>JAVYIG010001229.1:0-365743 GCA_035222895.1 Strongylocentrotus droebachiensis
GTTCTGGAGATCCTTTTGTCAGTCTGCTTTGTGGAAACTTAGAATGGGGGTAGATGGACCTTGGGGCCATTTAACAGTTTCTCTTTGTGCTCAGGCATATGGGAAGGGCACTATAGTCTACATTAAAGGTAATACAAAGTTTTGGGAAATTTCGAAAATTGGGTGGATAGTAAATCTTTACAATTTTTATATATTTTGATGCCCCTGTGGATGTATTATGAGCACTAAAAAAATTAGCCCCTAAAACACCTCTGGTTTCGAGAAAAATTTAATATAAAAATTTACCGGTGCTCCCGGGTAAATTTTGATAAATTTCAAATAGCGCCTATGGCCGTACAATGGTAGCTGCGACCATGAAAATCTCAGAATATGTAGTTGTGATATATAATTTCCAAACGGGAATAGCTAATCGGTCGATTTTAGTCAAGAAACATTGTTTCATAGTTAAATTAATATCTTGACCTTGAGAGGGAGCTATACAACATATAGAATTTATTATTTATAATTTCATAACTTTAGACTCGATTTCAACCGCGACAACGATCAATGAATGTTTTTGGAATGCATATGCTTCCAATATGTTAATTTGAACCAAATTCATGACCCCATACCAAAACTTTGTAATACCTTTAAGTGTTGGGGATGCATGAGTTTATGTACGGTATATTGTGCCCACTTCTTCCCCCCACCCCCCCCCCCCCCCCCATTGTTTTGGACTTTGGTTTCTGCTTTGTACATGTGCATTGTATCTTCAACCTGACTGTGCTGTGTGAATCTTCTACATTACACATTAATGTTAGATATACAGTGTAGCTGCTATTTGTAATTCATGTTTATGCCTACCTACATGTATGTATGCAGAAAGAAGTGTGGTGGTATAGTGGTAGAGCATCCAGTGCCCATTATAACCTGGAGGTCCTGGGTTCTAAAGAACGCTTATTGCCAAAGGCTGTTGTATAGCATTCATCCCCCAGGGCTGTCGTTTAAAGCCGGGTAACCGGGTAAAACTTGCCGCCTATTCACTCGTTTCTTACCGGCTATAATTCCTATAATAAAACTTGCAAAAATCACAGAAAGTAGATCTAAATCAATGCTAATCCAAAATTTCCTTAATTTCGTCCAAGATATAATTAGTGCCGCACATACACGGCCGCAGTCGACGAAATCCCTTACGATCACGAACGCGACGTCGTCCGTACTTACCTAGACCTATCTATCTAACGTTACATCGCAGTTCTCCCCCCACAGCGCAGCGGCCAAGCCCGCCCGTCCCTACCCCATTGCGATCCCGGTGTGCACGCGAGAAGACGATGCATGCACTGCACAAAATATATACACACTGATCATAACAAAACTGAAGCTAGCTCGCTGTAACCAAACTATCCGTTGCCGATTTGATATTTGAAGATCACGGAAACCGGGGCCTATACACGTGCGTGCAATGTCTAGAGACAACGTACTTTAGATTCTGAGATGCGCAAATCGGCAACAGAGTTTTGAACTCGGCTGAGTTTAGGCCGGCCACGGCCGTCCCCGGCGGATCCCCGCAGCTAGCTCGCATGATATATGCAGGCTCGCGTTCCGCGAATATTCAAAACTAACTTCCGATCGCAATCGGAAGCCAATCGGTTAATTCATTTATTTTATTTTTATTTATTTCCTTAAAAAAGTTGAATAAACAAATATACAGTGTCTTCACTTTGTCAGGAAAAACAGTGATATAACATTATAAAATGAACAGGAACTGAAGTAAATTCTTAAATGTATTCAATAATTTCATGTCAAAAAAAAATAATTAAATGAGAATTCATATGGGGAGCCAAATAAAAGTCACAAGTAAAAAAAAAAATCAAAATCTAGCCTCTGCTGCCCATTATTTAAATACTGTACATGTATTCAACAAATCATGATGTAGAAAGATTGAGTATGGTGCATCATCTCAGTTTAATTAAAAATTACAAAGTAATGGTACAAAGTGATAAATAATTATCAACTTAATAACTTTTCTTATGAGTTATGATTGTTCATATAATATTAAACATGAACAATATGTGTGTTTATTACAATTATGTGTAATACAAGGTAGGAAAGATAACTACAAATTTTCTTCTTAGGTATGCACCAGATTGCACGATTTCAAGTGGAAAATCCCAAAAGGTCCCTACCGTGGGAGGGGGGGACACCCCCCTCCCACACCCTCCCCCCCCCCCTCGGTCGCTTCGCTCCCTCGCAGTGATGGTACCTCCTATAAAATTCAAATTACCTCCTTCAAAAATAATTAACAAGACCCCTGATCCCCAAAAGGGAGATTCCATGCAGTGTCCCATATTACATTGTGACTCTTATACATCTGTCATCCAAAAACAAAGAATCTTTTGATACTACCATTATTAATTGACTGTTGTACTACCCTCACCCTCATGTAATAGTCAATGGCCAAACAAGATTTTTCATTAAAAAAAATCAGATATACATGTACATATACATGTACATGTATGTAGGTAAAAGTTATACAACTGTATATCATACGGGACTGCCCAAAACAGGCAAAACTTGCTGTGGATAGACGTAACTGCATAAGGGGCACTTGTCAGTCACCTCCTTTCTCAGTAGTGAGATGAAAATAGACAGAAAGACAAAATGGTAGCATTCTTGTTGAGTTGAGTCACAAACCACTTGCTAACCCATGGAGGGTGTCCATGTGCCGTCTGGTAGATGGTGAGATGAGGTATGTCTCCATCAGCTCGAGATTGCCAAACAGCCCGCTATTTCTGATGTGGGAAATAAGCCCGAAGGTACAGATCGCACCTTCATCAGCTCGAAACTCGAGCTTGAGATATTTTGCTTAGCGTTCGCGCATAGTGTGAGTCTTCGGGCTGGTGGAGTTGCACCGGACAAATAGCAGGATGTTTTGCAAACTACATGTAGCCCAAGATATCTTTGGATGATTATCTCGACCAAATATCCTGCTAATTGCAACTTTGGGCTGATTAACTGGATAATCGGGATAGTTCAAATCGCAGGATATTTGGTAATCTCGAGCTGATGAGGACAGGCCCAAGGAGGGTGTCCATGTGCTGTCTGGTAGATGGTGAGATGGAGTGTGGATTACATGTGGTCAGACTGATCATAGACCAACGCAGTGTTACATACATGCATGCCCTGAGATGATTCTGGTGGCATCGATTTCAACAGAAATTGTTATTCATTTGATACAAATGGCTGATCGTTTTTGGAGAGATTTAAGAGTGCCAGTTTGTAATTCAGAGCCCTGTCTTACAAAGAGTTGCGATTGATCCAAATCAATCGCAAATTTGCAGTCACCTATCTACATGACTGTACCTGTACCGTATGTACATGTACATTGTACATAGTTGCGATTGATATCAACTCTTTGTAAGACAGGGCCCAGAAGTACTCTCAGCCACTACAGACTTGTTAAAAGTTTATATGAATTTATAAGTTGACATACAAATTATATAATTCACACATAGTTGGTTGGTGGTTTATTCGTTTTACCTGGCAGCTAAGAAAGCATGTTCTATTATTAAAAGTAAGCAACAGTTCAGGGAAATGTCCCTGGTCATTTATTCCTTCTTTTAATAAATCAGATCTAGACAGGAAGGTTATCTTCCCTCTTTCCTTTCACATACTGGCCCAGGCCATGCCGTACTAAGCATTCTTCCAAGCACGTACATAACTAGTGACAATAGCAATTGTATAAAAGGCACCGAAAAAGGTGTTTTTACAAAGGTTTGTCATCCCAGAGGCTATAGATAGCTAGACTCATTACTATTGGAGAAGCCCATTCGAAGAAAAGGCAAATTATCCACAAGTTTCTTTTCAACAATATCGTTGTCACCGAGCTTCATGAGTCCCTTCCAACTCTCTAGGCCTGTTTTCACTATCTCAAGATTGCCAAATATCCAGCTATTTGAAACATCCTGATCACAAACTATCCAGCTAATTTGCATCTTCATCAGACCGAAGTAGCAATTAGAAGGATATTTGGTCAGGATTGTCATCCCAAGATATCTTAGGATAGTTTGAAAAATATCCCACTATTTAGCAAAATATCCAGCTATTTGTCCCGTGCGTCTTCACTAGACCAAAGATTTGCAATACGCGCTAACGCTGAGCAAAATATCTTGAGCTAATTTCTCAAGGTCGAGTTTCAAGTATCTCGAGATAGTGAAGACGCGATTTGTTACTTCGGGATTATTTCCCAAATCAGAAATAGCGGGCTATTTGGCAATCTCAAGATAGTGACGACAGGCCTTCTGTGAAGTGCAAGCTGCAGAGTTCAATAGTCTCCTGGATTTCACCCCCTCTGGTTTGTTTAGAGAGGAGGGTAATTTAGCCGAGATTCAGCCCACAATTAATAGCCCTGTCTTCTGAAAAGAGACTTCGGGAGGATTGTAAGGAGTGGGTCCACATTGGGGTGAGGGTTAGGAGTACGGCTTAAGTCGCGGTTTGAGTGAATGCCACCCGCAAATCTTGCCTTCAGGATGTTGGAGGGCAAAGCTCTTGGTACATGTACATGTATACATACCATTGCTAAAATACTGAGCTGGACAGTTGCAGACTGTGTTTAATAATTTATAATGAAACATTTTGAAAGCAGGAAGGGACAAGAAGCTAGCTAGAATTGCTTTGTTGTTTGTGACAAAAAACAGCAGCAACAACAACTTCAACACACCAATTAGTTGCCATCATTGCTCTATGTTTAAAGCTTTCTTACTTTGCTGGTACACATTAAAAACATAAACTCTTGTTGTACAGCAAACCCATTAATATAGTGATGATCGACTGAACAGGTAGTCGTACATCACATTTGTAGGACGACATGCATGCACAGGGTGGGTATACTGTAGTGACATGAATAGTAATAATTTATTGAAATTTGATGGATGGATGGAAAACAAGTCTGCATTTCCGACCAATTCTGATCATAATACCGTCAGTCCATCACTGAATTAAAGTATAGGTCCATGCAATATGGATGGATTGAACTGATAACAATGGAGACTCATCCATCAAATTCATTACAAAAAATTGTTATTGGTTTCTAATCTATCTCTCTATTTCTCAAACGATAGCTCCTATATAGTGGAGTGTTTAATGCCAATATGGATTCAAGGTCACTTGATCCAGAAGACCCTCTACAATGATCAGTTGATAATCAATTATTCCATAAATAATTAATGCCCCGTTGTAGTCAGTTTTATGGTTATAAATACATTTTTTACATTTGATGTTGAGTGTTAGTGCCTATACCACATTTCAAAAGTGCATTATACCCTGTTGATGAAAAAGGGAGTTGTTTTATTCTGATTGATTAGAAAATGAAGTTCAAACCATGCAGTCCATTTCCTCTAGAAAGGTATCATTTACATTTCCCTGACAGCATTTACAAAACCAGTTTTCAAAAGTGTTCAACCAATGTCATTAAGCTTGTTCAACATTGCTGTAAATCAGAGTTTGAAATAAAAACTTCCTTTAATAGCAGATCTAATAATTTATCTGCATTTTTACACCCATATCCACCATAGTTATTGCCAAGCTTAAATAAATAAAAATCCTTTAGCACATCTAATAACTTTCATTTTTTACACCATATCCACCATAGTTATTGCCAAGGTTGTGATGTAGTGTTGCGTGAAAATCACATCCCATCGCCTGTCATCACTCATTCATTACACCATGTTCGTTCTGCCCCTCCTGACAGGGATAGTGCTGTTGCGAATCACTTGAGCAAGTGTCAAAGCACTCCGGTATATCTAATAGGAACTAACGCCTGGTAATTAGTCGTCTAATGGTTGTCAATTTCAAGCTATTTCCCATCACTGCAGGTGATCGGATAAGTGCCTGTGCAGGTCGCCGGGTTGTCCGAGAAAGTGCAAGAATTTGTGCGCGATTCATCAACAGTGATTGATGATTTAATCAGGGAATTCTTACACAGATTTAATGGAATCTTAATTACATCAGGACCAACTATTATTTTACTGACTTTAAAGTTTAGAGTAATTAATTTGTATGACACTAATGCATTAAAGTACTCAGTGCTTTCATCACTTACTTGTATAATGAAAGGTGTATGACTGTATGTTCAAGATTAAGTACAAGATGAAGATTGTTGATATCCCTATAGACCGTTCATACATTGTAAATGTTGTGCAATAGTTGGCATAGAGTGCAATTTTTATTTTATTATGGTACGTTTCATCTTTTATATTGCGATGTATTTGATCAAAGAACATTTATAGCTCTTTCCCCAAGACATAAAAGAAATGCACTGTTTGGTTATTGACAAAATTTGTAGGGATGATTAGTGTATAGCAAAATTCAACTTGCAGTATTTGATTCCTCTATTTAAGGATCAGAACAGGCTTTGTTTGCTTGAATCTCCATTCTTCAGTATCTCTTTGAAATCACAGTGAACTAATGTGCAAACTCTTACAAACTAGTATGATTTCACTTCAACAATAGCCGTTGATCTCTGACCGTTACTGTGATTCTTTTTGCTTAGTCCGGTGTATAGACATCACGTTGTGAAGCGTGTTGGAGATTACCATAATTCCACCCGCCTCACGACCCTGTTGTCTTTATCTATTGTTCCGCCTTTTGTTGCAATGTCTAATGCGTCACGGTGGAAAGTGTGCTGAAAGGGACATGACAAGAATGGGAGAGGGAGGGAGTCACAGAGAGAGAGAGAGAGAGAGAGGGGGGGGGGGGGAGGAGAGACAGACGAGAGACAGAGAGAAAGAGAGAGAGAGAGGGGGGGGGGGGAGAGACAAGAGACAGACACAAAGAGAGAGAGAGAGAGAGAGTGATAGAGATAGAGAGAGGGATAGAGAGAGAAAGAGAAAGAAACAAAGAAAGGCAGCTGCAGAAAGAACTAATGAAACTAATGATGATAATGTGTCATCTCAATAGCTCAATTCCCTATTAGGACATACTCACATACACTGTACGGTACATGTACAATAGGTCAATGAACGGAACGGATCTTTGTAGTTTTTTTCTTTCTTCAGTCTTTAGTCCTGTGAAGTCCATTTGATTTAGAGTTAGACAAAGATTTAGTCCAAAATTAAAATCAGTATTTAAGTATTCAAGATTCATGAAAGTTCATGCTGCAAAATATTTGAATTATATATCATTGTTTTCTTTTTTTCAAACTTGGAAAACTTGCTATGAAAATAGTGTCATTAAACATTCCTTACAGCTGTACAATGTTGTGGAAGTTTCTAGCATTTGGGCAACGGTTTTAATACTGTAGTGTAGATACAAAAAATAGGGTTTCCCTTTGTGCCATGGTGTTTATCAAACGTAGAACAGATATTGATGTTTATTCTACCCTGCTCTGTCACCCATGTCAAAGTGCAAAGTTAGGAATGCAAAATAGTCTTGAGTAAATAACAAATTAAAGCAAACAATCACAAAATTGTATACATCTGTACATGTAGGCCTATCTTTTGCAATTTTGATATGGGGTATGCAATTATTAAGTTATTGAAGCAAAACCCACATCCCCTCAAAGTATTATGCTGTAAATAGTATTTATTTCAAAAGTGAACTGAAGTTCATGGATATGTGTAGGCTACATGTATGTACACATATTATTGTGTATATGTGACTAGGCTGTCAGCTACTTATAATACCAGGGGGGTGTTTCACAAAGATCCTAAGTAGAACTTACCACTAAGTTGGACTTAACAATTATGGAAAGCCATTAGCATCCTTGAAAATATTTTGTAAAGGTTATTTTAAAAGGCATAACATGTTGATTCAAATCATTCATATTATCTATTATCATGGGAGATTTCATGTTCTTGATGTGGGATTTATAAAAAGTCTAAAATATTTGAATTTCTGCTTTTGAATATATTTCATTTTAAGGCTCCAATGGCTGTCCATAATTGTTAAGTCCAACTTAGTGTTAAGTTCTACTTAGGATCTTTGTGAAACACCCCCCAGCTTGATGATATACACTGTACATGTACATGTACCGGTAGTCTGTTTGGAGCCAGAAGGGCGTTATCTCATACATGTACATGTACGTACAGTAGTACATGTACGTACATCTACATGCACCGAGTAGAGTAAGCAACCTTCCGTCTCCAAACAGAAGATATCAAGCCCATTTTGATGTTTGAATAAAATATTCTTGCACTTTTTATTGGTGAAAAAACAAAAAAATCCTATACAATGTACATGAACAATGTACATACAGTATGTATATCATTATTGATTAAATCACAGTTGTAATTGAATGATCAAAGGCATGCTGGTAGTGATGACAGTAGTCTTTGTACATTTGGCATACAAAATGTAAAAGAAAGAAAAATTAGGATGTAATTTTTGTAACCATTGTTATTGTACCAGTACACTGTCTGTAGATGATAATGCAGAGATTTAATTTTGCTATGAAAAAATAACTGAAATTCAGACACAGCTGTAGTTATAGATTTGTAAAATAAGAATTGAAAGAAATGATAGCTTCAAAATATGCATACATGTACTGCTCGTTAGTCCTGCCAATGTACTATATGTCCCATACCTACCCCCTATCTCTTTCTGTCTGCGTGTCTCTGTCTTTTGATTTCTCTCTGTTGAGATTATGATATTCATGTTGGTAAATATTGATCGGGAGTGACCTTAATTAGCCATATTATTTACCGCCAGGCCGAGATATTGATTGCCGGGGTTTCTCTCCTCTCAACCGGATAATTTGTGTCAATATGGATGCACTTCAGACGTGTGAAAGGTTTAAAAGGCTCTCGCATCACACTTCCCAGGACAGGTAGAGAGATTTAGAAGAGACTTTGCCGTAAACTTAAAGACGTGGTGTACGTTTCAGCATCCGTGATTGTTAGAATCCTTCACAGAAGGTTCTTCTTACTCTGCTGTTGCAATACTGTGCATTGTCCTTCTTTTTTTAAAGCTGCAATGGTAATAATGATAATCATAACAACAACAGCAACAACAATAGCACCAATAACAACAACAACAGTTATTATAGTGATTAATAAAATGAGCAGGAGCACTGGGGTATATAAGGGACTTTTAGATTTACACGACGAGAGCGTGGACTGCCGCGTATGACATTGTGTTATGGCACTGGGCAGTGCCCGGCAGTGCCTTAAAATGACGTCACATTACCTTAAGAGGAGGTTACACGTGGCGGTCCACGTTCTCGTCGTGTATTAATCTAAAAGTCCCTATTGTTGAATCCTGTACTGTAGAGTCTTTGTATATGAGAGAGCCTGGTTTTGACCCTTGCTAAGCTGTGCTTTCATTCTTAGACGGGCGGTTTACCAAAATTGTCCATCTCGACCCAAGTGTATTACATGTACCTTAGATGGGTACCTGGCAATGTTGTGGTATATGTTTATGAAACTGATGATAGCAGGGCCCTCTGGAAAATCTGCATATATAACACCATTTGACTTAATTTTCCAAAAGCACTATTGCCTCCAGGTCTAAAACCGGTGCAGGAAATGGAGTACATATTCAGTGGGTTCATTCAGGGAACTACCTCTTTAAATAAATCTAGTTTGGTTGGCCTTCCTCTGATACTTTCCAACCTTCCTGGGACAGCAAATCCTCAGATGATATCCATTAGATGTATGTCTTTTGAGAGCCAGGAGGGTGTTAACTCACATACATTACAAAGAATTAATGCCCTTCTGGCTCTATAAAGACGATTTATAAGTCCTCCCATTGAGGGTCCAAGGTAATTTTAAGCGGCAACAAATGCTTTGAAGTGAAAGGGAAGATACATTTACCATACATTAGCTTTTTCTCTGCTCTCCTCACCTTAAAGCTCCTCCGCACTAGTTTGGCCAGGAGGGATTAGACCTCCCTGCATGGTCACTGGACAGGTATCTCATCAACTCGTCTCTCAATTAACATAAGAAAAAGAGGATCATGGGGGACCAATGGTCAACGATTAGGCATTGTTTGTTTTAGGCCATGTAAAATTGATTACATGTTGATCGTCCGGATTTTTGGAAAAAGAGGAGGAGGGTGTACCATGTTATTTGATATTTGATATTTCAAAATGGCCGCTCAAAATGGCCGCTCGGTACATTTTCCCTGACAGTCGAGGCTATTCTTTTTCAAGATGGCCGCCGACAATTTTTTTTTTTTTTTAATCAGAAATAGAGCCATTTTAGCAGTGTTTTTCATGTTTTTTTTCTTTCAAAAACAAAAAAATTCAAAAATTCAAAAAAAAAAAAAAAAAAAAAAAAAAAAAAAAAAAAAAAAAAAAAAAATAGGAGGCGGCCCCCAAAAAGGAAGCGGGCGGGGACGATCAACATGAAATCAATTTTACATGGCCTTACAGGGCGCGACAAACCCGCTTGCCCGACGTCCCGGGGCAACCAAATTGAGCCGTCGGGCAAGTAAATCAAATTATCACTTGCCCGATTCGGGCAAGTGATACTTTTACAGTAATTTCCTAGTGTCCAAGAACTCTACCATTCACCCGTCAACTTCTTACCCGTCGTCAAAATCCAGAAGCAAAAAAGCGATCGTTCCGATTTCGAAAAAACTTCACAGACAGCTAGCCAGCTCAGCTAGCTCAGCGCGCATGCAACAGTGACACTTCAAGCCATGAATGCCGCTCCGCCTCCACGCACGGCCGGCCGTGAGCTAGCTAGAGACAGCTAGCGCGATCGTACCAGCTGCGAGCTTATTCGCGCTCTCTCTCTCTAGCTCTGCAGGCAGCACCGACAGGCCTTTGCTATTCTCTGATTGCCGATTGGTTGAATCACGCCAAATATGACGTCATTATTCTAGGGAAATGAACACGTGCGAATCGGAATGGAATAAACAACAGGGATTTTCTAGTAAGTACAAAAAGTCAAATGTTTGATATTTATTCATAAAAAATAAAATGCGTTTTTTAAACCTTCAACCATCCTTTGTTGACCATTTTCTTTGACATATTAGGTTATTATTCAGTACAGTTACACTGTACATGTATGTGCATTAATTTGCTATCTAAAACACTAACTTATCATTACGAGATAATAAATGCTTTAACCTCGAGTCCTTTTTCGCTTTAAAGTTTTGGGCAAGTGGAAATATTGTTTGGGCAAGTAAATTGAAAACCCACTTGCCCGACAGGGCAAGTGGTGAAAAAAATTCTTGTAGCACCCTGCCTTATACTATAGAGGGTGCAAGTAGCTATAAGTAGTGTAGTGGGGCTTTAAATGGAAATCAATGACATGGAAAGCCAATGCACTTTTAAAGGGATTTCATTGAAGTAATGCCTGTTTTGTATTAGTGTAAGCTTTTGACTTTTATAGTCTATTACAAATGATTTGATGGAAGGAGTTGTACATGAACAGGGGGCAAATCTGTTCGGTTTGGCATGAATTGTTTGCCAAATCATTTGGCAGTTCCAATGACAATACATGCCAAGTTTTTACTCTGAAATGAACAAAATGGGAAGGAGAAAATAAGCAAGACTCAAGTCTTATCTACATGTACAGTACAGTATATGCATTATTTAAATGCATGTGATTATTTATATCATCTTTTTAGAGTCATAATGGCAATAACTCTTTTTTGTGATATGACTTAACACCCTATATTGGCTCTCAGCAGATACAGTGTATCATGACTTGTAAATACCTGTACCTGTAACTTAGCCCTGCTGATATCTTGCTACATGATTTTATGCAAAATGCAAGTTAAAATCTAAATGCACGATGTTGATTTGTGTAGTAGACTCTTATTCAAATCAATCTAAGCTCACATTTACAATTTACAAGAAAATATTTACAGAAGGAGTCAGTTTGAATACCAGGGACATACATACATGTACATGTACATGTATGTATCATGTTGGCAGATTAATGGGGAATATTGCCAAGTAGAACCTGTTTTTGTATATTTGAAGTTATACAATACTTATTGTCCTTCATTTTAATCAAACTTCCAGTAAAGAGATGACTCAGATCAAATGGATTCAGAATGAGTTTGGCACTCCTTACTTTACATGTATACTTGACTTTGTCTCAAATTTAGTTTCCATGATGTACTTTGAACTTTAATAAATCCTTTTTTATACCTTAACTTCCTGTTTAAGATCAATGCTGATATTTTAAAGGTAAAGACCAGTTTTAGAAACGCCCCCCTTTAAAAAAATATTATATCTATTTGGACCTGATAGATATCGCGCAAGTGTCGCGTAGTCCCATATACATCTTTCTGTGTACAGAGCTTGTAATACCAAGACTGGGCCAAATTTCTTATCATTTTGATGATTCCAGAACCTTGCAGTACACACCAATACTTTAATATATGCTACATGATTAACTTTTTCTGATCGATTCCACAACGTTTCTTTCACAATGCAATCGCATGACCATAACTGGTCTTTATCTTTAAGATTCAAATTACATGTTACAACATGACTACACTAGAAAACCAGAACAAATGTTTTATTTCCAGTGGCTGTTCCGAACAATCTGCAGCCTTTTCACACACAGCTAAAATTCATCGTATCTAGAGATGATTAGAATCACTCAACAGTTTTAAACATGTTTATAGACAAAATTTCCTACATGTAGTGTGAACATCGTTTATACGATGTTGGGATAGATACGAAGTCGCGATGCATACGCCCCTAAAAGCAGGCTGCAGATACGAAGTTCGTATCTAGTGAGCTTGACATTTTGTGTGTGAAAGGTTATTCGTGTTTAAACGTGTTTCAGACGTGTTTAAACTGGATGGAGCATGCGCTTTGATTGATGTGACATGACCTTCAATGCGCAATGGCACTACTGCGCATTTTACGAGCAGTAGTTAATCACGAAACGATTAATGATCGCACCGACATTTCTGTGTGTGAAAAGCTCGTGATTAGTTCAAACACGTTCGAAACACGTTTATAGTCATGTTTATAGAATTTTAGCTGTGTGTGAAAAGGCTGTAGGTCCCTGCAATTTACCATGAATAGGGCTGATTTTCGGCTAAGCAGTTCATTGTTGATGAATTTTATTTTGATACATTACATTAGGCTCCATGACATGTACAGTGTACAGTACTCCCAAGGTTTTTTTTTAGCTAGCAGCTGTAAAGAAAGTCAGGAGCCCTGCTTTGATAACTGATCTGGCCTTGTTTACTTTGTTATCACCTTTCTGTTTGTATGCATTAGCATTAGATTATTTACTGTAATGGTGATAATCAGTTTAATCTTAGCTTATTAGTGAGAGGGGGAGGGGAGTGGGATAAAGAGAGGGAAATACAGAATGAAATGGAGATATTGAAAGAGAAGAGAGAGGGGAGGAGAGAGAGAGAGAGCGAGAGAGAGAGAGAGGGGGGGTGGAGGGTGCCCTATGATATAGAGAGAGAAGGAGAGAAAGAGGGGTACATGTACAAGTATGGAAGGGGGGAGAGAGAGAGAGAGAGATATATAGTGAATTGAAGGATTATACAGGTATGCAACACAGTCTAGAATTCTATATGATCTACTGTAACCCCAACAGAAAATATTTGATACATTTAAACAAATCTAAAAAAAATTATAAATTATATGAAATACAAATCTGAAAATGTGGAATTATACAATCATGTTAAGAGCTGATATGAAAAACAAAACTTAAAATGTTTGTAGGCCTCCATGGAAATAGGAAAATCTAAACTAGCAAAAGTTGATATTGATAACTGAGTCAGACTTTATTGATTACTTTTAACAGAAGAGAATCACCTTTGAATGCTACTGAAAGATTTAGCAAAATTACATTTGAAAACAAAAAGTGAGATCGTAATGAAATATGTGGGAAATCTTGAAATACATGAAAAAGAATTTGATGAAACGTCATCCATGACGTACACGTAAAGCCAAGCAATTCATAACTTGTGAATTAATACATCTCTATAGAACTTTTGGCCAACCCTCACATTCTCTGCAATTATCTGCAATCTTAACGTAAACATGTTACTCTGTCACTTGGATACAAGCAGGAAATATTAGATTTTAATTTGTGTATGTACAATCTCCTTGTTATTTTTAGCAATAAGTTGCATTTATACTTTTGCATCAAATAATCTTTGACTCAAATCCATATCGTGCCTCATTGAGAAAGATAATTACATATGCTTCCCACAGTCATAACAAGTCATAACTCAACAAGATCTGTATATTTAATGATGAAAAAAGGAGGAAAATTTCTGCAATTTGGCTTACGGTACATGGTGTATCTCCTCAATTGAATGTTAGAAATGTCAATTATTCATCCTTGATGTGCAGGGCTGCAGCTGTGCTTTGTCTTTTACATGTACGTCATTATCATAATTATACAATGTACATGTATGTTCTATTTTTATTGATACAAAAGGTCTGTAATATTTTAAAGCTGACCTTTCAGATACATAATGATCACTAGTTTGAAATATTTCTTGTTAGTAAAAATCATATATTCAATTCATATTTATGAATTAAAACAAATCCTCCTTGCCCACTTTGATTTACTTTTTCCCTTTCTTCTAGAGATAATTAAGGGAATGCCCCTCAAAAAATGTGCTAATCCTTGGTCTGTCAATGAAGTGACACTACACCTTTAAAAAGAATTACACTGCATTTAAAGGTAAAGACCAGTATTGGTAACGCCCCAATTTCAAAAAATGAAATGGAAGCTCTCATTACCAATCATGTGAAAGAATATGTTTTGACTAATACATGATGATAACAAATTTGCCGGGAAACCGCCTACTAATTCATATATTTGGTAAATTTGTTTCTCTCATGGTCCTGTGAGAGATATAGGGTAGTCCCATATACATCTTTCTGTGTATACATGTAGTGCTTGTAACTTTGCGAAGAATGGGCCAAATTTCTTATAATTTTGATGATTCCAGAACCTTGCAGATGCTAGATGCTAGATGATCAACCTTTTTCTGATCGATTCCACAACGTTTCTTTCACAATTCAATCGCATGACCATAACTGGTCTTTACCTTTAAACTTGTCACAGTAATGACAGTATAACAGTCCCACCCAACTTATGTTTTTTCTTATTTGAGTAGAGTGGATCTATTCAGTGAGACAAATTGAATTAAAAAGTTGGCCTGTTATACGAGTAAGCCCTACAACGGATTATCTTAAACGCACCCAGATATGTCAAACACATTAATACTCCTCAAGGAGTTCTTTATCTGAAACTGAGTAAGGATTAGGGTGTTGTGTTGTGGGGACAAGATTGAATGCACTTGTAAGTGGCATGGATATTGCTACTTTGGGTCGCAATTTAGGACATGTTGGGAAGAACTCTTCATTACATTTATATGTGTTTTTATTCTTGTTAGTTGTTACTCTTACTACCTGTACATGTACATTGAAATAGCATTGGGCATAACAGCTTTACTTTCTGTTATGTCACTGAAATTTTGATATTTGAGAATGGAATTTTGAATATATTTTGACTCTTAGATAATATATCAGTCGTTTGATACTTCTTCATGGGGGAGATTACATGACTGAATTGCAGCATGATTTCTATTCGGGTAAATTTAGGTAGATGATGCTTTTATTAACATTTTGAAGTGAAAGATTACTGTAGTCCTTCAGAAAATTGAATTCAGAAAATCATCCTCAAGTGAGAGATTATCTGGACATGCACGCCGTCCTTAACGGGTTACTACTTTTACTTTACAAGATCAAGCATATGATCTTTATTTACTGGGTGCAAGCCAAAATTTCTTTACAAATTGGTAACAGCTTCTTTTGAAAATTTATTTTTAATTCATTAGAGTACACTCATACCTTTTTTTTAAATCATAGAAGCGAAAGAGCCCCCCCCCCCCCCTCCCCCCTTCTACCCATGGTACAGTACATGGACATGTCGGCTTAGGGAGACAACATCAATGACTTCAAATCATAACAATTAATTATTGCCCCAATTACCCTCTCATGACTTTACCCTTTGTTTCACAAGACAGTGAGAGATCTACTGTAGGGTGAATCTAATCTGGGTAATTGCAACCAATCTAGAAACAAGACACCTTATCATTGAACTGAGTACCTCCGAGCTGGGGGGATTTCAACAAACTATTTCATTTCCTAAAGCCATGTTCACATGGGAACGTTGTAATTTAAAATTTGAAGTTTGAGAAATCGGGAAGTTAATACACAACGAGCCAATGACGAGGGTTCACACAACATCAAAAGAACGAGTGTTCAAAGTTTTAAACAACAAGTTGGGCAAGCAGTCATTTTAACTTCAAGCTGGCGTAACCTAGAAGTTAATTCCGTTCGTACATATATACAATGGAGTGAAAATCCTCTCTGTTTGTAGTTATCGCTGTATAACCTTAAATTGCTCATGCTTTACAACTTCGAGTTAACTTCCAGTTTTGTAACCACGTGTGCGTTCACACAGTCTAAAAAAAAGAAGATATATTTGAAGTTTAAAACCGCGACCCGAAGTTAAAGTTAACGGACTGTCATGTGAACATAACATATTTCATTTTTCTGGGCTTGTCTTTAATAGGAGCAGGGGGATTTGGATACCATATTAATTTAATCCCTTGCAAAGCCCCTTGGGAGACGGATGAATTAGTTCCAAAGCTTCTCTTTCCACTTGCAATCTGTGATATTCCTCTTCTTTGGATTGAAATTAATATGACTTCGGGGGATTTCAGAAGTATGATTCATACCCCAAGAATGTGCATCATAGTCTAATTTCTGGAGAATGTTCCGAAAGTGACAATTTGTTTTAACAGAAGAGGAGGAAGGGGGGGGGGGGGGACAGGGCGGCTCTCATACATGTAGATATCATGTTTTTATTTTTACTTGTTACTTTTTTGTGTGTATGTTTATTTGGCTGAATTTATAGACCTTTATACCCTATGTACATTATTATTAAAGTCCCTTGGAGAGGACTTAAGCCATAGGTCCTCTGGTTGCTTACTTAAAAGCATATTATACACATGCCTTCTTCAATCTTGGCAGTTGGGTAAAAACAAACCATCAAACATTTAATATTGAGCTATTACAATGAGAATGACAAGTTTAAAGAGGATAATATTTCTAATCTACTTGCTGTAGACCTGCATGAAGTTACATTGTATACCAGCACAATATACATGTACACTGTACATATAAGCTTATGCTTTTGCCCTGCCACAACAAAAAAGATTTCTGTTTTTCCATTGATATAGACTTTAAAAAATGTGTAACTGTTAACAACTTCAAAATCAGTCCTCACACTAAACAAAACTTATGGATGGTGACAAATGTTTACACTGAATGTCAGAAGTTTTAATCTCTTCCTGTAGATGTGTAACTGTAAACCTGTTGGTGGAAGTAATAGTTTCCTGTATTGCTCTAATAACCATGGACCTACTACGTTCTCCTCTTTTCGTTTGGTTTCATTTTTGCTGATAGATTCCGGCTCAATCAGTGGCCGCCCACATCAAATATAATTTTTTACAAAAGAAGTATATGCTGCCAATCAGAAATTGTTTATCATGTACATGTATTTGAGCTGAATAGAAGTTTACATTTTTAACAGTAAGGTCTAGATGGTAATGTTTGTAACATGTATCTTTGGCAAAGTTGTATTACCAGTATCCTTTCATAAAGATTTATGCAAGCATTGTAGTGTAGGGCTATAAGTATAATAGTAATAGAGTATACATGTATGTCCTGTCTTTTTGGTACACAATTCATTATCTTTCACTAATAACTTAAAAATGACCTCAACCCTCTTTTCCAGATATTCAGGTGGGCTGTATCTAATACAGACCACCTTATATTTTTGTTAAAATCGCCTTTATTATTTATTCTTTATTATTTATCAGGTGGGCTGTATCTAATACAGACCACCTTATATTTTTGTTAAAATCGCCTTTATTATTTATTATTTATTTATTATTTATTTTTCTTATTTCGACCCACTTTTTGTTAGCAAAATAACTTGAAAATGGCTAAATCAAATAACTTGAAATTTTGCACACATATGTATAGGCATATGGAGAAAACACGGTAAGGTTTTAAACCTTGACCTTGACTGATGACGTCATCTAGGCGCCATTTTGTGAAATTTTCTGAAAATTTACTCATGATCATATTTTCATAACGGTAAGTTATTTCTCATTCATATTTATCATGATCAAGGTCAATATCAGTCCGGTCAATTTCATGTAAAAAAGCGCGCGCGTGCGCGTACGTCCGCGCATCAATGCGCGCGCAAAATTTTTAAATGCTCAAAATCGGCTCAAATTTATTTTGCATACGTTTCAGGTCATTTTAAGTATTTTATAAAAAATCGCGCGTACGAGCATGCGCGCGCGTTTTCGCGCGTAACACCATTAAAAAACATAGAATCGCCATTTTTTTTTCTTTCATGATATTTCTCATATTTTTTCAAGGAATTTGATTCCATGTTTATCTCTTTATGACCATTATTAACAAGATGAGCGTAAATTCAAGATAAATGTCAGTGCGCGCGAGGTCTTTTAATACATAGCATATATGGGTAAAAACATGCCTATACAAAATCCGTTATAGCTCTTTGGAATGCACCGGGATCCTCAATTTTTTTTCATATTAAGATAGAGTATGAGTCGGAAATATGATTCCATGTCTCATTTGGCCATTAAGTGTATCGTGACATCATCACAATGGCCTTGGAACTCAAAATACGAATTTGCATATTATGACGTCAGCATATTTATGTAAAATTGATTGTATCTCTGTAAATATTGATCAATTTTCTTCAAAATTTCGATATGTTGTAGCTAAGACAATTCTCTACAAGCGCAGTAATAACCATTTTTCATTTTGATGACGTCATCATAGTGAAAATTTTGATTAAAGGCCTCATGTCAAAAACTTCATAATTTGCGTGTTATGCCTATAGAAGGTGAATTTAGTTCACGTTATGAATCTACATGATATTGTCTTTTAAGAATTTGTAAGCAGTATGTCGCTTATTTTTGCTCTATTTTGTCTCAAATGTTAGTTGACCAGCCCACCTATACTTGTTCCATACAAGTATTATATGTCTAGTTTTTCTTATTTCGACCCACTTTTTTGTTAGCAAAATAACTTTGAAATGGTTCAATCAAATGCTTTGATATTTGGCACACATATGTATAGGCATATGGACAAAACACAGTAAGGTTTTCAACCTTGACCTTGACTGATGACGTCATCTAGGCGCCATTTTGTGAAATTTTCTGAAAATAAACTCATGATCATATCTTCATAACCAAAAGGTATTTCTCATTCATATTTATCATGATCAAGGTCAATACCAGTCCGGTCAATTTCAGGTCAAAAAACGCGCGCGTGCGCGTACGTCCGCGCGTCAATGCGCGCGCAAAATTTTTAAATGCTCAAAATCGTCTCAAATTTATTTTGCATACGTTTCAGGTCATTTTAAGCATTTTATAAAAAATCGCGCGTACGAGCATGCGCGCGCGTTTTCGCGCGTAACACCATTAAAAAACATAGAATCGCCATTTTCTTTTCTTTCATGATATTTCTCATATTTTTTCAAGGAATTCGATTCCATGTTTATCTCTTTATGACCCCTATTAACAAGATGAGCGTAAATTCAAGATAAATGTCAGTGCGCGCGAGGTCTTTTAATACATAGCATATATGGGCAAAAACATGCCTATACAAAATCCGTTATAGCTCTTTGGAATGCACCGGGATCCTCAATTTTTTTTCATATTAAGATAGAGTATGAGTCGGAAATATGATTCCATGTCTCATTTGGCCATTAAGTGTATCGTGACATCATCACAATGGCCTTGGAACTCAAAATACGAATTTGCATATTATGACGTCAGCATATTTATGTAAAATTGATTGTATCTCTGTAAATATTGATCAATTTTCTTCAAAATTTCGATATGTTGTAGCTAAGACAATTCTCTACAAGCGCAGTAATAACCATTTTTCATTTTGATGACGTCATCATAGTGAAAATTTTGATTAAAGGCCTCATGTCAAAAACTTCATAATTTGCGTGTTATGCCTATAGAAGGTGAATTTAGTTCACGTTATGAATCTACATGATATTGTCTTTTAAGAATTTGTAAGCAGTATGTCGCTTATTTTTGCTCTATTTTGTCTCAAATGTTAGTTGACCAGCCCACCTATACTTGTTCCAAACAAGTATTATATGTCTAGTTTTGCTTGTTTTTTTTGTATACCGTATTTGCCGGCGTAAAGGCCGCAGTATTTTCGGGTGAGAAAAAATCAAAAAGTCGGGGTGCGGCGTATACGCAACAACAACAAAATTCAGCGGTCAAAACATCACGTCCATTATTTGAAGGCAACTTCATACAACAAAATATATTAACAAAATTGACTTGAAAACACATCGGACAAGATCTTTTGTGAACCACGTCAGCAGCAAATTTGAAGAAGTTATCTTTTTAATCGTTGTGCAACCAAAGAAATAAGAAGAAAACTGACCAGAAACTCGTACTTGTAAAGTTGTAAAAATGTCCTTAAGAACACCGATGATTGCGCTCTGTGCATCTCCGAAGGTGCGTTGGATTTGTTAGCAACTCCAGCCCCGTAGCTCCCCACCACAGAGTGTGTGAGTAAGGTATGATTTTGGTACCTTACTCACACACTCTGTGGTGGGGAGCTACGGGGCTGGAGTTGCTAACAAATCCAACGCACCTTCGGAGATGCACAGAGCGCAATCATCGGTGTTGTTAACTTTTCAGTAAGATAATTCTGAATTATAATTGAGACTATCTAATTAATTAAAGCGACAAACTAACCTCGGTAGATCTCTAATAACAATACAAAAGCTTGTTTATTTTCTCCATTTGACGGTACGATAACATTATAAAAAAAAAAAACATCCTTCCACCATGCTTCCACCCTGCGATAGGTTGGCCATTCTGGTTTCTGTATGCATGCGAAGCGCCCTCTAGTGTCCCATGAATGTGCTAATCTGCCTAAAAATCGATGAAGATTTGCTAAATTACGATCATTTTTTAGGTAAACTTCCTGTAAATTTATAAAATGATTGATAATTTTGGTATTAGTTTGTAGGAGAAATAGAGTTCTACGGGAAAATTACAATTATTTTCTTTGGTCCGTTTTTTTTTTTCCTTTTTTTTTTTTTTCCCTTTTTTTTTTTTTTTTTTTTTTTTTTCTCTACGAAATGTCAAAGTTGGGGGTGCGGCCTATGCGGGGGTGCGGCCTTTACGCCGGCAAATACGGTAGTATAATAAATGGTTTCCCCCACCATGGTTATGATATTCTGTGTGGGTTGTGCATGTCAATCATGTTAAAAAAAAAACAATTTGGGATCTTGCCCAATCTTAGCTGCAGATGTCTGTTTCTCTTTTGTTCTCAGCAATCAAGATACAATGTAGGTCACATGAGTGCAAACAGTTGTTGCGATCAACTCTCTTAATGTCTTGTAGTTTGACAACATCAGTTTGTTCCTTTAGTTAATTTTGCTCCAACACAATTGTTATGATATCAAACAACTTATTAAAGAGAGTCTTAAAGCTTATCTGCCGTAGTTATAGGAGGGATTAGACCGCCCTGTAAGGTCACTGGACAGGTGGTTATCTCATCAACTCAGCTCTCATTTAACATAAGAAAAAGAGGATCATGGGGGACCAATGGTCACCGATTAGGCATTGTTTGTTATATACATGTAGAGGGCGCAAGTAGCTACAAGTAATGCAGTGGGCCTTTAAAGTGTCAGATGTGCTATTAAAGTTGATTTCCTTAGAAAAGGAAATAGACCATTTCATCTGCTGTGAGCCCGAAGGGCATTAGATTATATTCTTTTACACAGAGTTTAATGCCCTTCTAGCTCCAAGCAGTCTCAGCAAACAGTTTTTCCATGAGAATTGGGAATTTCTTAAATAAAGTTGTTATTATCGAGTGAAAGCACACTTCCCAACGTAGACTAGACAATGACCCGGCGGCGACCTTCCTTCTCGTCTCCATTCAATCTTACTTTAGTAAATGTCAAAATATTTGGATGATCAAATTGGAAGAAATATGAGAGTGGGCCCAACGGTGGCTGTCGATCGATGTTCCCATAGCAACAAGACCTCATAAACCTCAACGCAATCCCTTTGTACTATCCACCATCATACTTTTAGGCGGATTTGGCAGGATTTGGTAAAGAATTTCTTTGTTGGGTCTCCATGGGAAACTGCGTCGTCCCCATGGAGACGACGATGGCACCAGAAAAATATGGCATTGGTTCATCTCTTTTTGGTCAGTACTGGATCGAGTTCCAGAGGAGTCAGACCTTTGTTGCAGCTAGCTTCGGCAGACAAATCCAATGCAGATTTGTCAACCTTGTTCCGTAAAGTAGAAAGGACATTGTTGCTTTCAATCATAAATTCCTGAGTGTTGTTCCGTGCAAAAGGAAAAGGTTAAATATCAATGATTTATTTGTCTGGATTCAGTCAACTGGATATAATAAACAGATTTTATTGCTGTACTTATTTCATTTGCACGATAGGAATCTGCGTCAGCGCATTGCTGCATACAATGCAGTCTTACTTACAGAATCAACACAAAGGCAATACTCAACACAGTCACAAAACAGAACATGTTTGCATATTTTCAATGCCATTCATCTTCTATTTAGACAGTTGTCACCCACATAATTTTGACTCAACCCACCCATTCTCATCTGTTCTCATTTGTTCTCAAGTTTCCATATTCTGAGGATTGATTTATAAAGTGTGGTACACAAAACAATTGTTATCACACTTAAAGGGATAGTTGAGTTCTGTTTTCAGTATTCGTATCTATGACATTTCTAGTGCCCTTTGAGGACCTAAAGTTGCTATGAAGGTAATTTTAGACCCTAAAATGTGTAAATTTTAGCCAATACGATCATACCAATTCAGCTCTACTTTAAAAAAAATACAGTGGCCGTTAATTAAGTAATTAATTAATAATAACAATACATGGGCCGGCTGGTTGAGCTTGATATAACCAACACGAAAAAGCCAACATCGGCATTGGCTGAAATACAACGAAAAAAGGCGCTAATGCTATTTATTTTTTCCAACAGCTTTTTCAAATTATTGAATATTTGTGGTGGTACACATATATTAGAAATCGTTATATTTATGGATATTTCAGCCGTCTCTAAACCGATTTTGATCAAACAAAGATGATTTGGTCTTTTAAGTTGTATCTTCTTTCAAATTTTACACTCAGTTTTTCATTATCTCACAAAAAAAAATTATTTTATGTAGCGCCCTCTGCAACAGAACTCAACTATCCCTTTAATTCATAATGTCCAAAATTTGAACAGGGAGATCTTTACATGTGCATAACGTTCTTTGACTAGAAAGAGAATATCATTTTGCTACAAGTTCATACATATTGGATCTCAATTTTATGGTGAAAAAAGAAAATTGAATACCATATGTGAATTGGTCTCCCAAATTCTATGAAATCAACAACAATAATTGAAAAAATTATCAACAAGGATGCCTAAAAAAAGATTGTGGGCCAAGGCTGTCAGTTATGTCCGGAAGTAGTGGTTTGTTTAATTTTATGATTATGTTTATGTCATGTATGCAAACAAGAAACAGGAAGATAATTTCCTCCTAACTGTTTAATGAATTAGACATTAATCAATATTTGAATCATGGAATCATGGCTCTGCACTTTTTCTATCAATTTGGGTCCTGAGTACCATTTTTTTTTTTTTTTTTTTTTTTTTTTTTTTTTTTTGGGGGGGGGGGGTATTACATAGGTATTTCAAAGTAAAGAAATTTGGGGGGTCCTTGTGTTCCAAATCCTTGTGGAGAGATTTGTGAAAAATTGAAGGAAAAGAAATGTCCTTTCTAGAATTTGAAAGTATGGGCCTTCCGGTATCCATGTACAGTATATGCTGAACTGTTGTCATTTTTCATGATGAATCAGGGAAATTAAAAATAGAATAAATGGCATCAAAGAGAGTAGCCCTGCTTGAGACCATTGTGTAGTCCTATATGTCATGTATAATTTAATGTTAAACACATTTTTTTATGACTGATCTTTTGTGACCGAACCAGCGTCAATCCTGTGGTAGGCCTAACATTTACCTTTATTGGCTAACGGGAACATGCAGGTCTGTTGGCCTGAGACTGAGTCATGTTGGATATCTGTCCAGTGAAGGTCGTAATACTAAAAATATGACACCTTCACTTAACAATTTATACTTCATACAGTAGATTAGCCTTTTTAAATGTAGGGTCGCTTAATAGAGGAGGGGATCGTATTGACAATCTCATAGAGCTCAATGCCAAAGCCAGGCTACATGTATATAGAACATGCAGCATGTCCTAAAGTTTCCCAAATGACACACAATTTGCTGCTTGTAAGTATTGGCTTGCATGATGATGTAGATATACAATAGAGCCACTCCCGCCACTCATCCTCTCCAAGCGCTATAGTTCTCCTTAGAGCTATAAGCTAAGAAAGAAAGATAACCAACAGTCTTTTTAAAGACTACACCAGCAGTCCTTTTCAGGACTACAAACCCTCAAGAAAGATTACAGAGACTTCTTTTTCAGGACTCCTCAATCCTCCCTCTCTCTCACATGGTGCACCCGCAAGCCTACTGTTTAACACACAATTTGGTTATGACTATGAGAGATAATGAGATGGTACAAAGAGAATCCTTTGTATATGAAGCTTTGTATCATATTCTAAATGATCACCAAATGACAAACACGTACACCCAGGTACCGCTGATGAGATCAGTGTCCCTGTGAAGTTCCTTGATACCCTCTTATCAATAGAGCATTAGGCCTAATGGTTTCAATTGATACCCCTTGAATGTCAATGGTACTTTTGTTGCATCAGTACAGACATTGTTTGGATTTATCCTGGGTAGTATACATGTACCTGACACTAATCATCTGCTTTATATGAAACATGATCTCTGTCTAGTCTACGTGCTCCATGTACTATTGTGAGACTGTCCATTGAGTTTGAGTCTTGGTAAAAGTGAAATGTTAGATGTGAGCTCTCAATCTTTAAAGTTAATAATAAAACAAATGATTCAAGAATTTTTTAGTCTTGGGAATTCATGCTTTGTTAAAACCTAAAACATTTGTAAAAAAGTAATTTCATAGTTACTGTTTGGAAGGTGTCTTGGCAACAGGACTTGAAAGCAGTGCTTAAAATAGACTTGCTACATGTATCTGCCAGTTTTCCTCAAGGCAAAAGAGCACAGAAAAGTGACAACTTGGTCAGTATGACGTCACTGTCAAGGTTGTCAAGGTTACTGGTCCCAAACAATTTTGTGCTAAACAATGGCGGGGTGATCACACCAGAGTTAAACACTGAATTTGCCCTGTTCCAACGTGTTGCTTGAATGATTTTGCGGTGAACCTCGTGCACAGGTTCTGTTGTTTGGAACTAGTAACCCGGACGACAAGCGAATATGACGTTAGCACTTCAGTGATTGTTGATGTCTTGATTTCGAGGATGGCTAGGTTGGTTTTGGAGTCTCCTGTGTGTCCTCTGATGGCTAAAAAAAGCCAATTTTGGACATGCAGAGACATCCACTGGTTAGGCAAGCAAACTTTTGAGTTTGTGCTGCTTTTTCGGCTCTGGTCTTTCTTACTGCTCAATTGACATCTTGAGCTTGGCGTATCTTGGATATGAAAGCTTGCTGCACCCTTTCTTTAACTTAATTACTTTTGTAAACATTTTATTCATTGTATTTGATATTGTTCAAATTTTTGTACTTTGAATTTGAATTTGTATACCCGTATTTTTGAACGCAGAAATAAAATCAATCAAACAAACAAACAAACTCTTAAGGTTTGTCTCCATTTTGATATGTCGGCAGCAGTCACTCACGTCCATCCCAAGACTGGGAATTGATGCTGCCTGAAGTCAACTCTTTCCAGAGTGTACTCTATAGGTAGCCTGTACGTGTCCAACCGTGACATTGTCTAACTACATAATTAACAAGTTTGGCTCCGTACATGGTATCACCTTGGAGATAGATGTATTTGTACAATTTTGTGTCTTCAATAAATTTTTCCATTATTTCTACCGCCTACAATATGTTATGTCTCCCTCTCTCAAAATCAATTTTAAGTCATGAACAACAAAACTCTAAAATTGTGTATACTCTATAACCCTACCCTTTGTACAAAGTGAAAATTGACTTTTGGATAATTTTGTAGATTAAATTCTACTGCCTATGCCATCATTTTGCATTGTCTATATGTACTATTAGCTGAATTTATGCACCATAAAGATTTTATGTCTCCCTCTCTCAAGATCAGTTTAATGTGTCGAACTACAAATCTATAAACTCTAGCATATACATGTATACCCTCTTCTTTCTTTGTACACAGCATAAAATTTATATTTGCCTAAAAGTACTTTTTCTCATTTCGCTGTTGTGAAAGGCACAATTTCTCGCAGCCATTTTAATGAACTTTTGTAGTTTATAAAAGAGCTCTTTTTTCTGTAGTTTTATTGAGCTAATACACGTAGCTTAATTTGGTTCAACTCAATTATCAAACTCATTGTTGCAGACTAACAGTGTTATCCAAAGAAACGTTAATGTAATTATGGTTGTGAGCCTAAAATACAGCTTATTAAGGAAATACAAAGGCCCATAGAGCACGTACATGTACATGTATACAGTAAAACTGTGAACAGTTTAGTCAGAAACTTTTACACCCTGTGGAAGATATTGTTCTGTTGAGACGCAGAAGGGTGTTAACTTTTATGTAAAAAGATTCAACAATAATGCCCTTCTAGCTCTCAGCATATAATAAAGGCCTGGATATGGGGGCCTACTGCATGTATTGATCAATATTTTGTGCTGCGTACAAATATAGCTTCATGCACATAGCGAACAGTGTAGCTGTTTTAACACCTTCCCAACTATCAATATGATCTTACGCAATGTGCGTCATAAATCCATAAAGCCTCACACCTTCATTCAAGTTTTATCTATGTATGGAACTACATGTACATGCATGTGACCAAACTGATTGATTAGTTATAAGTATGTTAAAAGCATACCCACTTTCACATACATGTACATGTACATGTACTAATCATTGGTAATATATGCAGAGAGGTTATTTGCCTGATGTCTGATTTCATTTGTACATTACATTCATTTGAATTGGAAAGTAAATACACAGTACAGCAAATACTTCACTACCTCTATGGGCAATTCGTGCTCCTCTAGACATCGGAGCAAAGGGCACCAAAGCCCGAACATGATCCCCAAGACGACGGCTTGAAACGTCTTAGGGGGTCAAACTTCAAGTGCGTGTTGTGAAATCGAGTTCGTAAGACCTCCTGATCCACAACATTGGGCCAGGTGCATGAAATATTTGCATAGCCCGTCGTGATTTCTTGTAAATCTATCTCATTTCATTCCATTTGAAGGCAATAGCTTTTTAGGCAAATAGAAATCACTCAAATTATACAATTACAAATGGCTTCAATAACACAATATGTAACTAAATAATTTTAAGTGGTCTAGGTAGTAATACCATTATACTTAATGAACATGTATGTGCCATGTTTTCAAGTAGTTGTCTATCAAGCTTAAGATCACTATTCCATAAGTTGCTTATTTTTTATATTTTTATTGTAAAATGATTTTTTTTTTTGCCAACTCTGTCGGCAGCAAGCCAGGTCCGTGTTAAAAAAACCCACGTGGGAAGGCCTTTCATTTAACTGCAAGGTGCAGCTGAATTTGTAAGATCATTAATGTAAATTAAAAAACAGTAGAGGACCTACATGTAGGATAGAACCTTGTGGTACATCGTGTAATAGAAGAAAAATTGGAGGAATTATTATTATAAACTACATAATGAGATCTATCAGAAAGATTACTTACAAACCAAGATGACAGACAAATTTAAGTGTTGTTCTAGTTTCCGAGTGGTGAGTCAACACACCGATTACTGAGCGGGGAGAGATTGCCAGGCATAGCACCAGGTGGAGGGGCATACATGTGTAAATCGAAAGTTTATTTTAAAAAATGTTGTTGTTGTTGTTGTGTGTACCGTGTATAAGACGCACCCCAGACTTTGAATTTTTTTAATTACGGTATTAGATGCTTATTGATATTCCCTTATTAGTTCTCTTCTTTAATCTTAACATCTTCTTTACACAAATCCTCATCATCTCTACAGTATATTCACATGATATTACAAATATCATTTCAAATTCCCATCCTCCCCTACTGTCATCATTAGGAATACGCCCGCTTCCTCTTCATCATCCTCACTTGCCTCCAGCTAGTCTCCTGTGAGTGTGAATACACCTGCAGGTGTCAAGTAAAGAAGATTATCTCGGGGTTCGATGTACATGTAGTGTACCTAACCAATACCACTCCCACGTGTAGGTGAGAGGAGCTAGACGTCACCGGTGTGTGATGTTATCCCACTTTTTACACCAGACGTTGAACTGAACATGTTGGACGAAGACTTATTGGATATCTCGTTCTGGTTTTAGAAACTGAGATTTTGCTTGATATGTACTGTAGAGGTTTCAATGAAATTTCTCTCTCTCTCTCTCCTGTAATGAGTAAACTTCTTTCTCTTGTCAGTTTAGATTTGAGGGTTTTTTTTGGAGGGGGGGGGGGGGGGGGGGGGCTGGGTGTGCCGGAGGGCTTTTGAGACTTTGTCTCTTTGATATTTTATTGTACTTGAAGAACAGAGCTCTTTACAAAAAAAAAACTATTTTGAGTTTACCAAAGAGCTATCCAGAGCTATAAATCTTTAAACACTCGTTACCATTTTCTACTGACTTTCTTAGACATTTTCTCACCAGTCCATCCCCTTCTTTACAGAGAATTTAGAATGTCACACTTTCTTTGTCTTTCTTTTATATTCCATCCTCTTGATCACCGTCTTCTCCATCTTCTCTCTACCCCATTCTCATCATGCTGCCTTTCTACATTCTCCTACCTTCTTGAACCACGTAGACTCCTAATTGCAAACCTAGAAAAGAACCTGTCACTCTGTGTTTGCAGTGAATAAATGTACTTGGCAGGAAAAGGAAGTACCAAATTGGCTGTTTTACCCCCTTGTCCAAAGCAGTCCGATGCAGAGGACATTGAGATGCTCTTTCCCATCACTATCCTCCTCCCTTATTGTCACCTCATCCTTCTTTGTTTGTCCTTATCCTTTCTCATTATCACCATCTTTTCTTTCTTCACCCCTCTCCTGCTCCCCCTTCCTCCCTCTCCTGCTCCCCTTCCTCTATCTTCACACTTTCCATTAGTCTGTGATATTCGCACCTGGAGGGGTAAAAGAAAGCAGGTCATTTTGGGGCTGGGTGTAGGTAGTTCGGCTACCAGGGGGTGGGAGGGAGAGCATCACACATGCAGTGTCATCCCCTCGCCCAGGAAGAGGGGTGCGCGAGGGTATCGTTGGCACTATCATCTTGCCGATATTACACCCGGTTGTGGGTTTGTTTAGGGAGAGCTTGATGAAAGTGCAAACTGCAGCCCACTATGGCTTGTAATTTCAGAGAGCAGTCGATACCTGTCCTCGGGCATGTTTCCAATATCGGCCGGCTGTCTAATCAAAGCCTCTCGTTCTGTCAATCAATTCGTTCCTCAGCTTGCCAAATGTACATATACAGTGAACATCCAAGTTGCAGAGTTAATTAGTAATCAGGGACTTGATTTAATTACATTATGCTCTTTCTCTTTTGATTGAATGTTATGTTAATCAAAACTGTACAGAATATCCAAAAAGTTCTTCATTTACAATGTGATAATCTATTGAATGACCTGATGAAATGAAGCTCAAGGGTGATACAGGAAAAGATTTTTGTTTTGTTTTATTATGAAGATTCCATTGTCATTATAATATCAAGCAAGATTTCTAATTAAACTTGAAAAAAACTTTTATTCAAACTTCAATACATTATGAAAAAAATGAATCACAAAGGAAACTAAATAAAAAAACCCTCCTTAAACTCTTTTAGTCTTCATGAACAAAAGTTTGTTGAATGATTTTGTAATGCAATCCTCATGTTGTATCATGTAATGTTTCAACATAGTTTTGTTGATAGCAGATTCTTTTTATTTTTAAACAAACCTGATTGGTCATGAGATGAATGCTAATTATGGTTTCTTATGAATTACATACAGTTGTAAATGTACATTTGTACCTAAACATATGAGGTCCCAATACATAAGCCAATTAGCCAAGTTAGATGTAATCAACATTCCAATTAATTAATCAAAAGTGCACTGACTACATTTGTACATAAATAACTTTGGAAACATCATTACATCCCTCACAATGATGTATCGAAAGTATCTGGGATTATACAGCCATGCAGCTACCGGTAGTGCCGTCCGTGCTGGTTTAATTGACGATCAGATCAAACGAGCTGGGAAAGAGAGTCGTGGTCTGATCTCTGGCCTGGCGGACCTCTTAAAGCCGCTACGGTGATGGTGATTGAGCGGGGCATGATGGCTCATTATTAAGACTGATGTGGGATCGATGGCTTGAACAGATCTGGCGTGCGAGAAAAAGAAATCTGATTCATGCCACAGTCAGACAACTCGATACAACCCAACAACAAATGCGGGATGTATTTTTATTTTTGCATCCAGTGGAGCCCCAAAGTACATTTTAAGACTTTCTTATCCTAAAAATATAATTTAGTAAATTCTAGCAAATCTCATAATGTGCATTTAGTCCAACTAGGACTTTATGGGTTAAACATGAATGGTAAGTTCTAACCAATCTCATCGCAGCCAGGATATCTGTCAATTTGACTAAGTGATGAAATGGGTCAAATAATTGGTAAACATGTTCAGTGAAAATTTTAACTTGATCCATCATTTAGACTGTCACCCTGGCACCGGAACGGCAATCTTTGGTTTTGATCAATTAATGCTTTCCTTGTATTGTCTGTTTGGGGCCAGAAGATCATCAACTCGTACCATTTTGACACAAAGTTAACAACCTTTCGGTTCCAAATAGATAGTGTGATGTGATTTATATCCAATTATCCATCACCAAAAGTACAATGTACTTCAAATTTCATTTCCTTACATGTCCACTTCCTGAAACGTTGGAGTGAAGATAATTGACAAATTTTCCGTCACTTTGGCTGACATTTTGACTCATTTCAAATCAGTGACCTATATCGCAACCTTCTCACATTATATAAATTCTATGAAATTGAAAGCAATGAATGGATATTTTTAAACGACGTATCAGTACGATGATGAAGTGGCTTGCCAGCTTAGGGATAGGATAAACAAGAAAGAAGAGAGAGAAACAGAAACAGAAACAGAAACAGAAACAGAAACAGAAACAGAAACAGAAATAGAGAGAGAGAGAGGGGGGGAGGGGAAGGGGAAGGGGGAGGGGGAGGGGGCGTATCAGTACGATGATGAAGTGGCTTGCCAGCTTAGGGATAGGATAAACAAGAAAGAAGAGAGAGAAACAGAAACAGAAACAGAAACAGAAACAGAAACAGAAATAGAGAGAGAGAGAGGGGGGGGGAGGGGAAGGGGAAGGGGGAGGGGGAGGGGGCGTATCAGTACGATGATGAAGTGGCTTGCCAGCTTAGGGATAGGATAAACAAGAAAGAAGAGAGAGAAACAGAAACAGAAACAGAAACAGAAACAGAAACAGAAACAGAAATAGAGAGAGAGAGAGGGGGGGGGGGAGGGGAAGGGGAAGGGGGAGGGGGAGGGGGCGTATCAGTACGATGATGAAGTGGCTTGCCAGCTTAGGGATAGGATAAACAAGAAAGAAGAGAGAGAAACAGTAACAGAAACAGAAACAGAAACAGAAATAGAGAGAGAGAGAGGGGGGGGGGGGGGGAGGGGAAGGGGAAGGGGGAGGGGGCGTATCAGTACGATGATGAAGTGGCTTGCCAGCTTAGGGATAGGATAAACAAGAAAGAAGAGAGAGAAACAGAAACAGAAACAGAAACAGAAACAGAAACAGAAACAGAAACAGAAACAGAAACAGAAATAGAGAGAGAGAGAGAGAGGGGGGGGGAGAGGGGAAGGGGAAGGGGGAGGGGGAGGGGGCAGAGAGGGCACGCAAGATGTGATATCTCTGGTCCAGTGATGTTGAAAGATGGCAGTGCCGAGGAGCTTGTTTTGATATGTGGAAATATGATTGATGACTTGACCATGGCTGTGAGAGGTCTGGATTTGTGTGATGCAAGTTCACAGAAGAATTCAGCTGGGGCAAAATCATATAGAGGAGCATGTACATGCATATGGTATGTGCAAGGCTTAGTGGATTGATGTATACCAGCATCTGTGTGACAGGGGAGATGATAGGGGCAATACTTTGCACCATGCCCTCAAAATAGGATTAAAGGGAAAAAGGGGGAAAGTAGGTCAAAGCCCCTCAGCCCCCCCCCCCCAAAAAAAAAAAAAACCAACAAATTAAATATATAAATAAATAAATTAATATAAGAATACAAAAATAAATAAATATATAACAGCAGGAAAAAAGTCTTTGTAAGGGACCCCCCCCCCTTAATTTTCAATTCACAATTTTAAAAAGCAAGGTGAGTGATGAAAGAAAGACTTTTAAGAAGAACTTTGTTAAAGTAGTCTTTTGGTCCTCCTACAACAAATCTTTCTTAGCTGTTTCTATCTCGATAAGTATTGCAGAATGTATTAATCAGTCAAATAATTGTATCAAACATAAATTCACATTGATCAGAACAAGGAATACTCTGTGAGGATGATCTAATCAAAAGTGTCAGCACTCAGCAGCTGAAATGTGTAACGATTCCCAGGTCTTCCCATCGCACGAGAGGTTATTGATTCTGCTGAGACAATGATCAATACAGGAAAACGAATTAAGTACGCCTATTTGGCCATTAGTACCCTAGCCCAAAGACAACCGAAGAAAAGAAAGACAACCAAAAGTAATTTGATCCCAGGTTGCCGACAGTCTTATTGTTTCAGTAGAACCAATTGCCAGTAAATTAACACTAACCGTTTCGAAATCATTGTGATGGATCAAATTGTCTGTGAAAGGACGCGAGGTGCGTTTAATTACGCATCTTAGTTTATTGGCCACTAGGGGAAGCGTCGGGAGCACGTGTCACTGCGGCTTCGCTCCAATTAGCTGGAGGTTGTCGAGGGGAGCAGAGCGTCACGGTTTGTTAAAAAACAGAAGATATCCCCCGAAGTGTTCCCTGCACACACCTACTAAGTAGCCTGTACCGCATGCTGTAATGAGTGAAGATTGAATTGAATTTGAAGCGCCACGGTCAGATTTGTAGCTGTGTAAAGCAATTACACAGGAGATAAAATGGTGCACAGATTGACTCTGGTTGAATTTGATATTGAAGGCTTATTGCTTGCCCATCGGGAGATGCATGCATGTGGTGAACAGTTGAACATCGGTTTGATGGAATGTATTGTATGAAATACAGTAACTAGCAAGGGATGCAAGTACAAGATGGGCGGGCAGGGAGGGGGGGGGGGCAGGGAGCTAACAATCTTGATCTTGATTTATCATAATTGTTGTTGTCATCTGGTTAAAGATGGCACTTTTCCATCTCTCCTACCTTGTAGTTTATTTATGCCTGTCTTTCAGAGGCTGTTGAGCTGAAGACACAAGGTTGTGTTTCAAGTGACATCTTCAGAGTTTTTTTCACCTGCAAACTTAATTAATTTAACTTATTTACTCCCCTAAAATAAGCAAACAAACAAACAAAATAATCTAATTGATTCTTGTAGAATTAGATGATATGACAATGTACAGACTTAAACTTTGTTTGGTTTTTAAAATTAACATTCAAGTACAATGTATAGTATCATGAAGTACCAGCTAATTTAAATGATACACTTTAATAGAGACTTCGGTTGAAAGTACTTTATAAGCACCATTTTATTATTGCTTTTTATTATTATTACCCATTGGTAACTAATATTGGTCATGAAAGGGCAGTACCTGAAGTTGTGAAATATGATATACTCATCAATCAATTAATCAGTCATAATTAATCATCATGCTTGTAAATCTGCATGTACATGTACATTTGATAATGCTGTTGTTATATTACACATATACACATCTTTGTGTGGAGAATCAATTGCTCACACATGTGCATTTGTATTTAAAAAAAACAAAAACAATTAATGAATGGCATTATCAGTGTGAGAAAAAAAAAATATCTGTTGACATCATTCTGCTTCTGTCTCTGAATAAACATTATAATGTGCAACTGTAAAGCTGCTCTTGATGAATAATCTCTCTTCTAATACAAAAAGAAATCAATCATATCATGTGTTTGGAGCTATACATGTAGTAGGAGAGTGTTAACCTTATCATATTACACACACTTAACATCCTTCTTGCTCCAGACAATATGATAGTGACATGTTTTTTACACAATTCATGGACAGTTTAGTTCATCACATGGAATGAATGGATTCACTGTTTTTAGCCAGATGTTCCCATGTTGTGTGCATATATGGGTCGATGAATTTTGTGTGGTTTCAGTTCAAATGCCAAAACACTCAATTTGATGCGAAGCGAGAGTTAAAGGCACAGTTTAATTTTGCATAATCATGAAAAAGAACAGGATTGTTCACATTATATCCTTTGGTGATTGCTCTTGGAAGTTCAGATTCCAATTTTTTGAAAAAATACCATTATTAGTCTTATTTACACTGTACATGTATTGTCTGATAAAGCCACAACCCATATACTTTAACACAGAATTAACGCCTCAGTATGTTTGAAATGCTGAATAAGTTTTTTAGTTCAGCAGCTCATGACTTTGTTGCCAGTTCACTCGATTTTCCCCTAGACTGGTAGAACTGAATGGAGAAATAATCTCAAGTGAATATATGAATGTAAATTTCTCTATGAAAAGTACTGATATTTTTATGAAGGGACATATATACATGTATGTCCATGAAGTTTGGTTTTAAATTTGACCATACCCCTCTTATCCTCTCTTCATCTTCAGATGCGTTAGAGCAGCCATTCTTCACCGCCAATCCAATCGGCACTACCGTCATCACATCCAACCGACACACCATCTCATGCCGGGCCACAGGGACCATGCCCATCGACTACGGCTGGGAGATCAACGACACCGTCATCTACTCACCGGAGTGGTCGTCGAACTCCTACACCTTCACGACGATTGGGAAGAGCAACATTGGGGTGTACAGATGTGTGGCAAGCAATGTTGTGGGTACTGTTATCAGCAGAGGGGCAGAGATCCATGTTGCTTGTAAGTTTGCTTTCTTCAAATGTTTTTGTTTTTCAAAGCAGTATGGATAGAATAAGTAGTTATATTGGTAAATTGTATGGGAACTTGGGAAGGAATGGGGGGGGGGGGGAGTGCACATGTACAATTCAATTCAATTCAATTGCTCTTCCCAATTGTAAATTAGGTATAAACAAATTTTGGTTGGGGGGGGGGGGGGCATATGCTCATCAGTAAATACGCATTAAATATGCCTATGGGTATGCCATCAAAACATTCTCACAGCACAGTATAGCCTTACAGGTTTTAGCATTGAATTTGACTTGTTTGTTAAATTTATGCACAGAACATTCAACATATTTATATGCTTAGCTTTCTGTGAAAGCACAACACACAATACTCTTTCACTCATAACCACCCAACGATGATATGGTTTTGCACATATCTAGCGTGTCGTTTACTTGTAAATATCTATACAAACAAGTTCTTTGTTATCACCAATGCGGAAAGCAATTAACTTTTATGTGTGGTATTTCTGTGTATATTATGGACATTTTTCACCATCAGTATGTTCTCTTTTCATCTATTCTTCCAGATTTCGAACCATACGGTGGTGCCCCGCAGACGACAATGGTCAGTGCGGGGGATGCAAAGATACTGACATGCCCGCCCTACGGTAAGATTCCAATTCAAGCAGTGTCTAGCTCATAGGATGAGAGATTCCCTGAAAAATGAAAACCCCTTTGCATTCACAAATACAACGAGGCTTATTCTTCAAAGACAATTTCTCCCCCCCCCCCCCCCCCCCCAGCAAACCCATTTCCATCAAACCACTGTTACCACTCCCTATGCTTAAAATTTTGATCTTTTTGTTTAAATCTTTTTTTGTGTGAGCAAGAGATGAAATTATTCTCGAAAGCATGACCCCTTATCATTGTAATTGAACATTCCAGTCTGTGGATTATTCCTTTTAAAAAAGAAGAGCACATATCCCCTGGCTATTCAATAAAAAGAGAAACGACCTTCAACAAACGCATGGTTTCAAATTCAATATTGGATAATGAATTTGCTTTGTTACACAAACAATAAAACTGATGGTTTTCCATATCCTCATCTAATTAAACTCTATCTAAATATTGTGAGTAGATCATTCCTCTTCATTTTCTGGTTCCCCGAGTATCTCTTTAAATGTCACCATTGTGTAAATACGTTGTGGGCAAACAGTGAGCGTCTGCATCTATTGAGCGTGAATCATTCCCGAATAGTTGAATGCCTGTGTTTGTTCTTTCGGTCTCGTCCGGACTTTGAACCGTGTCTTTACTTACTTGTTTACAACATTTTGGTACAAGACTAGCCTAAGCCCAAAACATATTTTGATAATATGACTGAGTTCAGTGAAGGATTGCAATAAAATCATACATCACAGAGATAATGTCAGAAAATATCCAACTTTGCTTTTTCACAAAGGGTATTTTGATCTAACATTGAACACAATAGGAATTTGTATGTGTTTTGTATTTTGGAAGCTCTTATCATCACAATTGTTTGAAGTCATAAACATTTGATGTAGACTAGTCTGTCTCTATTCAAATATGTATTCATTTGTTCTCTGCTATGTATCATTGGGCTGGCATTACAATACAATGCAAATGAAGAGAAAGAACTTTTGACAAGTTTGTGTAGGGAATAATCTCTAAATGGAAGACAAATAGTCAATTTCTGTCTCGTCTGAGTCAGCGGGGTGGGTCATTGTTTGGATGAATAATGGATGATTCGAAGTGGAATTCATGGAATTAGTTGAATCGTGATAATACACAGCGGATGTAGGATATATGTCTTACAGACGTTAACATTGTAGAAAATTGCTAATGATATCAAGTTACTTACAATAATTATGTCCTTCGGAGTATAAATCATTTCAAACTAATAATCATTATACATGTAGTCTATTGAACAGAATTTGCATCATATGTTTCTTGATAATTCCAAGTTGTAATGGACATTAATGATGATGTTTTTCAGCATTGGTGTGTCAGATAAAATTAGCCCCAATGATTTTACAACTTTTTCCTCTCTTGTTTCTACTCTTTGATTATTTATGATCTGCAATCATCTAGACTTCAATTGCTTTATTCTCATCTTTCTTGTAGCTATGTTATATTTTCCTATCCTCCTTCCCATTTGCTCATTACTAGCTCACCCAGTTAGTGTTGCTTATATAAAAATATATATAAATTTGTCCCTCTTTGGTATATTATTGCCACTTTTCCCAATTGAGCACACAACATAGACATTGATCTCTATATTTGAAGAAAGAGAGATATTGTTTGATTTCACTTTGTACAAATATGGTTTAATGATAAGGGATCTTTTACTTTTGGGTCTTTTGAGTACATCACCATCCAAAAGAGGCACTTAAGGATGAAACTCAACTTTTCTTGGTGATGTAGGCAGAACAGTTGACTTCATGTATGTCGAAGAAGAGAACTAATAGCTTTTTTTGCTTTTCAACATTAGGATAAGGATGAATTAAACTCACCTTTTGTTGTTGTAATGTACATCAGGCCCAACAGTCAACTTCATGTACATGTATGTCGAAGAAGAGAACTAATAGCATTTTGTTGCTTTTCAACATTAGGATAAGGATGAAACCCACCCTTTGTTGTTGTAATGTACATGTAAGCAGGCCCAACAGTCGACTCCATGTACATGTATGTCGAAGAAGAGAACTAATAGCTTTTTGTTGCTTTTCTACATTCCAGACAGTTACCCAATCCCGACCGTAACCTGGCAGTTCAACGGGACCGACATCATACTGGGCCCAGACCAGCTGGTTACTGCGGACCAGCGACTGGTCCTGCTCCAAGCCACCGACCAGCGCCAGGGCTCATACACCTGTAACGCCAACAACAACGTCTATGGAAACACACAGACCAGCCCTAGTGTGATGCTAACTGTTCAAGGTGAGTACATGCTATCAGTTGACAAAAACTTGACAACAAGAAGGGTGTTCACTCGTATATTTTTACTTACATATAGAGAAATGCCCTTTTGGTTCTTAACCTTTGGGAAGCTCGAGCATTCGTCATTTACCATGAGAAAGATTAAATCGTTGAGAAAATGTTGCCATCAAAAACTGAACAACTACTCCAGAAAACCCTGCAACACATTACTTTAAAACTTGCGTTACAGCTATAACTCAATCAATGCTGCCTTTGAACTACACATCCCTAGTAATACAAATACTAGGTCTCTAAATAGTATCTGAATTAATAGCATAAATGTGTCATCATATAACTGCTTACATTACATTATCATTCATTGATATTGTCATGCATCTCTCCATGAGGGAGAGTGACCATTTCGAGAGGATATCGTTGCCATGAACCATGTTTCTCCCAGGATATCCTATAAAGAAACCAAATCAGTTCCACATGGCGTAGGAGTATCATGATGTGCAGAGATTATGTGTAGATCGAATGCAGCGATTAGTAAGAGTGCAAAGCCCTACGTATGCTCTGAGATGAAATCCCCGGGTTTGGAGCCAGAAGGGCGTAATTGGATCATATATATTTAACACAGAGTTAATGCCTTTCTGTAGAGTGCAGCGATTAGTAAGAATGCAAAGCCCTACGTATGCTCTGAGATGAAATCCCCGGGTTTGGAACCAGAAGGGCGTAATTGGATCATATATGTTTAACACAGAGTTGATGCCTTTCTGTAGAGTGCAGAGATTAGTAAGAATGCAAAGCCCTACATATGCTCCGAGATGATATCCTGGGGTTTGGAGCTAGAAGGGCATTGGATCATATATATTTTTTACACAGAGTTAATGCCTTTCTGTAGGGTGCAGCGATTAGTGAGAGTGCAAAGCCCTCCGTATGCTCCTAGGGTTTGGAGACAGAAGGGCGTTGGATCATATATAGCTCTAATAACACCAGGTTAATGCCTTTCTGGTGCTCAACATATGATATTGGGGTCATGCTGTCTGCCTGTCTATCAAACTTATTGGCACTTGTGAGGCTTCTCTCTTCGCGCAACAATTAATCCTCCTCGCAGATCGGATTATTGCAATGTATCTGCCCCCACGGTTGAACTATTTCCCAGTCATCGTAAATGGAACATGTACCTACACATGCTTGCATTCATTTAAAACTAGAATTTCATAAAGTCCTAACCATAACAAAATTGGTATAAGGTTTGAAGGAAGTCAAAGATGGGAAGTAAAACAAATGATGCTACTAGATATGCTAGATGAAAGTGGTACTTTGTTGCAAAACAAAAACAATCTATAATGTTTCCAGTTTGATAAACACAATTTGTTTTATCTTTTTTTCTCCATCCTCTTTTATACAAAGACACAATTGATGCTAACATATAAGCAAACAAGAATTGATACTTGTGAGCAAAACAAACATGAACATAACCTTTCAAATTTGTTGAACACTTTCATACTTTTTCATTCATTCTAAGAAAACTAACATTGATTTACGTACCAACAAACAAATTCAAAGTAAAGCAGAACAAAATCTTTTAAAATTAATTTTGTAAACACGCTTCTACTGTTTTTCCTCCATTCTTTATTTCCTTTTCAGGTACCTTTACGCCCCCTGCATTCATCGCACCCACACTCGTCCTCCCACCCAGCAATACAGTCGTCAGGCCCGGACAGTCCTTTGTACAGATGGAATGCATCATCAGTGCCCAGTAAGTGTGTGAATGCATGTTACTCTTAAAGGGGAGATGTTACTCTTAAAGGGGAGATATTACACTTAAAAGTGAGATATTACTGTTATTAAAGGGGAGATATTAGTCTTCAAGGTGATATATTACTCCTTAAGGGGAGATATTACTTTTAAAGGGGAGATATTACTCTTAAAGAGGAGATGTTACTCTTTAAAGGTAAAGACCAGTATTGGAAATGCCCCAATTTCAAAAAATTAAATGGAAGCTCTCATTACCAATCATGTGAAAGAATATGTTTTGACTAATACATGATGATAACAAATTTGCCGGGAAACCGCCTACTAATTCATATATTTGGTAAATTTGTTTCTCTCATGGTCGTGTGAGAGATATAGGGTAGTCCCATATACATCTTTCTGTGTATAGTGCTTGTAACTTTACGAAGAATGGGCCAAATTTCTTATCATTTTGATGATTCCAGAACCTTGCAGATGCTAGATGCTAGATGATCAACCTTTTCTGATCGATTCCACAACGTTTCTTTCACAATGCAATCGCATGACCATTACTGGTCTTTACCTTTAAGGGGAGGTGCTACTCTTAAAGGGGAGATATTACTCTTAAAGGGGAGATATTACTCTTAAAGGTGAGATATTACTCTTAGAGGGGGAGATATTACTCTTAAAGGAGGAGATATTACTCTTAAAGGAGGAGATATTACTTTTAAGTGTAGATAACTCTTAAAGGGGAGATAAGCCCTGGCTGGCATCAAGTTGGTTAATAATAAAGGCAGACAAATGGGAGAAATGGATCACTTATAGTTTGAGGAAAATATGATACAATAAAGGATAAGATATTTGTGAAGGTGTACACTTTTACACAAATTGACATCTCTGTCATTTCCCCTGCGAGCAGCTCTCCAATGGGTTTCAACTAAAAAGTTAATAAATTTCCATATTTTTTTCAAAGAAATGATTTGATAATTTCTGTACCCTACATGTACATGTATATTTTTCTGCACATATTCCAGTATGCTATTGATTTTTCTGTATTCCCTTCATCAGCAAACAAGGAGATGGATTTTTTTTATAAGTCTCAGAAGAACACAAATGGAGAGTTCTTGCAAGAGAAATAACAGACACGCCAATACACATTTACTCAATTACAACTTAGAAATGTGTAATTGTTCCTTTCATGTATCAGAAATTTATCCAACTATCAGTGATCTATACTTTGTGCCATCATTAGATCCATTTTAACATTGTGATGGACTTCCCCTTTAAGGAATCCACATTAGTACTGTAGCCTGGGAGATGATTGATTCTTGCATTAAGAATTGAAAATTGAAATTGAGGCAATTTCCATTATAGTAGTCAATAGTCATGGTGATTTGGAGGAGGATCGAGGAGCATTTAGATTGGGTGTTCCTTGCGCTGCATCCATCATAGATTTATTGTATTAAATTGGAAGCAATTTTCTGAAGGAATGCATTCAGGGATGATGGCCAGGTCGGCGTATCAATACGAAAATTGAAATTATTTCCATTAAAGGCATCGTTTAACAATGTTAAATCTAAGATGCACGGTTCTACGTGTTATCAGTGTCTGTCATATGGTGTAATATTGAAGCTAAAAAAATGCACTTCACAATGATCAAGAAGTGCCTCGAAAAAGTTAAAAATCTTTGAGTGACCCCAATAGACTGTAGTGTTTTGAAAACCGTTTAGCAAACGGTTTTCAAAATTTGTAATTCCAATCATAAATATCTTGATATTAAAATAGACAGGCGATCGGCTTGTAAACTTCATGGGGTTCTTGACTGACCTAAAGGTTTATAATTATCATTGCAGCATGAGCTAAATCCAGGATTTTGTTTCAGAATCTGAGACAAAGTTACCGGATCCCTTTAACATGTGTTTTCTTATAGTTTACTGATGTGTTATCGATCCCCTAGAAATCATGTATTGAGATGGGAGCCACAAGGGCATTGACTCTGTATTAAATGAAATGAGTTAGCGCCCATCTGGCTCTTAACAGATCAAACCTTCTTTTACTTTACCCGTCAGTATACATGAACCTGTTTTCTGTCAGGTCCTGTTACAAATGATATCATTAAACCAGTGATTTCTTCACATTATTGGCTGTATACTCTGTAGAATTCCAATATTTCATTTTTTTTTCATTTTTATTTCTTCATTTCCAACAAAATACAATACATAATAACAAATACAATGTAAAATGCATACAAAACATAGTTACATTTGTAATAAACAAATATTAACAGTAATTTATACATTTGAGGAAGACAAAAATTGAATTATAAATTTAACTGCATTTATATGTTGAGGAAATGGAGAGGTCCACTGAAAAGCAGAGCTTGTCAATTATGGATCCCTCCGATAATAATGAGTGTGAAAAGTGTATAGAATACAAAAACAATCAATCTTTTGATGTAATTTGTGATCCTAAAAAAACACTTTCCTCGTTTGTCCCATCTTTCTTCACAGTCCTTTGAGCTCTCTCCAGATCTCCTGGCAGAAGGACGGAGTGGCGTTGACCGCCACAGGGGCCATCCTGAAGATCTTTAACCCCACCGAGGCCAACGCGGGTACCTACAGGTGCAACGGTGACTTGGCGGGCTCAGGGATGCCAGCCGTGGAGGCGTCAGCAAACCTCACCATGTACAGTAAGTCACAAAATGCATCTTTAGTATTAAAAAGAATAACATATTTCAGAGATTGCCTGCAGAAGTTTTTAGAATGAATTATATATATTTTTTCTTCTTTTTGTTTTGTGTTTATCTGTTTTCTCAGTTACTGTTGAGTACATTTCCCCTGTTTCTGCTGGGAGTGAAAGAGCTTTTTAGTATTAAAAAGTATCACATATTTCAGAGATTGCCTGCAGAAGTTTTGAGAATGTATTATATATATATGTTTTCTTCTTTTTGTTTCGTGTTTGTCTGTTTTCTCAGTTATTGTATAGTACTTTTCATCTGTTTCTGTTGGAAGTGAAAGAGCTTTGTGTGTGTATTTTTGTTTGTTCGTCTGTATGTATCTAATTCGCATATATGAGTGCCAATAATGACAGTTGTAATTGATATTGGAGAAAAGCAAATTAGTCCAAATGTGTCATCTCTTTATATAAAGCCAAAGAGGTCATCACACTACATTATTCGGGATCACTTATTTTCTTGCAATGCTAGAAATAGAAGTCAAATTTATATCTTTAACTTATGATATTTCCGGAGAGACTAACGATATATCCAGGGATAGACTAGATTGATGAAGATAACGACCTATAGCGTAGTGACATTGTTGGTTTTTCTTCATGCTAGACAAACAAATCATATTCCTCTCTATGAGAAACATCCCTCTCAAGGTGTAAACAGATCCATTTGCGTAGCAGTTCTGTCCCCATAGCTCAAAATCTTAAGTCTGCCGATGTACATCCCCACCCTAGGCACTCGAAAGGTTCTATTGCTTGAAAGAAGAGAATACGGTAGGTTAGGTCAGCATGATAGATGAGTGAAAGTTTGCAGAAACTCTGTAGAAATATTTTCCCCTTTTCTCATTTTATATACATCTCTCAAGGTGAAATGTACATTGTAGGTCCCATAGTTTTGTAGAGAGACGATTCCTTTGGGAGATTTTCAGTATAATTTTAACAATCGCAATGGTAGGAATATGAAGTCGTAAATCTTCCATGTAAATTTTTTCTATAGTTTGATACCTCCAACGAATGAAATTTACGGGTTTATTGAAAGCAAACTCAGAAATTATCTAAATTAGTTTTCAATATATTTGTCCCTGATCCTAATGTACATTGAATGGTCTGAAAAGGCAGTGGGAACGAGCCATAAACATTGAGACAGGAATCTGGCAGGCCTTGTCGAGCAAGACATGTGTGCAGAGACTGTTGACATGTTTTAGCCTGCGCAGATTACAGCGCGCTAATGATGGCTGTCACAGCGCCTGAACGGGATACTTGGTCACCAGTCCACCACTGAACGTGAGTGGAGGAGGCATTGGTAGGAAGAATGTTGGATGAGGAAGAGAGGAAGGGAAGGGTAATGTAAATTGAAGGTTTGACTAGAGAAGAGGAAAGTGGGATGGATGGATGGAGGGAGAGAGGGAGAGAGGCAGGGAGGCAGGCAGAATGAATACATATAAGGTTTAGACTAGACATGGGTATACCAAGAGATACAGCAAAAGAAAGCAAGACACAGCAGGAGAGAGAGAGAGAGAGAGAGAGAGTGAAAGATAGAGATAGATAGATTGATAAAAAGAGAAGGGCAAATTGGGGGAGGAGGGGGGGGGGGGGGGGGATACAAAGGAGCAATAGAATTAGGAAGGTGTCAAAGCAGGGGATGGGGGTGGTTGCCAGAAACAGAATCAAGAAAATATCAAAGCAATTACAAAACTGCTCCATAAAACAAACAATATTTTCATATTTAAAGGCATGGCAATTTTTAATTAATTCTAATATGAATACATGTACATTTCTACATTTCCTTTGCAGGATACAAAGTCATTCAGGTACTCAAGAATTTACTAGCAATTAGTGAAACGTTAAAATTTAAGGTTAACCATAAACACCAAGGTGATCCTTGTCAGGGCAGTCCCCTTTGATATCAAATTTAATATAAAAGGATTTCACTCAATTAAATGGGATTTTCGATATGGCTCTCTCGAAACAGCTGTCGGGGCAGTGATTTACACCTTACTCAGTCCAAACCGGTGACTCACGCTCCAAAAAGTAGCATTCGGGGTAAAACCCTGGCAGTTTGTATATTTTCACGATTAGTCAGATTTGTACCACCCCGCCACTGCTAAAAGCAGGGCAGTCTGTTTATGTAACATGATCCCGATGTATATGCAGGTCCATTTGTTAGATTGAATTGGAATCTCTTTAAAAGGCCATGCGTGAAATTGAGTAGGTGGGGCAGGAGAATTGTCTTGAGCCTGAACTTCAATCAAGTGGTTGTTTCCAATTACTTGAAATTAGACCTGAAAAGTTATTTTTAGCAAAGTTTTGTAAAATCAAAGTGGCTCTTGTTTCTATTAACTATAAATAAAGATATGATCTTTCTAAACTTGTGATAAGAAGTACAGTGCCTCCAATTATACCATACTTGTGTAGACAGATTTGTTGAAAATTGAACAGATAATATTTGATTGTAGAGAATGAAAAACAAACATCATTTTAAGAGTGGAAAGGGAGAGATTTATCAGGTTCACCTTCACCTACACATACACATTTACATCTAAATCATGCTATTCCCAAGTCTTGTGCCTTTTACAATAAAGCTGATGAAATATATTGCAACTATTCTAGAGAGTATTGAAGTATTATTGAGTCATACATATAGATATAACAATCATAGAATATATGATGCCAAATAAGCTTCACTTTTTGTATCCAAATTCATAGGAGCATAACAAAATTTTGTTTCTGAAGAAATATACTTTCATGCTGTAGACATGATTAAATGAATAATAAATGTAGGTAAAGGAATTTACAACAGAGAATTGTAAATTGTTAGATTAGTGTCTCTTTGAACGGTACTCTGAAGGAAAAAATAAGGTAACAAAGAAAAATACCTTAGACCGTTTGAATTACAAAGTTAAACCTGGGAGATGTGAGTTTCAACTATTGTTCATGTTTATTAACTTTATTTGAAATGTACCCTGCTGTTATATGATAAGAAACTAGAAAGTTTGCCCTGGATTATAACTGTTTGATTCGTATGGTAAAAAATGGTTTTAAAAACATGAAACCATCCGATAAGCTATTTTAATCTAATTTGGGTTTACAGAATATTGATAGTATGAGAGTGTAGGTCAAAGGCCAGCAATAAGATTGCATGACATCCTGTTCATGTGCACAGCATCGACAAACTCTAGCCCCCAGAGCGCCACGCGGAAGATTTTCATCGGCAAAAACATCCCTCTTTATGTTATATCCCTATGGAGACAGGTGTAGTCCCACAAACATACTTTGGGGTTAGGAAAACACAGTTCCGCGAGTGTGATGGCGTGCCGACCAACGCTCTTGTCCACACTCTGGCGATAACAGGTCTGTTTGGGAGGGGCGATTCGAAATGGGAGCCTAATATGAGGTGGTTGCCAGAGTATTAGGTTCTGTTTTCATTCGGGGGAGAAGGGTAGTTTTTAATCATGTCCTCTCGAAAAGAAAAAAAAAGTGGAGAAGAGAAAGAAACTCATGAAAAAGTCGAAGCAATTTGTAAGGAAGGGGGCGGGAGAGGGAAGGAGTGGGCAGATAGAAGGAAAGTTTTAATTATCGTAGAAGAGTACAAGAAGATATTTGATACCTTCAGAGTTGTGACGATATCGATTTTGTTTGGACAGTGCACTGCCATCGGGAAGCAAACGTTGTGAAAGATATTGCCTTTGGATTTAGGAAAGAGCTAGTAATTCTCTATCATTACAGAGACGAAGACTTGCCAATGAATTGTCAAATACAATTTGATTGGTCAGGTGTGTAGAGAACTTGAATTCTAGACACAAGTGCTTGGCAAACTTTGTTCTTAGGAGCTCTAAGGATAAGTTGAAACTGTGAAATGCACTTTTTGAATAAATCATACAGAGTATTTAAATAAGGGTAAGAAAATAAAAAAGACTTATTAACTTATTATAATTATGGTGAATGAAGCTCCTTCATCATGAGGGAATGAATGAAGAACATTATTCATGGATGCACAGGAATAATAATTAATTAAAATTATGATAATTGGGTCCATCATGACACCTCCCTATATAAACAGATTTGTTTCCAAAGTACAAGGATCATTTTCCTACCTGAATATCTGTCGTTTTTAATTAAAAAACTTATCATTTTGCTATTTCCAATAAAAAAAATGTAATTATGTTCATTTTTTGTTCAAATTTACATCAAAAATGTCTGTAGAAAGTCCCAAGGTTAATATTTCATCTGCTCATGCAGGACGTGACAGGATTAAAGTTTTAGGTGTGGATTTTATTATGATACCACTTTATCAAACCCAAACAACGAAACACACTCTTGTGTCTATAGGCGATTGTTTATATCTTCCAAGTACCCCAACCCAAAGGCATTTCACTTTCGCTTCTGTTCATCTTCAACGGCTCGCTGATTCCAGAGTACATCACTCTGGAGAGCAAGAACCTGCTGTTTACGGCATTAAAATATCAACGCACAGGCCCACATTCACGGCTCAAGGCGTGCATCCATATCTGCAAGCACATACCCGACCTGGCAATTGATTAGTAAACCGTATGTGTACCCAAATGGAATGTCCCGCTGGTGAAATTGACTTTTGCCACTTAATCGCTCTTTCAGGCTTTTCGCGGGGGTAATTTTAGTTGTGGGGGTCTCCTTTTGCACAAGTGCTTTTACAAGATTTTGCACAACAAATTTGTAAGGGTATGCATGATACGGACCAATAATGTATCGCTCTTCGTCATGTTAATTGTGTACGCTTATGAATGGTGCGTCTGTGTGACCAGCATGTGTTTTAGTAATTTTCTTGTATTTTCTTGTTATTGTCAGTTGTCACTGATATATTTGTTTTTAATGATATTGATGCTTTGCTTGTTGATCTCTCCTATAGTCCTTGTTTTCTTTGTTAGTTTGTGAACTTGTATTTTAACTTCACACAAGCTATGATATCTTTTTCTTCCTCCATTTCCCAGTGTTGTTCAGCATCTCTTTTGAAAAAAAATGAAACAAATGTTAAACATCTTCCCAATTGCACACCGTGTTGGCATTTTTCACATATACCCATTAAATTTCTCATACTAAACCTTACATGTATTTCTTGCCAATGTATGAAATAATGTTTTGGTCACCTTTTTATTTAGATCTTATAGTGCTATGTGTATCAAAATACCAAATGCATTTATATAGTTGCTTGTTATTAATTACCATGCTTATCAGAATATTATGCTTTCCTAGATGACCACCTTTCCCATTTTTAACCAGGGAAAAATTTCCCAATTCCTTTACCCCATCCTTCCCAATTTATGCATCTTGCCCTGTTCTTCTGCTACAAACAAAAACACCTTATCATCCCATAGCAAATTATTCCTTACCTAGCTTTGAAATATATACATTGTAGGCTTCCTAGATTAGTTTGCATATAATTTTGTAATAGAATATACAAATGTATAAGTTATGAAATGAATTATTCACAATTTTTTTTGCATGTTTATTACATATTCACCCATGTATTCCCTTTTCTTTTTGCATATATTCCCTTGCTTGCTTGTACCATTTAGACCCAGGTTGGTGACAATTGTTTGGAATTCTAGCATTGATGTGATGGCTGTTTTTATTTGTGTTTTCAATGTTTTGTTTTTATTGTTTATTTTTGTTATTGTTGTTTTTGAGAAGATGCTCGGATATCTGCCATCATTATTTTCTTTAGTGGAAAATGGAGATTTAGGAGTTGTAGAGTGCCGTGTTTGCTGTGATTTTGTAGAAATATATATTTATATTGTTTGGGGGAATAAGTTTGGGAATAGTGAGGGAAACAAATGCATCGATCCAACTTTGCAGCAAATCATAAATATAAATGATCAAGCAACTACATTCGGTCGAACTTAACATCGTGATCGAAAGATTGCTGTAGAATTGTAGATGGTAAAATTCATTTATTTTTTAGAATAAACTCCTAAATGTATCGCTATTTCATGCTCTAGCAACATCTCATAATAGATATCATTATGGAAATCATACCTTCTTAATGATGTAATTTCCTGATCATTTCCCACTAGATAAGGGGCTCCTCTTATCCCTTCTCTAGGAAACTGATACATGATTGCTTCTGTAAAGGAATGAAGTGATATTAAAATGGGCGGTTGTGGTTTCTCTTCACAATCTCTTCTTGATAGGTAACTGCGTTATTTTAGATTATAATAACTTCCGAGAGGACCGTGAGAGAAACCATTATAACTTCATTTCCTTTTGTCTGGAAGTGGAGTTTACTTCTATCGGTTTACCATCATATTCTTAAGATTTATAAGTGTAATTGAAGTGGGTTTTTAATTGGAGTTTGGTTGAGGTATATTTGCAGTGATAGTCGAAAGTGGGTGAAATTTGTTTTGTTTTTGTTTTTTCACAGATTGATGTTGTGGATTGAAAGTACACTTTTGTGTTTGTTAGAATTACAGATAAAAATCTTCACTGATGGGGAGAGAGGTTTCAGTTTGGTTGACAATATGATCACCAATTAGTTGGACACTTTAAAATCTTTTGTAAATGAAGAGAGAAAAAAGGGAATATATTATTTTAATTTACAGAAGATTTTATTAATGATTTTTCATTTTACTTGATTGGAAGGCAGCTGTTATTTGTATTTTTAAAACTAATTTTCATCCTATAGGCCTATATGAGTTATAGCTTCCATGATTCTTTCATTGACTATCCTGCTGCAGATTTTGCTCTCCTTTTCAGTATTGTAGGAGTACATTTGCTCTTTAGAAGAAAGATAGTAATCCTTGGAAATTTAATCTATAAAGATGCTCAATTAAGTCTATGAGCAGTTGGTGATTACAGTCAAACCTGTCTATAGCGACTGCCCAAGGTAAACATGAAAAGTGGCCTTTGTAGACAGGTGGTCTTTGTAGACAGGTTCTTGTAAAACATAATTCAATGAGAAACCATTTTCAAGGGAAACAACAAACGTGGCCCTTGTAGATAGGTGGTCTTTGTAGACAGGTGGTCACTGTACTTTGACTGTACTTTTTATCTGCTTTTAAGTGTAACAGATCTTCCCAATTTACAGCTTATTTTCCTTCATTTTCAGTGCAGTGTGTAGGCGTAATTGATTCAGTTTATCGCTTGTAATAGCGATATTTTCCCCACCCAACTTTCAATTTCTAATCTTATTTTTACTGCTTCAAGTGGTTTGAGGAAGTTGATGAGTCATAAACTACGTGATGATGTTTATGATATGTTTATATGAAATGAATCTTCTTTCCTTTTCACTTTTTTATATTTTATATATAGATTATATGTGATATATATTTCATTCATTTCATTTATTTCCACATTTCTCATGTTAAATATATATATTTCAAATAAAAAAGTACACGTTGTTTTTTCAATGATACATAATAAATAACATAAAGATAAGTGGTCAATATAGAGTACTGATTTAAGTGAGAGAAATATGATGGGACCTACCCAGTACATGAAAGCAAGCTTGTAAAGCTGTAGGCCCCAGTGAAATAGTTTGTGGTAATGAATGGCGGACGGATATAAATAGTGACCAGTATAAATAAATAAAAAAATAAAAAGGCTTACATGGATTAAATTTAGCATACTAGTGATTATTTTGTTTCAAAACATTTAACATACGGTAGCTACTCCCAGTTTGATAGAACTAAAAATGTCACTTATATAAAAGACAGGTCTCGAGTGTGCCTGGATTTCTATTTCTGAAGATCGGGAAGTGATGATGACGTAGTTTTCATTCACGTGTCGTTACCTTGTTGAATGTGATCTCATGACGCCCATGGTTTTTACTACATCACTACTGACGCAAATTCACGGATGATCCCAAACGTGGGATCAGATTGCGGTCTAAGCCTACATGTACCGTACGTGCAAGTTGCATGAAACTTTGATGACAGTTTTCTTGTAACATCCATGTCTGTTGATGCCTGTACCATCGTAGCCGTTGAAAAGCTGTTTCATCGATGACGGGGGTCTCTTTTTGATGTTGTATTGCCCTTAACGTGCCAAAACATGGGTCGGTCGGTCGGAAATCTTCTCTTTTTTTTTTAAAGCTTTTTAATTAAAAAATAAAAATAAAAAAAATATAGATTTCAAGATTTTTGGGTCGGTCGCAAAGGACAATATAACATCTTTTTTGTTGAGGCCTAATGCAGAAACAGTGAAATCATGAACCAACAGGAATTTATCAGAATGCTTTCTTTTTCCTGTTGGCATTTCAAAACTGTGTTATCTGTGATGATGTGATGATCCTGTTTACATTGATTTCATCTAGACTGAGGTTAAATCCTGAATAAAGAAACAAAATTCATAATTTTCTGGTTAAAAACGTGGATTATCTGCTTTTTAAAAAATATTACAAGCGTCACTAAATCATTCACCTGAACATCGCAGCCCAAATCCAGATGCTATTTGCCAATACCATGGTGATAGTCGTGTCTTGGAAGAGAGGAAGTTAGAATTACGTACAATATGTACGCATCGTTTGCGTAAAGAGGCAGTCTGCCAAACCAAGAGGCAAGCAGACAGTAAGGCCATATGTTCAACACATACTAGAATGACATTTTGGTAGACATACGTACAGGCAAAGTCAGACAGAAAGATTGTCATGGACCTGCAGATAAAGAGCAAGAGAGAGAGGGAGAGAAGAAAAGAGAAAGATGCAGAAATTTCGAGACACAATGATTTTCACAAGCAATCCAAATGAAATGCTAGTACTTAACAATTACTTTTGTTGTTCTTTAATGTTTTTTTTCTTTGTTGGTCATGTTCTTTTAGTGCAGAAATTGTAAAAGGAACATTCCTAAATTTTCAACAACAAAAAGAGAAGTCTTTTGAAGGCCTTGTGTTTTTATTGTGATCCGTTTACTTAACATTCTAAACCATTTGGGAGGATTATCTTAGCCAAAATGGGTTACATCTAAAAAGATTACAAGTAATTTTATGACTCCATATCATACTTACCGTAATCTCTATTCAGTAAAATGAAGGGGTGTATTCTTTGTCTCATGGCTCAAATGACGGAATTCAAAACTGTTTACGCCCTAGTTAGCGACAGTTTGGTAACCCATGCAGGTACATGAAATCGGCTTCATGTGAAAGTTCAGAGGGTATCAAAGGTTGGGCATTTTATGGCAAATGTTCAAAAATTGAAGTGTTTGTTATCAGATGACTCGTAATAAATCATTCCTAAGCATATGTGACAGAGAAACATGAGATAAAACAAGGTGTTTCATGACTTGCCCCAATATATTGAAATTCAAACTTTCCCTAGAGACTACTCCCTATGTACATTTTTAAAAATTGAAAGTTCATGTATGTATATATCACTGATGGTGATGAATTTTGAAATGTTTCTGTATCACGTTGCAAATTCTTTGGTAGGTCACTAATGTTTGCTGAAAATAGTACATTAGATACATGTATATCAGTGCAATACTGGCATGGCCGGAGGTTATGGGGTAGGTGCCCCCATGCCTAAAGAAAGGGGGGGGGGGGGATGTCAGAAAAGTACATCGAAATTTGTTTTGGCTTTGTGTATTATTGTGATCGGTTTACTTTAGAAAAGTACACTAAAAAAAGAATAAAAGATGTCTTATTCATTAGAACTATTTCAAGATTCTCCTCTTACAAATTAGATTTCGTTGTACTGGGTATTATTTTCTTTCTACTCAAACTCTGTTGGACTAAGCTTCCCTGACCTAAATCACACTTTATTCCCTAGTACCTTTTCCTCACTTGCGTCTCAGCGCCTCTCCCCCATTTTCAAATCTTGTTTACTTGGCTACACACCTAAAAGTATTTTCTGTCAATTTGTTTTCTTCCAGACAGACTGACCCTAAAGCAGGATGAAAATATGCTTTTCTAAAGATATGTTATGCTTTACCTGTCTGTGGAGTTAGGAAGGTCACAAAGTCAAGTGCTGCGATAGCTTTTGCAGCCAGCTAGGTGGGATCGAGAATGATATTGTTTATCCCATGGAAGATTAAAGTTGACAACATCTGGTAGGACCTAAGAAGGTGAAAGGCAGGTTAATCTTAAAGGGGAAATCCACCCTGTTATTAAGTTGGTTTTAATACCGGTACAAGCAAAAAATGAGAGGAACCGGTCAGTGAAAGTTTGCATGAATTCTGATTTAAAAAGAAAGAAAGTTAGGAATGTTTGAAGATGCGATTAATCCTACTTAAATTGGCAACACCGACGTATCTTTCGGAGGGCAGGCTAATCTTAAGCTTTTCCAAGTGGCCCCTGTAATGTAAAGAATAATGGAGGTCTATTCCGTTTAGAGACATTATATTCAAATATACAGAGCATGATATTTCCCATTGTTATAAAGAATTGTTATTTCAAAATTCAAATTTTCGGCTCTCGACGTGCAAGTAGGCTGAAACTGCCATTGACAAAACATAGCTTTTAATACATAAGGCCTTCTTCCGGGCAGCTTACAACATAATATTACCCTACATTCATAAATTAGCAGAATCATTTCATTTTCATCTCCGGTTTTACAAAGTTTGTGAATGTGTGTTTTGGCATTATACTACTCCACTTTCAGAAACCAGCAACTTTAATACCTTTTCATGTCGAAATGGAACTTCCTGAATTATTCATATTTTCTCCAGGCCAGGGTTTTTACGCCAATCAATTATGCTGCAAAGATAAAGTGAATATAATAGCAGACTGCAGTCATTACAATGTCTGAGTACTTCCGAGGCATCATGCTTACAAGACTTTTGTTTTAATTACAAGTCTCAAAAATCAAATCATAGCGCGATGTCTTCAGGCTGCACTTCAGTCCATTTAGAAACATCTGTTCATGCCGGAAGGCCACACAATATCTTCTCTCTCCTCTACTTATCTTATACAGCAAATTTCCTTAAATAGCAGGATTAACAATCCTTTAGGCTTGTCCTCATAACTAATCCATAATGCAAAATTAATCTTTTTACTACTGCAGGGTATACAGCTATACACAAATGAAAGAAATGACTATCACTGACCGGTGTTTTATGAAAGAAATATGCATCTTTTGATCGAGAAATCAGACTTATAATTTGATAATTAGTTTCTTAGATTGTCCTTTCTGTCCTGCAGACCAAAATCAAGATACCAAGCTCGGCATCAGTTTGGTTGTTAACATTCCTAAGTTTAGTCATAATTGTAGAACCACATGTATTTTTAGTATCATAGGCTAATTTGTTCATTTATTTTCTCAAATGAAGTCACCAGACAAACATTAATACCATTTAGCTTCTTCTTCCTTTTATAAAAAATTGTTAAACAAATGACAGTGAAAAGGCCAAAGACCCAATACAGAATTGAGTAGCTTCACTATAAACTGGAAAGAAATATACCGGGGGTAGGGAAAAACTTGTGGAATCTGCATTTAGTTTGAATTATTTCCATAAGCTTATTGAGGAATTCTGATTAGGTTTACCACCTTGAACTTGATGATCTGATCACACTTTGACCTTTGACCTCAAATCATGTCATGTTCAGGTGTGGAGGTTAGAGTCTTTCTTGTATACAGCACTAGCGGAGGATTCTGTTGCTACTGTTGCTATAGGGATAGTTATTTTTAGTACTTAAAGGGATCCGGTAACTTTGTCTCCGATTCTGAAACAAAATCCTGGATTTAGCTCATGCTGCAATGATAATTATAAACCTATAGATCAGTCAGGAACCCCATGACTTTTACAAGCCGATCGACTGTCTGGTTATCCAGATATCTTTGATTGGAATTAGATATTTCAGAATTTGTTTACCTAACAGTTCTTATGACACTACAGTCTATTGGGTAAAATGAGTACAGTAAAATTCAAAGATTTTTTTACTTTTTTGAGGCACTTCTTGGTCATTTTGAAGCGCAACTTTTTTAGGGCTTCAATATTACACCATATCACAGACACTGATAACCATGCATCTCAGATTTAACATTGTTAAACAATGCCTTTAATGTCTGTCACAAACAGTACTGTTGCTATCCTACTGCTGCTACAACTTGTAGTACGATGACGACTACAGCTTCTGCTGCTCCTGCTAATTCTTTTGCTACTACTGCTGCTTCTGTTGCTATTACTAATACATGTACTAATGCCATCGTTGTTTACTCTTGCTTCTGTGATGCTATAGTTGCTTCCACTTTATTGCTGTACTCCTGACACTTAATTAGTTCCTTCCTTTCCTGTATATTCTGGTTTCATAACTGCTAGTAAGATATACATAGTGCATTTAGGGGTGCGTTTAATCAACACTTTTTCACCCTAGAATCACGGTTTCTAAAGACGTTTAGTTTAAAACGCAATGCGTTCAAGCGATTTTTTCGTCGGTCGTAAAAATAAACGTGTTTGAAAACACAAACATGAAACGCTGAAAAAGATGCGTTTTGTATCATGATTCAAAAGAATCACGGTCGCTAAAATTCGATTGAACGGACGGAGTTCTCAATCATGATTGTATTACGAAGCCTCTTCCGGTTTGGGAAAAACCGCGCGCCCGCTTTGCATGCAATTTGCGTTCACTATACCATCGTGGCCTGCAATGTTATTCCTTGTTTTTCCTTCTATCATTTTCTCTTTCTGTCTTTCCTTATGTTATTCTTTGTTTCTTCCTTCTATTCTTATGTTATTCTTTGTTTTTTTTCCTTCTATCACCTTTTCTTATGTTATTCTTTGTTTTTATCATTCTATCATTTGCTCTTTCTGTCTTTCCTTATGTTATTCTTTGTTTCTTCCTTCTATACTTATGTTATTCTTTGTTTTTTCCTTCTATCACCTTTTCTTATGTAATTCTTTGTTTTAAGCATTCTATCAATTTCTCTTTCTGTCTTTCCTTATGTTATTCTTTGGTTCTTCCTTCTTTCACCTTCTCTTATGTTATTCTTTGTTTTAATCATTCTATCACTTTCTCTTTCTGTTCTTCCTTATGTCATTCTTTGTTCCTTCCTTTTTTCACATTCTCTTTCTGTCTTTCCTTATGTTATTCTTTGTTTCTTCCTTCTATTTTTATGTTATTCTTTGTTTTTTCCTTCTATTACCTTTTCTTTTGTTATTCTTTGTTTCTTCCTTCTATTCTTATCTTATGCTTTGTTTTTTCCTTCTATCACCTTTTATGTAATTCTTTGTTTTTATCATTCTATCATTTGCTCTTTCTGTCTTTCCTTATGTTATTCTTTGTTTCTTCCTTCTATACTTATGTTATTCTTTGTTTTTTCCTTCTATCACCTTTTCTTATGTAATTCTTTGTTTTAAGCATTCTATCAATTTCTCTTTCTGTCTTTCCTTATGTTATTTTTTGTTTCTTCCTTCTATCATCTTCTCTTATGTTATTCTTTGTTTTTATAATTCTATCACTTTCTCTTATGTTATTCTTTGTTTTAATCATTCTGTTACTTTCTCTTTCTATCTTTCCTTATGTTATTCTTTGGTTCTTCCTTCTTTCACCTTCTCTTATGTTATTCTTTGTTTTAATCATTCTATCACTTTCTCTTTCTGTTCTTCCTTATGTCATTCTTTGTTCCTTCCTTTTTTCACATTCTCTTTCTGTCTTTCCTTATGTTATTCTTTGTTTCTTCCTTCTATTTTTATGTTATTCTTTGATTCTTCCTTCTTTCACCTTCTCTTATGTTATTCTTTGTTTTAATCATTCTATCACTTTCTCTTTCTGTTCTTCCTTATGTCATTCTTTGTTCCTTCCTTTTTTCACAATCTCTTTCTGTCTTTCCTTATGTTATTCTTTGTTTCTTCCTTCTATTACCTTCTCATTCTTTGTCTTATTATTGCGATCTATGCTCAAAACAGCAGTCGACAGTCGGCCGTAAACAATTCCAGAAAGCGCGCGCCGAAGTTCCTGGGCCATACTGCGCAGTGTGATGCGCAGTGGTTTGGCTCGCAATGAGCTAGAATCAGCGTTGATGAAAAATCGCTTGAACGCAAACCGCAGTGACCTTGCTTTTTGTAACAGCGTTTTGAATTGTGATTCATGTTTGTGATTCTAGCTTCGAAAATTCGATTGAACGCACCCTTAGTTATAGAAGTAGTGATACTAGTAGTGGTAGTGGTAGTGGTAGAAGTAGTAATAGTGGCAGTAATAGTAATAGTAGTAGTTTGTCTTAGAATTGTAAGTTTGAACAATTTTTGCATCAAAGAATAATGGCATCTCCATAAATCAAACCACTTTTACAGCTTTTTGTTGACCTAAGGTCCCCAATACCTTTCAACAGACTTGTAGTTTGAGGCATATTGCATATCTGGAGGCCTCAGAAGTGTCATAAAATGTCTTCATGCAGTCCCATCATATCGGACCTACCTACGTACATGCATGCTGGGAGGAATGCAGGATGGTGCTCATAATATACATATACCCTGAGCATTCATCCTGTGCACTGCCAAAGAAATAGAACCAAAAGGAAGTTTTTTATCTCTGTGTTAAAGTATAAGAATTAATTGCCGTTTGGCTCTTCACAGACTTCAGGCAATCATTTCAAACACTAGTCTTTGAAATTGTATTGCTGATTGATGATCAGAACAATTGCAAAGTTTGCCGAGGGGTTATGAAAGTTTCATGTCACTGTTTGTACCAGTAATTCACAAAAGTGAATTTTGCTTCAAGGACGATCATATTTGTATTTGCGGAAGATTTGTGTTACAAAAGTTCCTGGTTTTGCAATGAGTAATATTGCCGTAATTTTGTTGACTTTACATAATTGATTGTCAACAACATTGATTGAGTTTTGGAAACAATTAATGTACACATAACAAAAGCAACCAGCATGGCTAAATCAATTTCCTGATTTGCATTTATATGGTTTAATCACTAAAGTTAGGAATCACTCAAATCTGTAATCCTCATTGGGAATTCTCATTTGAAAAAAAATCTGTACTCTACCTACATCTAGTTACCCCCCCCCCCCCCCCCACATAAACAACAATACAAAATAGGGGTATTTTTCATGTCTTCAATAATTGCCTGTTCCCTCTTTATGGTCAAAGGAAGCAACTTACAACAATGTTTTCAGGTCAAATTGTTGGCTTTACTATTTTGGAAGATTCTTTAATGAGTACAGAACTGTACAATAACTTATAGATAATTTACAATAACTTATATTATATTACTCCAAGGTAAAACAAATAGTGGTACCTAATTTATTTATCCCTGTTACCTTCAGTTGCTTCGACATGAGTCAAAATGATGTGCTATTCATAGATTTAAAAAACAAGAGCACACATTTAGCGATGGAATTTCAATTCTATCATCATTATCTTTTATTACCTTTGTGTCCCTTTCAAAAAGGCCTATACCTGATGTGGTGAGGCCTGGTCATTATATACCAAGAATTTTTCCCCCCAGTTATTGACAAGAATGTTTTCTGCAAATACTCCTCACTGCCCATGAATCAACAGTGACAATCGCGACCCAGGTTTGACCCTTCATAATTCTCACCCTCGAGGGCAGTAAACTAGGGTCAGTCCAGATAGTACCCATTTCACACCCATATCGCCGCCGTTTGACAACTGGTGTTACTTTGAACCCGCTGCAACTGCAGAAATAAATTTCAAGTTATACAGATTTTTGATTGTTATTTGCGACTTCTGCAAGTGGTAGTATATGTACTTCATTACCAGCAAACTTTATAGTTGAGTCATATGCTCACATTGTGTGCACCATCTCCACACACTAGTAGTTTGGTGCTTTTATGTTGCCAGTCATTGACCGGGATAACTCATCCCAAACCTGTGAAAAAAGCTCAGAAGTTTGACAAAAATACTCATATTGTTCTGACTTACATGTGTGTTCAATTTGCCCCCTTAGTTTCAGTTCACACTGACAGAAAACCTGGCATTGTCTGATTTATGTTTATCTACTAGCACATTTGCCCAATTAGTGGGATCACAATTTTCATAGTGTACAATCGAGTCCAGTAAATGTGTGCAGTGTGAAAAGGGTATATGCCTGGGAGAGAGGGATTCTGCAAATCATAATGTAAGAAATATTGCCACTTCTCCCTCACTTTTATGGACTATCAGCCAAGTTTATGGCATTATTTTGTCACGAATGCTTGAGAAATATGAGACTTTTGTTTCATATCAGGTTCATTTGGAATTCATACAAAGACCTTTCTTGCCTTTGGATACCGCAAACAAAGAAGAGTAGGTGTTTGCTAGTCTTTGGTTGGAAGCAGAAATAGACAGTAATGAGGAAAAGACAAACAGACCCTTGTTTTGGTTTTTAATGGCCTGAATTTTAAGAAAAAATGGTTAGCTAAGCATGTTTCTATGCCTTTTGGGTGCAGGAAAAGACAAAAGCAAAGAAAAGACAAGTAGGCCCCTGATCGTTCTATGGCATCAATGAATAGGATATTAGAGCTCCAAACTGTGAAGTGCAGCTATAATATGAACATGAAACTGTTTCACTCAAAAGAAAGAAATAGACAATATATTATCTAGAAACTGAAAACATCAAGAAAGACAATACATGTACAAGTGCTATCTTTTAATATAATAGCATCAAAGGAAAGAAAAGGATAATATTCTAATGGAAATGTTTTCATTTAACTTGAGCGACATTTCCCTAAACTGAAACTAAAATAAGTTACAAGTGTGTGATGTAGACAAGAAGGAAGAAAGAAATGCATTGTGGCCTCTGTTCATATTCTTAAATTGGCTTGAGATGTGTATTAGTTTAGATGTAATGAACATTTTAATGAGATAAGTTTGGATCCTATCTACCATATGAATGACATTCCAAGTCAAATTAGCCTAGTTAGCCAGTAGAAATATATAGAGCAAGAGCTTTGGCCTATATGCCAAGATACCTTCATGTTGCATCCTTCTATCTCATCTAGTAAATTGTTACAACTGTCTTCATGAATGAACTGAAGATGATGCTTGACGACCCTTCACGTATCTGTGCCCTGCCATTGATGTTCCCTAATGGTTGCCACGTGTGTCCACCCGCTGGGCTAGTTATGCTACCCCTGCAGCGAGCTGAGGCAGGTCTAGGGTCCAATACTACCCCAGACTGCTTGCTGGCAAGTGTTTGCTCTATCATCACTTCTATATTTTGAATCATATCAAGCAGCAAGCATTGTTTTTCAGAGCCAGAAGGGCATTTATACAGTATATGTAATTTTGTGGTATAAACATCCAAGTTAGTGGCGGATGTGCCCCCCCCCCCCTCTCTCTCTCTCTCTCTCTCTCTCTCTCTTGATAAACTGATCAACATCGGGCGCCAAGAATTTTATTTACGAGCCAGAAGAACAATAATGATGTGCTAAAATTATGAGTTAATAATACCCTTCTGGTTCTCAACACCCACTTTGGCATCCCCCCTACACCTCCCCTCCCCCTCCCCCTCCTCCTCCCCCTCCTCTCCATTATTCTACCAACTTCCAAAAGCATACACATACAAAAATGTTAGTAGATGGGGGCATTTGATCCCCCTTTATCGGAGAGCCCAGGGTTTGCCATTGTATTTGGGCTCCTGCTGATAAGAAGGTCAGCTGTGCAGCTCCTCTCTTTTGTGTAAACCTAAATTTTGTAGGCATAAACTGATATTGGCTTGGAGAATCTAAGTTTTTGAGGAAGATTACTACCTCCCATCTCAGTCAAATTTGAGGTCATGGTGAAATATAAAATATGAAGATATAGGGGTCACAGCATCCTTCCACCGAAGCCAAGTGATAGGAGATAGGAAAATTGTCACCCTGCTGGGCCAGTTGTCTTAGCTAAGGGTTGTAGGTGAGGTAAGGTATAAACTAGCTAGTAGTCCTGTGGAGTGTATAGTATACTACTGCAAATTCAAAAGAGTACAATGAACCTAAGGAACTATTAAACGGAGCATGTGTTGCTCTGCGGGTCGGGATGACATAATTCCTTCCTACTTGATGTGAATGTGAAATATCTTGAGTGATAAATGGCATCATGGTCTTATTTCTAAAAGTTTTATTAGAAAATGATTCTTATTATATACTCTCCAGCTCCAGTGTACAGGTCTCACACAAAAATTGAAATGAATGATGAAAGCCTATATTTTAGTTATTGTACTAAATTTGTACATATAAATACATTTTGGGGGAAATTGTGGTATTTTAGGGGAAAGTTAGGGTATTTTGTCTACTCTATCAACAATGTTTTTATTTTAATTTGTGTATTTGCTCCGCACATATGCTTGGCTGTTGACAAATAAAGTGCCTTATGTAGGTCACTTTGTGACCTTAGTTGAGTGAAGGTCACTGCAGGGCTAGAGGCTTGGACAATCAGGGACATGTTGGATGACCTTTGACCTAGACATAGCCTGAAGTAAGAACAACTTACAAGAGTGAATTTTTTATCATCTTCCTGAACTTGACTTTTTGGGGACAAATTAGGGCAATTTTTTTCTTCTTTTAAAGGTGACAGATAGTAGGCCTGCTGCAAACAAACTTTTCCCCTAAATTTAAGCTTTTCGAGTAGGTTTGAGTTTACTGTGCGCAAAGTAGACAGAGTAGAAGGAAGACCAATGACTTTGATGTGAATTATAAATATACTGACTTGTTCAAACTGTACATTCCTCATTGGCATTGACCACAAATCTCAGTCCATTTTCATTACATTTGCCTACCGGTACTGACTGGGATTTCAAAAAAGTATAGGAATGCTTTATTATCTTCTTATATATGACGTGTTAACAGAACTGTGTTTGCGGAAGTGCAGTTGTCAAATTTAAAGTGTGAAAAACCCTCCCATTGTTGGATATCATATTGGCACAAGCTTTATTTGGGGCATGCCATGCAGGCTCGTTTTCATGTGCCAACCAAAAGCAAACTTTGAGGATAAAAGCCTGAAACCTCACCCCTCCAATCCCTTTATTGCGTATTTATTTTCAAACAAAGCTACTTATATGAAGGATAACACTTAGAAAACCAAGTCAACCCTGCAACCAAAACAGTTGAATGTTTATCCCCGACGTGGCTACAAAGAAAAGGAATATCACATCTTCAATGAACATGTCTCCCAACACCTAGTCAGGCTTGAAAGCATATGTTGCGTGGAATAATTCAATTTTAGACCCGACTGACCCCGCAGCACGGGGACTTGGTTTTGATAATGACTGCCATGCGTGCGATATTGGCTTCACGCTTAGGTGAAGCCCATCCTATAACCTACCCCACTTTAGATGTATCATCAAGATTTACATGCGTAGACCAGACCTGTATGAGTTGGAAAATATGAATCGTGGTTTTAATCTCTGGCAGGGCGACCTTTCACTTTGCCCTGAAATTAGTTTTTTATTTGAGAGACACCAAGGTGGGTTGTTGTTGAAGCAAAAGGGTCCAAATTGGCAATCAGGTCTTCATCCTTTGGAAGAATACCGATGCTTACAGTAGGATGGTGATGATTTCTGTCATTTTTTTAGATTTAAATTGGATATTGATTGCTATAGAGCAAGGGGCATGTCGATAATTACCACCAGTGCTGGGCACTTTAGGGGAGCACTTAGGGGAGCCCAGCTATTTGATTGCTTGACAGTTGACATGTATGTGTAAGATAAAAGTTCTGATTCTTATCTTTTAAAAGCCAAGTCCAAGTTCAGCTTGTTTTATGTGGTTTAAATAAGTTTGATGCACTCGGACAGAACTATCTTTGTTTTTATATGAAATATGTCAAGGGGCTGATGTTGGGGAGAGAGGAGGGACTCAGGGCTGGTGGGATATGGGGTTGCTCCATTCCATACTTGTAGGTTTCATTGTCATAGTGTGTAAACAATGCACTTCTATTTTAATTGCAAATCTATGATACTTTTCCAAATAAATGAATGCTAATTATTGCTGCTTTTATGATACCCACCTTATCTTGTTCAGTGCCGGCCATACCACCCATAGTTAATATTAAATCAACTCTTCTATTTCTTAGACCCAGGAAAGAATAATTTTGTTTCGTTGAAATGCAAAATAAGTCAATAAAATGTGAATTGGTAAATCAATAATGATCATATAGTGTCTGTATCAAGATATTATCAATTAGAAACATGAACCAAAACATGACTAAAGTGTATCCCCAAATTTCATATGCCATTTGTATGGAGACTCTAGATGGCAACATCCATAAAAGTATTCTGAATTATGATTCTGTCCGTCCGTCCGTATGTATTTGTGCCCATTACCATCCTACCATGCAGGCCTACATGTTTCAGTACGTGCCTGTGTACCTGTGTGTGGTCGGCCTTTATAGTACTTTGTATAGAGCTGAACTTGAGAGAGGGGGTCTGCTTTCAGCTTGGTATGTTGCATGACTGAAAACAAATCAACTTCCCTCTGTCTTCGCCATCAACCCATCGCAGGCCAGGCGAGGGAGCCTGCCTGCGAGACTGACCTGGACGGAATTTTGATGCAAAAATAATTCTCTGTTTATGCAGCGATATTGCTGCTGTACGCATCTTCTCCAAAACAAAAAATGTTTGCCATGTTGATATTATCTCATGTATTACCCCATTGTCATATACATCTTTGTGACTTTATTTTTTATTTTGTTCTCTCCTTTTTTCCTGATATTTTTTGCCTCTTTCTCCTTTCAAATGAATTACCTTTTTGGTTTGCTTTTTTTAATATTATCCATTGATTTAAGTTTGTGCATTTAGTCTCTCTCAGATTTCCAGCTCATTTTTCATCTCTCCATTCTTACAAATCTAAATTCCTCATTATTTTCAGTTTCTTTTCGTTTTTTTCTTTGTGTTAAAAACTTTAATTAATTTCTTTTCACTCAATAGTTCTTTCTTCTTTAATACCAGTAGTTTCAATTATCCTCTGTATGTTTATCTGCTACCCTTGGCTGCTAAAGTTCTGTTATAACTCTGTTATTCCTTGTCACTTGATTGTATACTCCATCTCTACCTCCTTTTGGATTGAGTGCATATTGAATTAGAAAGTATACTTGATGAGTATTATTTCCATATTTCAATCTAGAGAAATGAGATCATGTTGAAAAGAATGGTTCACTATTTCAATCCCTTCTCATGCTCACATTCGAATACAGCACTCGAATGGAGATGGGATTATACCAGTCTCTGTTTCGTTCTGTCATCTGTTCCAAATCTCCACTTTGATACCTTATCTACCGAGATACCTTATATTGTGTTATCTTGCTAATGCATATCACATGATATGATTAAAACCACCCTTTTTCATTCAGAAATGGGTTCTCTCCCCATATATGGGTATACCCGTCTCTACCATCCTTGCAAGGCAACCTCCATCGTTGCTGTGACGTCCTCCATGATTATAGAGGGAGGCATTAAAGTGACTTGGTAACATTGCCTCAGATCCTGAAACAAAATCCAGGATTTAGCTCATGCTGCAATGATAATTATAAACCTTTAGGTCAATCAGGAACCCCATGACTTGTACAAGCCGATCACCTGTCTAATTATCAAGATATTTATGATTGGAAATCAAAATCAAATTTTGCGTTTTTCTAATGGTTTTCATAACACTACAGTCTATTGGGGAAAACGAGTATGGTAAAACCGGTCACTCAAAGATTTTACTTTTTTGAGACACTTCATGATCGTTTTGAAGCGCAATTTTTCAGGGCTTCAATGTTACAACATATCACAGACACTGATAACACATAGGGCCATGCATCTTAGATTGAACATCGTTAAACGGTGCCTTTAATGTGTCTTCTCAGTCTCCTACCTAGTACCGTGTTACTCGACAACCGTCCCCTAACGGGACATGGGGGATGATGATCTGTGTCATCGTCTTAGCCCCCGTGCCATTCTATAGTGCCATTCTAGTATTACGGGAGCAATTTCACTTGTACATTTGTCTGAGTATGAAGCTTCGTTCCCATTGTCATAAGCTCCTAACTATAAAGTGGGATGTTAAAGATAAAGTTGAGTTCCATGGCCCCATTTCACAAAGCCTTTTTAATGACAAATGACAAAAATTAGTGTCAAATCTGCTGATAACTGATCAGAAGCAAGGATTTCACTAGCTTATAACAAAAACTACCATATGTCTCTGATGACAAATTTTGTGAAACGGGGCCCCTGGTCGCGAAAGATGCTCTCTTGAAGCAATTAGGAAAGATTTATCGTAAGTAAATACGAATTGGTGTTCAGTGTGAGGTTCTATTTTAACAATGTGATAGAAAATTGATTCAATCATGTTGTTGAACGTCACAAGTACTGCACATAGAAACGTCTAAGTGGTACTACACATTCATGTGGTTTGAAAGTTTGGGCCAAACATTACTATTTCTAGTCATATTCAATATACAAGGGTATTAGCAGAGCAATCATTTTCAGGAAACTTGTCTTCTGTGATATTCTTAAAACCGATATGAAAAGAAGGAGAATTAAGCTTACAATTTATATTTCTCCCCTTTACCAGCACTCAAAGTTCACTTTAAGTGTTTCCATGTAGCTCCTATTCTGAAAAATATCAAGGGATATATAATGTGGATTCCTGCTGACATTAATATTTGAGTTGGATACGTTTCAAATAATTCATGTATAAAGTCCACAATTCTTCAATTCATGTTCCTTTGTAAAAGGATTAATGCAGCTTCAGTAGACAAATTCAAAGGCCTTGAGAAGAAAAAAATATTACAATCAACCATTAATCATCACAAAAGAATGATACATCTTTTGAAAAATGCTGTAGGTGACAAGAAGTAGGAAAAACCAATAATAATTATTCTTGGGGAGTATGAAATGAACAATGTACCAAACCTATATTCTATATATTTGGAAATGTGAGAGGGCAGAATGAAACATTAAAAGTGTGAATATTACTTTATTATATTATGAAAGAAACACACAGGGATCGAGTATCAGGACATTATAAGTGACGGATAATCATAGTAGTACTACGAGTGTGACCAACATGTAGGTAAAGATTTTTTTAAAAGAAGACATAGCAGAAATGGGAGAATATGTCGGAAAAGAAAGAAAGACAATGTAATGAAGGAGAGAACGAGGAGGGTGGCAGAAAAGAGGTGGAAGGAAAGGTCTCGGCTGTGGGAAAGAGCCTCTCGTAAAGTATTCCATGGCTTAATGACATTTGAAAGATAGTGTGTATGAACGCTTATTGTGGAGCCATCATTGGTAATGGCCTCTTGTAATGCAATCGTGATATGAAATGGGGCAGGACCGCAGGAGAATACCAAACAGGAAAAATATTTCAGAATTCAAAAGATAGTAGATACACTTCATTTCTACTGCCACTCATCAAAGTAGAAATGGGAATGTTGATTAAGTTTAAGTCTGTAATTATGTATGCTGCACAAATTATATTTATTCTTTCTGTAATAAAACAAAAGGAACAAATTAAGCATGTGTTGCAGCGGTACGTACACGTAACGTTGTGATCTTATAGATCCCTTGTTGACCTAGTTATCTTACCCTCATGAAAAATGCAAAAAGATGGTAAATCGGCTCTGAATACAATGTTACTCTCCTTACTCGGTAGCAATGAATATTGTAGCTCAAAGGCTTATCTGCTTGACTTACGTTACATGAGCTTATCTGATTGTGGATAGCATAGAGAATCACAGCCTCTTTGTATTTAGCAATTAGATGCATGTTGGTTCATATGATACGCAGACATTATCCGAGGTAAAAGCATTTGTTGAGAGAAAGAGAATTGATCAGACTCTTATTTTTGCACTTAGGAAAAAGTCTATCATGCCTTTAGCTCAGTGAGTTTTGTTATCTGTTTTACTATGTCAACTTGTAAAAGACATCTAACTTATATCTAAATTATAGTTAAAAGATACATGAGCTTGAGATACATAATATCAGTTCATTTTCTGAAGCAAAATTCATTTGATATCGTCTGATATCCTAATGGCTGTAAGCAGACTGATGTTATCAAACAATGCTTGATTGTATGTGACCCCGTTAATTGATACATGAATTGAGATTATCCCCAATGAACGTGATTGCAGGATTGAAAATTCACCCTAGGTTCTGTATTTTCATCATCATGGTGCATTATTTGCAAGGAGGATATTTTTAGAAAGAATGTTGAGATATTGGAAGTGATATAGCACTACAGATCACTCGAGAACTATGGTCCCATATGTTAACGGAACACATGTACCTCCGCCCAAACTCACCTGATATATAATAGGAAATGATGAATTACATTATTAATTACTTTATCTTGAATAGCAAGAAAAATAAAGCCTGTTCTTCCTGTAGTTCTGATAACATTTCATGATGCAGCATCAACATGTATTGCTGAGGCAGTTTGTCTCCCTTTGTTTCTTTAGATCTTACTCTCTCCATCCCTGTCTCTTTTTTTGCTCACTCTGTATCTCTTTTTGTTGTCACTCTGTTTCTCTTTTATCTCAAATATTCTTTTGATATTTGTCCCCTTTTCTTTGTCTTTGTATTGATCTCTCTACCCCCCTCTATATATATCTCCCTCTCTCTCTTTCTCTCTCTCTCTCTCTCTCTCTATACATGTATATCCCTATCTCTCCCCCTCTCTCTTTCAGTCTTGCATATTTCCCTGCATTTGCTTTTATTTTCTCTCCTTTTCTCTTTATCCCCTTACCCCTTTCTCCCTCCTTGGTCTCTCTCCCAGGTCTCCCTCCTTGGTCTCCCTCCTTGGTCTCTCTCCCTTTCTCTTTCCTTTCTTTTTTGTATCTATTCTTCTCCCCCTTTCTCTTCCCCCTCTTCCTCTCCACCTCTCTGAGATGAACTTCAAAGTATTTGAGGAAACATGAGCACCAAGTGATTAATCATGTTAAATTGGGCATTGACAGATTTACAGATCAGCTTTCTATTTCCCCTTCTCTCGTTGTCTAGAGCCGGGGTGCAGTTTGGTGTACGTCACGATTGCTCTATCCCTTGCCCCCATACATCCCCTTCCCCTCATACGAGCAACAATGTTGTTTTGGATGCCGCAATGACCACAAATATCCATATCTCCAGTGACCAATAATAGTTTTAGCTCTGGGGCGTGCTTGTCATGCATGCATCGGGCCTTCTTTCCAAGCTGAAAGAGGATTTTTCTTTCTCCTATCAATAAAGTCAGAGACACTAGTCTACATTTTGATTAGAAGCTTGCATTTTTAATTCTTTATCTAACAAACAGAAATAGAAAATATGTACTAACGTTTTTTTGTACTCATTGAACTCATGAAAACGATAGAATTGGTGATTATGATTCAGAAAATAATAAGAGCTGTAGAAAGTATGTATATGTAATTATTAAAAGTAGTAGTGATATTATTAAACAATGAACATACTGTAGTATTATAATGATTTGTAGAACTCATCTTGAAGTCATTCTTGATTTGAACAGTGTTAATGAGTATGTTCTCATTAAATATCTCTGTCTTTGAACAAAAACAATCTTTACTATTTGTTCCTAATTAACATACTGCTTTTTTCTTCCCCCTAATCTTTAATCTACAGTTGCCCCAACTATCACTAGCCCATTGGAGAGGATAATCCAGGAGGCTGCAGGCAGCTCCATCACTCTCCCTTGCATGGCCACAGGAGTACCTGCCCCTCAGATCAAGTGGTATCGCAACGCTGCTGACATCACAACCATGGGAAACAGCCGCTTCAGAGTAAGTCTGTGGTTGAAAATCATTTATATTATGGTTTCGTTAGAACAAGACACATAGAAATATTGTGGTATATTGGTTCCTTGAACACTGAACTGTCAGCTGTCCCTAAGACAAGGTATTTTTTTACAGTCTTGACCCAAATATGGGAAATTGAAATATGATACAAATATAAAGGTTTTACAATATAAACAAGCTTTGATGGAGCATAATATGTTTACTTCTATATGTGTGCGTTACTTATTTGTAGAATTAGCCAGATCTAATTTTAGGTCAGCATTCAAAAGGAAATTAGCTTAAACTCATGGGGGGGGGGATCACTATTTTCTGTACAAATTGAGAGATTTATTAAAAACTAGAAGTGTTAGATTTCCATCCATTAGACTTCAATTAGGGATGTCAAGTTGTCCACATTTGAAGGATTTCATGTTTTAGCATCAGGCTCATGAGGCAATAATTGGCAGGTTTCCCTTATTTTGTGATGAAAACAAGTCTTCTGTTAGTGTCTGGCCCTGAATCATGTGTCATCCTTAATGTTGTTTTCAGATGGAGGATGACGGTAGCTTGAGACTGAGCAACATTGAGAAGGCCGACAGTGGTATGTTCCAGTGCCAGGCCATCAATGATGTGGGAGAACAGATTGTGGACACTTGGCTACAGGTGCAAGGTTAGAACCTTGATTTTCCATTCTTGCACGGAAGAGTGGTGACATCGATCAAATATCACATATTCATTTATCGTAGTAGAGATAGTAATGATGGTGGTGATGATGATGGTGATGATGATAGAGAGAAAGAGGAGGAAGAGCAGGAAGTGAGGATCATAATGATGATGATCAGGAGAAGGATGATGATGGTGAGGAGGAGGAGGAGGAGGAGGAGGAGGAGGAGGAGGAGGAGGAGGAGGAGGAGGAGGAGGAGGAGGAGGAGGAGGAGGAGGAGGAGGAGGAGGAGGAGGAGGAGGAGGAGGAGGAGGAGGAGGAGGAGGAGGAGGAGGAGGAGGAGGAGGAGGAGGAGGAGGAGGAGGAGGAGGAGGAGGAGGAGGAGGAGGGGGGGGGGGGGGAGGGAGGGAGGGAGGGAGGGAGGGAGGGAGGGAGGGAGGGAGGGAGGGAGGGAGAGAGAGAGAGAGAGAAAGAGATAGAGAGGGAGGGGGGGGGGGATAAGGAGAGAGAGAGAGAGAGAGGGGGGGGGGGGGAGGAGAAAACTAGGATATGGTTTTGATGATGAAAATGGTAATGATATTCATAAGTATGGTGCCAATGGTTGAAATGTGGTTTATATTATGATATCATCTCTAATTTTTACCTTTTCAGAAATTGCTCCTGAGATCACCCTGGCTCCCAATGACACCACCATCTTGGAAGGAGAGACAACGTACCTAGAGTGTGCGGCAGAGGGCGCTCCACATCCCACAATACATTGGGAGAAAGGTATGCATTTATATAGGAGAAGATCACAACACACATGCAGTCGGAGGGCTACTGTATTAAGGGGGGTTTTGCAAGGATCATATTAGATATAAGAGATATTACAATTAGTCATTGGTCATTTTAAGAAATTCTAATATATGGAGAAAATAATGTAAAATGCGGCATACCATATTGGATACAATGTCTTATGTATCAAACAAACAGAGCTTTGTAGAAACCATCATACAAATATTGTACATTTGTACACAGTCCAATGCATGTGTATAGATGGAAGGGATGTTTATAGAGACGTTTTTCATCCAATTATGAGAGGTCCTAATAATAAATAAGGGATGGATATTAGCTGTGATGTTCAAGTCAATTGAATAACTATCAAAAAACATATACAGTTCTTTCCATTCCAAATAGTTGGCAGTTTTGAGATGAGGCATGATTAATACTTTTCCTGATTGACCCCTGTAACAACAAGATCCAAACCTATCACGGGGTTCCCCAAGGCTAGTCTTAGGCACCCTTTTTATTTTGATGTACACACATCGAACCTACCCGAGATTGCTTTTTAGCAAACCTATCTCAGACCACCTCCTGATGTGGTCTAGAGGCTTCTCGAGATTGGTTTAGATTTGGTGTAAACGGTAACATTGTCATCATACTCTATATCACTAATATATATGTATTTATCCAATATCATACCTTCAATCTCAATACAATTACATACATGTATATATTGTTCAGTATTTGGCTCTTGCAGTATAGTATTCTTTGTCAACCAAAGCTTCCCAGTACTTTGATCATAATATGGTACCTGCACTGGGAGATAGTATTACATGTCTGAGTACTTTTTATAGATAACAATTGACAAGTATGCTAAAAATGATAGCTTAAAGGGTAAATATTGTCCAGAACATGGTATATTTTGATGCTATATTCTATACTTTAGATTGATAGTCAGTGAATGATGGGATTTTAAATGAATGGCTACAATGACAGTGCTATTACATGTACAACGTATATCAAGTATCATGTAGGTGAAATATTTGCTAAAAAATGGTGGAAAATATTGAGGGCTTTGGTTTTAGAAACCTAACACAAATGAAAACAAGAGCATAAACAAAAGCAAAAACAAAAACAAAACAATGATGTAAATGTACATGTTCTTGAAATTCAATTCAATTCTTTTACATGAGCAAATCCAGACAGATATCCAATGGACCAAAAGTGTTTCTTTACTATGAACTGTCATGAATGATTTGCATCTTAAACTTTGGAAACAATGCCAATACACCATGACCAACATTATGCATCATATAGTACAGTCTGCATATCCAATCTAACCAGCTATCTTGAGAGTGTATTAAACTAATTTACCTTTAAAGCAGCACAGTTATGTATCACCATGTCACGTGTTATGATGCATGGTTCGGACGAAAGATGATACACTCCTCGCCTATAAACATTAACATAATTAGCACTTACACAACTCTTGTTACTAAAACAAGATAATGAGGCTGAATCAGCTGACAACTACATGTTTGTAATTGAAAGAGGGAAAATATAGATTTTTTTTCTTCAGGGATTTTATTCTTATTCATCAATCAGCATATATCAAATCGTACTTGAATGTACAAGGAGGAAACTTTTGTGTAAATGATTGCTGCAAGAAGGAAAAAAAGTTTGATGCCCTACTATTTCACACAGACCCGATGTACAATTTTCTGGAAATTTAGGAAATTGTGATTATCTTCCACAAAAATCCTCATAAAATAAGTACCGGTATCTAGCCAACAACATCAACAGCAGATAAGTAGGCCAAAACAGAGTTAAACTTGTAATAAATTCATGAAGAAATTTAACATATTTTAAACAGAGGAGCATGCTCAGCAAACATAAACTATTCAAAAATAATTCAACTATAAAACCATACAGAGATTTGATTTGATTTGATTTCTGCATTTTTCCAAATATAATAACTGAATAACAAAGGACTTAATATTTCTATAACATTTTATTATAAATTTAAGTATTATCAAAGCTATCTGTTGAAAAAGTGCAGGAGACCGCAATCATAAGCGATGCTCGACTATACAGAGATGCAATGAATTTATGAAGCAAATGGAGGAAATACAAAAATCTGGTCTGCCACAAGGCTCTTTTCAGTTAAAATTACACTAAAAAGAAAATGCAGTAAGAATTACTTGACAGCTTAGATGATGTATTCATTATTATATGACTAGCCTTCGAAATGTTATTTTGTTTTGTTTGAATTCTGTAGATGGTCAACTGGTCCTGAGCGCAAGCTTCCGTCTCAATGACCGCTATGTTCTTCAGACCTTCGGAAACCTCCTCCTCCAGCAGGCGGTCAAGGAGGATTCCGGCGAGTACACCTGCATCGCCACCAACACCTTGAACACAGCTAACGCTTCTTCCTCCCTCATCGTTTACCGTAAGTGCCCCTCCCCCTTTTATTATTTGAGAATTGAAACATTTCAGAATTCTGCAAATAATTTATACTAGTTATCACCACCTTCTGCAAATGATACGATACGATTGTCCCAAAATTTAGAATTTAAAGCCCCAATGTCCTACTTGTAACTACTTGCTCCCTCTATATAGAAAACTTCCCCAATTGGTGCCTGTTGGTCCCCCATGATCTTCTATTTCTTATGTTATTTGAGAGCTGAGTTGATGAGATAGCCACCTGTCAGTGACCTCGCTGTGTGGTCTAATCCCTCCTAGCCACACTAGTGTTGATAAGCTTTAAGATGTATATAGTGCACATATCTGCCTATAATGGCACCCAAGGCGCACAAAAATAAAAAATTACAAGATCATGCAAAATTTAGTAAAACTGACAAATTGACTACAATGCTGATACAGTAATCATATACAATATAATCAGATACAACAGTCATACAAAAATGAGATACATCGTCACTGTGATCATTTCGCGACAATTGAAAACATTCATTAATTGTAGGTTTTCTTTACCTGAAAATGTTCAGGTTCTCTCATGTTCTCTCTACTTGTACATATCGTAAAGATACTCAACCTATAATGTCCTTTGGCAAGGCATTAATCTTCAGTTGCCACACTCGACCCAGGTGTGGTAAGTGGGTACCTGGCAAGAATTAATTCCTTGAAATGCTATAGCGCTGTAATGGCAGCTAGGCTAAAGCTGGGGTAATAATTAATGCGCCTCGGAATAGAATTTCTAGATAGACGGCGCTATAGAAATGGCAATGATTATTATTAATTAACCTGAAAACTATTTAGTTCATTGAATCATGCGCTTCTTTATTGCTTATCAACAGAAAAAACGTTAATCTCCCAGAAGCCCACCAGCGTCCAGACCATCCTGGGCGAGACCACCACCCTGAACTGCGTGGTCCAGCACGACTCTAGGGTCACTCCGACGGTCATCTGGATGCAGGACGGCGGCGTGATCATACCCGACGGAAGGTTCATCATCCAGGAGTCCGGGTCCCTGGTCATTCTCTCGACCGATGCAAACGACATGGGGTTGTACGTCTGCAAGGTGACGTCCATTGCTGGGGATGACCTTGGCAGCGCCAACTTGACAGTCCTACGTGAGTACAGTCAAACTTGTCTACAGCGACAGCCCAAGGGAAACACAAAAAGTGGTCTTTGTAGACAGGTTCCTTTAGTACATGTTTCAATGAGAAACCATTTTCAAGGGTAACAAAAAATGTGCTTGTTGTAGACACATGGTCTTTGTAGACAGGTGGTCAATAAAACAGGTTTGACTGTGTAATGATGTGATGATGGGAAGAGAAGAAGTTGAAGGACTTGACGAGGAAATGGAAAATGAAAAGAGATGCAGCAATGTGAAGATGGATTGAACGATTAAAGGATAATTGCATGTAGATGGAGACAGTATGATGGAAAATGGAAAAGACGAATGAAATGAACAGAAATGAAAGAATGAATGCAAATTAGAATATTAGACCAGTTAATTGAAAGAAATAAGATAAAAAAGAAAATAAGAAAAAACAAAAAGGAAGTAAAGAGATAAGATTCAAAGACATTTGATTATAATGGAAAGAAAATTGAAGACATATTCCTTTTTTTTAAAGAGGAGATATACAAGATAGGAAGATTAATATTCCCCAAATTTTGAGATCAATAATCATGTGAAGAAGGAAATTTAATAGTAATTCAAGGAAGGAATGAAGAAGCCTTTACACTTTAAATCTTGCACTTACTTTGGATCTGTAATTTTGTTTGACAGAGGTGCCTTATCAACCTCAGGGAGTGACAGCAACCAAGAGCTTAGACCAGGACAGGACTATCATCGTTTCTTGGTTACCGGTCTTTGATGGCAACTCAGCCCTCATCAGGTACATCTTGGAACAGAAGGAAGATGGTAAGTGGTGATGATGATGATGATGATGATAATAATAATAATAATAATATTAATAATCTTATATTCCACTCCAAATTGTATTAAACCGAATGGAAATTCTTTTTGCCCAATTGATCGTGACCCCGGCAGCCACTGAGCAGCGCCTGATCGACGTTGCTCTATCCCTTATTGTTGAACGCCAAACAAGGTAGCAACAACTCCAATCTTTTGGAATGACACGGCCGGGGTTCGAACCCACGACCTCCCGGTTGTGAGGCGGACGCTCTACTGACTGATCCAACACTTCCGGTTGATGATGATGATGATGGTAATGGTGGTGGTATTGATGATGATGATGATGAGGATGAGGATGAGGATGAGGATGAGGATGAGGATGAGGATGAGGGTGAGGGTGAGGGTGAGGGTGAGGGTGGTGGTGAGCTCGGTGGTGAGGGTGGTGGTGAGGGTGGTGGTGGTGGTGGTGGTGGTGGTGGTGGTGGTGGTGGTGGTGGTGGTGGTGGTGGTGGTGGTGGTGGTGGTGGTGGTGGTGGTGGTGGTGGTGGTGGTGGTGGTGGTGGTGGTGGTGGTGGTGGTGGTGGTGGTGGTGGTGGTGGTGGTGGTGGTGGTGGTGGTGGTGGTGGTGGTGGTGGTGGTGGTGGTGGTGGTGGTGGTGAGGGTGATGATGGTGAAGATGATGACGGTGATGATGATGATGACGACGACGATGATGAGGAAATACCAAGATATTTATTCTGTCTGTTTGTCTAACAGTCATTCTCTCTGTCTTTCTCTCTCTCTCCCTCCTCCTCCCCCTCTCTTCTCCCTCATCCATCTTTCTGAATATAATCATTCTCACTCATTGATTTATCTCTCTAGATTCTGCTTTCACTGAGGTGGAGGCAACCATCGACCCTCTGCTGACACAGTTCCCTGTGACCGGCGTCAGACCGTCAAGGAGATACCAGTACAGGCTGAGGGCACAGAATGCCATCGGGATGAGCGAAAAGAGCGAAGCAAGCAATGAAGTGCATCTTCCAGAGGAACGTAAGTCTCCCAAAACACCGATAAAATTCTCACCTATCAATTTCTCTATCATAACATTTTATTTTTTTCAAACATCTATGTTATTATCATGTTTTCTCCTAAAATCTCTTCAAACGAACACTATTTTTGGGGTATTACAGTGCAGAATACTCATGAAAAGTTTAGGAAATCATCTTCTCTGAACAACAAGAATAAATGTTGGGCACATCTGTTGTTGTATTATCCTTGCTATACTGAAAAGTTCACAATGCGTGACATGAGACTTCAAATTTGATATTTTCAAAGACACATGAATTAAGAGATACAATGTAATTCAAAACCAAAATGAACTGATGAAGCTGCCTTTTATGTATCATTGAACATTGTTACTGAGTTTTAATAGAGTAAGGTACATGTACAGCTATATGATGCGTACCGGACACATTTTCATTGTACTCTCTGCTTATCTTCTCCTCTCCTTCCATCTGACAGCGCCTGATCTACAACCCCAGTCTCTGAGGGCCAGTGCTACATCCACTTCCAGTATCATGGTAGAATTCGGGGTAAGAAAAAAATTTATCTATGAAATGAATACCATTCATGAAAGTTATTGTTGATTTACTGCTTATGTAATGACACATTCGAGGAGATGTGATGGTTCAGTGGTAGAGCAATAGTAAGTGCGCTAGTGCCCTTGGGTAAGGCCTTAATCCTCTTGACCAAGTCCCTTGGAGAGCACCCAAGGCCATCGGTCCCCTCGTTGCTTACTTACAAGCATGCACATGCTTTCTTAGCAGTCAGGTAAAACAACCCATCAAACATTAAGATTCCACAAAAGTTGAATATGAAGAACATGAGATAAGAGTAATGACTCTGAATAAGTTAAGCATAGTTAATTCATTTTGTGATTTATTTATAATTTTTACCAGAATAAAAAATAAAAGAGCAAAGCATGTTGTGGTTGAGTTATTCCCAAAGGAAGAGTAAGAGTTTAAAAGAACAACAAAAATCAAAAAGACAAGGACACTTTTTGATGTAATCTATTACTTCTTGCACCAGTAAATTTTGATAGCTCTGCAACAAACTGCCAATTGGATTAGCCTCCTTCCATGTCCAGTCTATTGTATTCTTGAGTTTTACATGAATTCTACTTTGAAAATACTTACAATAAGTTGCCCTCTTCTATCCCCCCCCCCCCCCAGGAGCCTCCCTACGACAGTTGGAACGGCCCCCTCCTCGGCTACATCGTGCAGTGGCGTATGGACGGCTACAACACCGCCTTCCAGTTCAACAACATCACCAACTACCGGCAGACGTCGTACGAGATCACAGGCCTCATCACGTGGAAGATCTACGAGATCCAGGTCGCTGCCTACAACGGGGCTGGAGTGGGAGCATTCACGAATACCATCGATGTCCGGACCAACGAGGGAGGTGGGTGAAAAACTTTTTAGTTCTGGACATTTAGAAGTTTTCCATTCAATAAGCCAGTTCGTAAAATACTATCTGCGCATGGGCAGACAAGGGCCATTTGTTCCCAAATTGTTAAACCCATCGAGACGGGCGTTTCACAGAACTTGTCATCAGTGACAAATGACAATTTTTGTTATAAGCTACTGAAATCCTTGCTTCTGATTGGTTATCAGCAGATTTGTCACTGATTTTTGTCATTTGTCATTGAAAAAAGGGTTTGTGAAACGGGTCCCCGGTGTTGTGCTTATGAAAGTTATGTAATCGGTATTCATTTATGCACTGACGATACATTTATCTGATACACAGGTAAAAGTATTCTTCACAAGAGGCAAACAAAAGGTATCCATGAAGCACCTCCATCACTTTGGCGGTGATTATTCTAAAATGCACAAGTGGGACGTATCCGTCGTGTAAAAGATCTGTGGATTTTGGGGGGTCATGCGTACCGAAGCTATTTACGAACTGGCTTATTGTTGTTTGCTGGAGATGCTTCAAAAATAATATGTCTGTTGTTAACCACCGATTAGTTGAAATTTCTGTTGGTGTATTTTTTCGTTTGTGTGTGTTGGCAATCCTAGCTTATTTGGTCCAACATTTCACTGACCACATCTAAGATTTAGGTATTTCAGATCATCACATGAATTTGATAAGTCCCCCCCCCCCCCCCCTTCAAAAGAAAATAGGCAAAATATAGGGGTGAAATAACAAATTTGATGTGAACTTATGTTTTGATCGTATCAGTATGTGGTGAGGTATGGAAAAAATGACCAACTATCTTGAACTTGTCAAAGCCTTTCTATAACAAGAGATTCTTAGCTCTCCATTGATATTTAATACTTGTAGATGCCACTATGATAACGATACAGGAATCAACACCTTTACCGTTAATAACTTGTGTATTTCTAACGAAAATGCATAAATTATGTTTTAAAAATGCTTTTCATATTTATTACTACTTATTTTCATATCTTTGTATCCAGTTCCAACTGCACCTCCCCAGGAGGTTGATATAGTAGTGACCAGCTCGACATCCTTCATGTATATATTCAGCTCACCACCTGTCCAGTTTATCAACGGCATCAACCAGGGTTACAAGGTCAGTAGAATATATAAAATACATGTACTGTGTGTAAAATATGTAGTAACGGTACATATTTAGTAGACTGTGTAGTCCCATGTGTTCATATTAATTTTATACTGTGTGTGTGAGTTTGCAATCTTGTTTTAACAAACCATAAGCGGAATAAGTGATAAAAACTTTTCAGAACTTGCAGGTGGACGATAAGAAAACTTGACATAGTCTGTATGTTTTTCAACTGCCCCCCCCCCCCCCCGGACTATCATTCCAAGGGTACCTACCACCCACTTCTTTATTTTTTGGATGCATGGCCCCTACAGGAAAATTCCTCTGACATCTACCCCCACCCCACCAAGCCCCTAGTAGAAGGGGATAATTATCTTTGGGGAAGGGTTGTAGAACCATATTGCCCCTGGGGGTAGATGTCTGGACACACCTTTAATGCTGTAGATTTTGATTTTTTTTTGCACATTAAATCTTCCACTCATTGACTGTTCCCATTTTGCATCCATTCTCAGCTGCTTGCCTGGGAGCCCGGGATGGAGAGCGACCCCATCACCGTGCTGGTCCCTCCAAACGTTGCCCAGAGTCGCTTCATCGGTAACATCACGACCCTGAAGAAGTTCACCGAGTACCAGGCTTCTGTTCTGTGCTACACCAACCCCGGAGACGGTGTCCCGAGCGCACCTGTGACCTTGATGACACATGAAGATGGTGAGGCTTGATTCTGTACAGGCCTGATAATTACCTGATTTAAATCGGTTTCCCGATTTTTTATACTTTTTTCCAGATTTTGTTTTTCTTCCCGATTTCGTTGTTGTTTTTTGCCTGATTTTTTATTTTTTTCTTTTTTTCTTCCCTATTTTCCCCTATTTTTCCCAATTTTCTTACTCAAAAGGGGGGAATGTTGTTAGATGCCATTTTTACCCGCCGAATCCTCTTCTTTTTTTTTACTCAAGGGGGGCGTGGTTGAGGGGAAAAATAATCTATATTATATTTAGTGCTCACTATCACCCCTGTTCTGTAGCTCTATATATTTTATTCTTTGTTTGGATTTAATCTGTTTGGGTGTGCTATTACAACTACTTTGGATATCCAATTAATGAAAATCACAGAAATTGACATGTGAACTACCCAAGTTACATTTAGTTATGCAAGAGAGTAGGGGAAATCAGAACCGCAGTCTCTTTTGGATGAGTTGTTGTTTTTTATTACTGTTGCTGTTGATGTATCAATATTGATACAGATGATAATTAGTGTATTTGTGATGAAACATAGGGAGTCATATGCATGCATGTGCATGAAATTTAATTTGCTCATAGTATTTGACATTGAAAATTTTATGCATTTACTCTGAGCTTATAAAGTTTCATAGGCATGTCTTTGAAGAGCTGTGGACCATCTTCTAAATTTGTGAAATCCTAGTTTCACAGCCTCTGAAGAATTCAAGGCCAGCTGTACTAGTTCAGCCAGAAAATATTAGACCACACAACAAGGTCACTGACAGGTGGCTATCTCATTAACTCAGCTCTCAATTAACATAAGAAAAAGAGGATCATGGGGGACCAATTGGGGAAGTTTTCTATGTAGAGGGAGCAAGTAGCTACAAATAGGGACAGTATGGCTTTAAACCATGGCTCTTTGTATGTTTTCTCCATAGTTCCTGGCCCTGTGAGCAATCTTGGTCTAAACAATGTGTATGATACATCCGTGCAAGTATCGTGGGAGCAACCACAGGAGGTCAATGGAGCACTCAGCGGTAAGAATTCAATTCAATTCAATTCAATTCATTTATTTTTCCTCTTTCAATTGTTCATATTTACAATGATGATACATTTTTACATATTCACATATTAATATGCATATTGATCAATTTGCACAATACAATACATTAAAATGATGAACATGAAATTGTAAGGGAAGAAGGGCCGACTAAAAAGCAGAGCTTGTAGGGTGTAGGCCCCCCTGTAAAAGTAATTATTATGAATTATTATTTTATGAGAAAAACAACAACAATAACTATAACTGATTCAGTAATACTAAAATCATTTTTAAACGCAAAACAATGATAAGTATATGCATAAAAAGAAACAATCAAAGTTACACAAACATCAAAGTTGCATAAAGTCACAATACAAATTATATTTGATTGGGGAATGCAATAGCAATTGTGGATCATTAGTTTCAATACGATTGTTCATGAATCTTATCAAACACTGTTATTGTACGAAATCCAGTGGAAACGCAAAAAAAGACTCCAGGAGGGATGGATTGTTGATAAAACATGAGAGTGTTCTCGAGTATTTGTTAACCTTTTGTAAATTTTGAACAATCCTCATGATTACTCAATGTCGTTACATATTTTTGTTTTAATATTTTTAACTGATTACAAATGATCTTGTATTTCAATTGATTTTTTGTTCTTTATATATATATATATATATATATATATATATTTGTTTTGTCTGGTTTTGTTTTGTTGTTATTTTTCATCATGATTACTTTTAGATATTAACATGGCTTGCTTTGATCTATCAGTGGAAGTATCGTGGTGTGAGCAGGGTCCTGTTTCATAAAATTTGTTATCAATAATAACTGCCACAGATCTATGACAAGTCTGCTCACAGCCAGGGAAATGCAAGGATTTCAGTAGCTTATAACAATCATTGTAACTTAGTATTGATAACAAAATTGATGAACCAGGGCCCAGATCAAATAGTGTGTCTACCATGAACTTACTTTCTCGTTGTTATTTGACTTTAGAACACACAACAAAGTTGATGATCAACAAATTAATTACAGTAGAAAATGTTGAAAAAATATCCCCAGAAAGAGAAACAGTCAAGTAATGTAGTTACATGCACCGAGAATGCATAGTATGATTGGATAATTATGACAAAGTTGCAAACTAACACTACATCTATGTATAATACTTATTGAACCCAGGTTACAGTATAAGCTGGCAGGAGCACAACAAGACCTCCAATATCTACAACGCCAACCGAAACCCCAATGAAACAAGTTACACCATTACAGCGCTAACTCCACAGACCACCTATCTGATCCAGGTCTGGGCTAAGACCAGTGTAGGTCCAGGACCCACCACAGACATCATCATTAGTTCTGGAATTCCACCAGGTGAGCTATTCAGGGCTTAAATTTTGTTTCTTCCTATATGTTATTTAACAATTAAGAAGAACTTACATAAATTATGAGAAATATGTTTGCCTTTAATACCTAGGGGATGGTTTAGCTCAATATCTTGTCTATCTGACAAATTTGAATGAAACTCTCTTAAAATTGATTGCACAAAGATAAAATTGATCAATACATTCTGCAGCAAACTGTCAGGTGAGACAAATTTGAATAGACAGGTATTATAATTGATTGACCATTACTTGAATGACAAATGGCTAAATTAACTTTGACATCAGCACGTTGATGGATTATTAAGACAAAATTGAAGTGCACATTGATGAAATTTAGAGAAAAAGTGTTAAAATGGATAGGAAGTCCTATATTACTAATGTGCTTAGATTAGCAAGTGTGCGCTTGTAAAAATGACGCCTGGCTGGAATGCTTCCCAGGGAGTGGAGAAAGTGTGTACATTGTGTGCGGGTAAGCCTGAATCCGATGACCGGGTAATAATATATACTGTATATCTGTAAAGCGCTATGAGAGGGCTTTCGGTCCTGAAAAGCGCTAACAGTATAAGAACTAGCTATTATTATTATTATTATTATTTGCCTTCATCAGAGCGCCCCCAACCACCTACCAACCTGAACGTCCCCGGATCCACCATCAATTCACGCTCTGTCCAGCTCCACTTCACCCCTGGGTTCGACGGCGACGCTGGCATCACCCTCTGGACCGTCCAGGGCCTCGTTGGTCAGTCTGACCGGTGGGAGACGGTCTTCCAGCTCTCTGACCCCAGCGCCAGGTCGGTCAAGGTCACGGGTCTGGAGCCGTTTACATACTATCAGTTCAGGATGATCGCTACCAATGTGGCTGGTTCTAGTAATGTCAGCGAACCCTCGGAGCAGGTCCAGACTGACCAAGATGGTAAGTTAAAAAATACCCCAGGTGTGAGACAAAGCCTTTTATTTTTTATGAAGGATTCCAAATAATTATTATTACCATTTACGACATTCATAAGAAAAATGTATGAGACTGTATCCCTGAATTGTGATTTGCATTTTCAATATGAAGTAAGTCTACATCTACTATAGATTGCATGATAGAACATGATATAATCAAAGAGAAAACTAACATAGCTAGCAGCCAATATGTTTCTTTTAAAATATTTTTGATCCTTAATTTGTCTAGTTTGCTATGACGTACAAAAATGTTCCCTGAAAAGCATGGCTCTTCAATTGCCTTAATATTCTAAATATGGCATGTAACATCATAAAAATCGGGATAGATTTTTATGCTACGTATGCGTGTAGTCCCATATACATCTTCTGTGTACAGTGCTTGTAACTTTACCAAGACTGGGCCAAATTCTTTGATGATTCCACTACGTTTCTTTCACTATACAATCGCATGACCAGAACTCAACTTTACCTTTAACCACCTGTTGTATGATTTGAATCCACAGTGCCAGCCATCGCACCCAGAGATGTCAGAGTACGAGCGTTCAATGCCACTGCTTTGAGAGTCACATGGATGGTAAGTTGCTATATCGATTGTATAATTTGCTCAGGAAAACAACAATTCTATAGTGAATTATTTTTCTAATTCCTAACTGAACCCTGTACCCAAACTTTACACCTAACCCTTAATCTACCTTGTAGTTAATTGTAACTAAGCCATAATTATGTTTTCTTCACCAAATATTGATTGGCCAAAAAGTTGGTAGAGCTGATGTGAGATTACCACTGAACCAGCTAATTACATGCATTATAATAGAGTTTGTGGGTACTTTGATTGTGTTCATAACTTCAATTGTTCACGTTTGGGCAGAACATACATGTAAGTTTATGTCACGGTAATGAAACTTTTTCGAGGACACTGTCAAGATTTATAGTTGTTTCATCATAATGTGACAGCCACCTTTTTGACACACTCCCTCTTTCCCATCAACATCTTTAATAATGTCTTTTATCTCAAGATAAAAGATTATCAGCAACCGTATCCATGAAGTTACGGGGCCTTTGGCCCCTGTTTAGGAAGAGCAACCTCTTACAGATGAAGCCTTTCACAGCATAAAGGGTTTGGGTAACTTTGTCTCAGATTCTGAAACAAAATCCTGGATTTAGCTCATGCTGCAATGATTATTATAAACCTTTAGGTCATTTAGGAACCCCATGACTTTTGCAAGCCGATCGCCTGTCTGATTATTAAGATATTTATGATTGAAAATCAAATTCAAATTTTGCGTTTTCCTAACACCACAGTCTATTTGGGAAAAACGTGTATGGTAAAAACGGTCACTCAAAGATTTTTATTTTTTGGGGGCACTTCCTGGTCATTTTGAAGCGCAATTTTTTTAGGGCTTCAATATTACACCATATCACAGACACTGAAAACACAAAAAGCCTGTGCGTCTCAGATTTGCCATTGTTAAATGATGCCTTTAAAGCTACATATTCAATCTCTGATTCCTTCCCCTATCCTTAGCCCCTTGATGACACGGAGTGGAATGGCGTACCAGGGGGGTACCTCATCTACTGGAAGCCATATGGTACCAACATGCAGGAGATGACCTTTGACCTCGCTAGTCCGTACATCAACAATCACGTCATTGGTGGTTTGGAGGAGTGGATGCCGTACGATGTGAGGATAGAGGCTTACAATGAGCAGCATGTCGGACCTAGCAGCGGAATGGTTGCTGGCTGGACAAATGAAGCAGGTAGGTTAATGATGATGGTGATGGTGGTAGTGATGATGATTAGGAGGAGGAGGAGGAGGATAGTGTTTGGGGTGATGGTGGTTGTGGATGCTGTAGGATGTGAGGATAGAGGCTTACAATGAGCAGCATATCGGACCTACCAGTGGAATGGTTGCTGGTTGGACGAATGAAGCAGGTAATAATAATAATAATAAATTACATTTATATAGCGCTTAATACAAAGTTTCTAAGCGCTTAACAACAAATAAAATTAAAGTAATGTTAACTTACAAATTACAAGAATATAATACATGATACATAATTATAATAACAAATTCTTAATAACAATAATACAATAATAATAGTTAATATTTACATAAAGCTTTATAGTTAAACAAACAAAATATGATTACATTACATTACATATTAAACAGATAAGTCTTAAGTTTACTTTTGAATGTCTCTAAGGTTGGGGACTCGCGTATTTCATGGGGAAGATTGTTCCAAAGTTGGGGGGCACAGACAGAAAAGGCACGATTTCCATAGCGGGTGTGGGTGCGAGGGCCTGGGGCAAGATGAAGATGTGCTGTGGATGATGATCTGAGACGCATAGATGAAGTACGAGTTTTAGGAGTGATGAGTGCCGAGAGATATGAGCAGGTAGGTTTAAAAATGAAGATGGTGGTAGTGATGATGATGATAATGAGGAGGATGGTGGTGGTTGGGGTGATGGTGGTTGTGGATGCCGTACGATGTGAGGATAGAGGCTTACAATGAGCAGCATGTCGGACCTACCAGTGGAATGGTTGCTGGCTGGACAAATGAAGCAGGTATGTTAATGATGATGGTGGTAGTGATGATGATGATAATGAGGAGGATGGTGGTGGTTGGGGTGATGGTGGTTGTGGATGCCGTACGATGTGAGGATAGAGGCTTACAATGAGCAGCATGTCGGACCTACCAGTGGAATGGTTGCTGGCTGGACAAATGAAGCAGGTATGTTAATGATGATGGTGGTAGTGATGATGATGATAATGAGGAGGATGGTGGTGGTTGGGGTGATGGTGGTTGTGGATGCCGTACGATGTGAGGATAGAGGCTTACAATGAGCAGCATATCGGACCTACAAGCGGAATGGTTGCTGGCTGGACAAATGAAGCAGGTATGTTAATGATGATGGTGGTAGTGATGATGATGATAATGAGGAGGATGGTGGTGGTTGGGGTGATGGTGGTTGTGGATGCCGTACGATGTGAGGATAGAGGCTTACAATGAGCAGCATATCGGACCTACAAGCGGAATGGTTGCTGGCTGGACAAATGAAGCAGGTATGTTAATGATGATGGTGGTAGTGATGATGATGATAATGAGGAGGATGGTGGTGGTTGGGGTGATGGTGGTTGTGGATGCCTTACGATGTGAGAATAGAGGCCTATAATGAGCAGCATATCGGACCTACAAGCGGAATGGTTGCTGGCTGGACAAATGAAGCAGGTAGGTTAATGATAATGGTGGTAGTGATGATGATGGTGATGGTGATGGTGATGGTGATGGTGATGGTGATGGTGATGGTGATGGTGATGGTGATTGTGATGGTGATGGTGATGGTGATGGTGATGGTGATGGTGATGGTGACTGTGACCCTGGTGAGGGTGGCAAGCAGCAGATATGATGTTTATAAAGCTGATGATGATTATGTTTGTTTTGATAATTGTGTTAGAGGTTGTGGGGGCGATGATGGCAATATCATTTGAACATATGCATGATTTGTGTAAAAGAATCACTCCATTAAGCAACTTACATATTTTTTATATTGCTCATTTGATTTCAAGCCTATAAGTGCTTCCAAAAGAATTTTAAAAATATAATTCATAATAATTTTCTAGAAAGATATGCTCTTTTATTTGTGGTATACTAAATAAATCATCAATGTTTATTTGTTTATTTATTAGTCCCCTCTGCTGGACCATCCAATATCCAAGCCCTGCCCATCTACTACTCAGAGATCATGGCAACGTGGGGTGATGTGCCTGCAATCCATCAAAATGGAGAGATATTGGGCTTCAAGGTAAGCGAAGAGGCTGCAAAATGGTTCTAAATCTACAAACATGATCTTTTTTATTACACATTTCTACTAATTCATTAAAACCTGTCCCTAGGTCAAAAATCACTTTTTTACAAAAAGGACAACTTAAACTGCATACTCATACTTCCTGTGATAAACAAAAGCCTAAATCCAGCGTCGGGGTTTAAATTGCTGTAGAATATGGGCAAAAGAGATTGAATTTAGAATGGAGTAGAATAAATAATTCAAATTTGTTCAGTTTCGATTGCAAGCAAGATGAAAAGAGAAATTGAGCAAGCACAAGAATGAGCTAGGACATTAAAGAAAAAGAAAAAAAAAAAGACTTTTTCGAGCCTTATCTTTTCTGTTTTATACAGTATATGCAATTCATTTAGACAACATAATTTACATAATGTGCTCCTTTTCTCTTATTACAGACACACAGGTTCTGTTTTTATGATCTATTTTGCCTAGAATATATTTTTGTTTCAAAACACCATACAAAATAATATTAGACTAATATTAATCTTGATATGTTCACTATTCAGCATAGATAATAATAATAATAAGAATAATAATAGTGAACATTTATAATGCGCCATGTCTGTCAAAAATGACAAAAATAAGGAAAGAAAAGATGCAAATTTCTCTTTAACACTAAATTCATTCCAGGTTATATTCCGAGAGAACGGAGGCATTCTGATGTACCTGGATGTACCAGGCAACACTACTCGAGAGGCAACTATAACTCATCTCAAGGGGTACACTGTCTACACCATCACGGTGCTGGCGTATACTGTCGTCGGTGACGGGGTTATCGGTAATGAGGTGCCCGTCAGGACGCATGAGTGGGGTAAGTGTTCCAATAACATTTTCACTGTTTTCAGTGCTTTATATCTGACCTTGTCATCCTTGCGTCCAAAAATTACTCTCTGACATGTTTAAATTAGAATCAATCTGTCTAATCAAAATGGTAAATAGTGATGTGTTGCAAGATCAACTTTTCTCTTGTTTTGGATTTTTTTCTTCCTATGTCTGATTGGCAAGTGCAGATCAAGAGACTTTGCCAGGATTACATTCTCTCACAATTGATTTTCAATTAATTTTCAATCGTTTCACTGTCTCTTGGTCATCTTTTCGCTCTAAAAAAACTTTTTGTGAACAAAACAAAACAACAACCAAACATAAAATGTGAGAGGCCAATAAGTACACTTTCTTTATTTTGACAGTGTGTGTGACTCTTTTAAAAATCAAATAGTTCATGATACATTTGTTCATCTTTGTCTTCTGGTTTTAATATTACATCATTATTATTTTAACATAAATTTGAAAATGAAATTGCTTTGTATTGCATATGTTTGTACATACCTATATGTGAGCAATAAGCAAGTGAAGAGAACCTCTTCAATAGGTACTGGTTTCCTTCTTGCTATCCTGGGGCACTAGTTAGTGGCATTTCCTACTCCCTTTGTTTCTATATGTTTCATCTCTTTGTCTTGAAATTGAATAAATAGACAAAAAATAAAACATAAAACTTGATTAGCAGGGATGCCAGTTTTTAGGCCCTGGCGAGTTATTTTCAGACCATAGTTTAGGCTTTTTTGTGTACAAAATAGCTAATTCTAGGTGATTTTCAGGCCCCCTGATCAATTATAACTGGCATCCCGGGATTATTATTTCATGACAGTTCCTGGTCCTCCTGGTGGCATCACGTTCCCTACTGTCCAGGAGTCATCTGTGACCATCGCATGGAACGAACCCCTGCTTCCAAACGGTGTCGATCTGACCTACAAGGTCGGCTACCGACTCCAGGCCGCACCAGCCAATACTCTTGTTGAAGAGAATGTAGGGGGCAGCAGACAGCATACCGTGGCGGGACTGATGCCCGAAGAGACGTACTATTTTGAGGTGACAGCGAGCACGTTGATGGGATTTGGCGAGCCGGCTTCGGCCTTGGTTATAACTACTACAGATAGAAGTGAGTTCTGAACTGGTTTTTATATCTTTTTTCTTATGGCTTTTTTATGTCTTTACACTGATGAAGAGTTAGGGTGTCTTTTAAACTTGGCTATTTTGTGAGAAATATCCTGTATCCTTTCTTGATTACTGTGCTGTCCATATGTAACAGATACAACTGACATTTGATATCTGATGATAAAATGTGTAAACTTGATCTGTTAGCTCGATCTTATATACATTATATGTATTGTACATTAAGATTGGAGCATACAGTGGATATATGAATTTCACATGTTTACTTAACAGTTTAGGTGATTTCTTCAGCTCTCTGTACAATCACATATTTGCCACACATGCATTTTTTGCACAAAGCAATAAGCACCAGTTGGTTACTTTGCAAAATTACCCATTTCTGGTCTTGAATAGCTCTATGACAATGCTTTTTAACACCAGTGTAGATTAATCTTGGACTGGAAGCAGTTATATTCTTGAATCCTTTGGTATATCTTTCCTATGAAAAATACATTGTGGTACATCAAGATTATTTGTGTCTCCTAAAGAGTTATCTCTTTTAAAGCCCGGGTGCACTAGTTTGGTCAGGGGGATTAGACCTCCCTGCAAGGTCACTGACAGGTGGTTATCTCATCAAATCAGCTCTTAATTAACACAAGAAAAAGGGGATCATGGGAGACCAACAGGCACCGATTATGCATTGTTTGCCCAATAGAGGGCGCAAGTAGCTGTAAGTAGTACAGTGGGGCTTTAATGATAAATATTTAAATGCACCTGTACCCGCAATCTGCATCTTCAAGTATGAATATTATTTTTCCCTCCCTGCAGCCGCACCCGATGCCCCCTCCAAGCCCACGGTGGACCACATCAAGAGCAGGCAGGTGCGGCTATCATGGACGCCTGGTAACAATGGGAATTCCCCTCTACGTTATTACATCATTGACGTACGGGTGGATTCGGGACCATGGACTCAGCACAGCACCACAGTGGACGCCTCCCAGGTCTCCTATATAGTCACAGGGTAAGATCGCGAACATCTGTTCTCTCTCTCTCTCTAAGTGCCATATTGATTGACTTCGGCAATCATGCTGTTCCACAACCCTCGGCTCCTAGCCTTTTCTATTAGCGCCACTCCCAGTTCTTTCACTCCTCTCTCTTCCAACAATTTATGCACACTGTCCATCCAAAGTATCCTTCTTCCTCCCCTACTCCTTCTTCCCACAATTTTCTCAGTCAAAGCAAGATTCTCTAGGCCTTCTTTACGTGCAATGTGACCCATAAACTTCAACTGCCTAATCAACATCTCACATATCATTTTCCTTTGCACTTTCACAATATGGCCCCTGAAAGCGTTGGTATGAGCAGGAAAGCATGAGAGTCAACATAAGTTGTTGCCAAAAATATTTTGTGCTAACAATCCAAACACGTTAAAAAATATCAGTCATATAGATTATCAGATACTTGAATTTTAGATAATGTATCTCATTATCTGTAATATGTATCTTTTTTTTTTTTTGTTCCTGTTACTTACCTCCATTTGTTTCTTAATTTCAGATTAAATCCACACACTTTGTACTATTTCCGTCTGAAAGTGTACAATGACATTGGAGCCAGTCCAGAGAGTCCTACATCAGATCAGACCACAACTGAGCAAGATAGTAAGTTCAATCTTGTCATATCCAGCAGAATCCAGTCCAATCCAGTTCTGGGCCCTGTTTCATAAAACTTGTTAGCCCCTCAAGAACAAGATACAATAATTGTTTTAAGCTACTTTGATTGGCTACGAGCAGATTTGTCATGGATTCCATTATATCCAGCAAAATCCAGTTTTGGTCCACTTTGTTTTGTACATTGCAATGTTATCTTCAAGGTAGTGAAATATTGGTTGTCGCAAAGAGGAAAGATTGTATTAACAATTGTGTGTTTAGCCTTATATTTGTTTCTTTTCTCATGAATGTTATCAGTCATGGAGATTTTATTGTTTTATTATATATCCATTGACTTATGCAGGTTCTTATTTTTTTTCAAATGACAAAGATATGAATCGTCATTCAATCAGTGAGTCAAAATTAGTTTACTAAGCAATTATCAATCCAGTGTTATACAATCCTATCAAAGCTCTTTTTTATTCAATCTCTGCAATCTCAATCTTGTCCCAATGCTTTCGATTTCCATTTCAAATATTTACATGTGAATAATATGATTGCAGGGCCCTCAGGGAGAACAGTATGAATACTGATGAAGCTACCCTGGGTAAACAAGACATATTATTATTATTATTATTATTAATTTATATTTTGTGTTCCTACGTAGTTCCTGAGGGTGTACCCACCATCACAGGGGCGACGCCCATCACTGTCACGTCCCTCCTGGTGACGTGGCAGCCACCCCTCCAGGCCCAGACCAATGGCCCACTCACCGGCTACAGCTTCCAGTTCAGGCAGTTACCCGGCGGCAGCTTCATGGAAGAGACCATTAACGATGCGGGGGTGACCGAGCACGAGCTCCTCAATCTGGTGAGGTATCAGAACTACGAGGTAAAGCTGGCCGCCACCAACAGCATAGGGCTGGGACCGTACAGCGCTCCTGTCTATGTGTACATCGGAGAAGCAGGTAAAGATGGATTACTTTTTTATTGTAACCAGTTGTGACCACAATTTAAACGTCCCTTTTTTGCTATGAAAAAATGTTTACTCCTACTTTATACTCAACAAGTCAATTTGTATATAAGTACATTAGAAATATGATTTCATTCATGTCAATGAAATTTATATCATTCAAGAATGGAAGATAAACAGATTTGTATTTATTGTTGGATTAAAAAAAATATTTTTAGCAGATATGTAGATCCTATTTGTTGATTATGTTAATCTGGCAAGACACTGACCTATTTTCCCTTTTTTTCCTTCTCATCTTAGTTCCCTCTGAACCTCCTTCAGCCGTCACCATAGCAACCACTGGTTCGTCGGCATTCCAGATCTCATGGGTACCGCCCTCTACCGAGTCACAGAACGGTGGTCTCCAAGGTTACAAGGTAAACATTTATCCAAGTCTCTACTTGGCACCACACCTGTCAATTTTGAAAACAGTTGTTAAACTTGCTCTCAAATACATTGCTAGATTGAAACCAAAAGTAATTATTTTATACCTACAGCTTTAAATGAGTTAATCTTCTATTGCTACAGTGTACCGCGTCTTTTGGAACCTTGTTGAAATATGGTCAGAATATTGACTTATTGGATACTTTCCATTAGTCTCCAAATCATAACTACCAAAATGTTTGAATTGTTATTTTTGCATATCCATAGGATGATTTGCATCTATTCTACAATCATAAATACATGGATTCAAGTGTGCATGGACTATACCCAGATCATCATGGTCCAATTTGTCAAAGTCCATCGATTCTATACCAAGAGCATACTCAAGTTCTACATTGTATCTAGCCACTGTCTAAAGTATACTACAATGTTCTTGATTTGTGAAATACTGAAAAGACGGTCCTAAAATCATTGGTACATTTATCAGCCCCTTGAAAGTGATCCAGTAACATGGTTGAAGGTTGCTGAAAAAACTGCGTAATTTTTGTATAAAATGTTACTTATTATATTCCTTCTACTGTACTAACCCTCTAACATGCACACAATCATGAAAAAATTCTCAAACCACAAAGATTTTTATGGTTTCCTCTGGAGGCGTCACTTTGCGACACCCTCAAACAGTTCTCCCAACCAATTTTTGAATTTTCTGAACCGTTTTTTCCATGAAAATAAGACATAAGACAGGCTTTTAATGTTGGAATGGTATATGGATCCAATTCATTGCTTTGTGACGATTCACATTCACCTAAAATTTAATAAAATTATACTAATATAGTTGGGAGAATTAGGGAATCGATTAGATCAGTTTTTCCCAATTGTTATCATAAATAATGGTTTGTTTTCACTCAAACTTTCAGATTATCTATAATTGTACATCTAGCATTGAAGCTACTACCTTAGCACCATTTTCTCTCATCTGAACAATGTTACCAAGTCCCTTTAAAAACTCTTGCCTGACATCTATATCCCTAGGTGCTATATTGGGAGAATCACTCTCGCCAGGCACGGGCTACCATCGTGCAGCAAACCAAGACGTTCCCTGCCTCTGCCACGGTGGCGACCCTCGATGACCTGGAGTGCTTCACAGAGTATGGCATCTCAGTCAAGGGCTTCAACGCAGCGGGTGATGGCCCGGGGTCTCCTACATCGTACAGCACTACCGGTGAAGATGGTCAGTACTCTTACTTGGCTTCATTATCAAATTTATATTGTTTTCCCACTCCCCTCCCCCTCCCCCTTCCCCAGTACCTTAAAAATAGGGAGCATTTAAAGTAATCCCAATGTTCTTGTCAGAGAAAAAGTTTAGGAAACAAGAATTTTTAGGATGCAAAGATTTTTTGGGGAAAATCTGACCTGGTCTCATTCTACTCATTCAACACTGCCAGTTATGCCTGTTGAACCCCCACTACCTTAAAAATAGGGAGCATTTAAAGTAATCACAATGTTCTTGTCAGAGAAAAGTTTTGGAAACAAAAATTATTAGTATGCAAAGATTTGTTTAGAAAATCTGACTTGGTCTCATTCAGCACTTTTACATTTAGATACCTGGAGTAGTGAGGCATTGTTTATCAACTCCATCCACTCATTTTCTGCCAAGTATTTTCTCTCAGTGCAATAGTGCAAATTCAGACAGTTCCCTTCACAATCAAGGGCTTGTTTCACAAATCTTGTAATCAATAACAAGTTACAATGACTGTTATAAGCTACTGAAATCGTAGCATTTGATTGACTGAGAGCAGATTTGTCAAAGAAATTTCGCATTTGTTATGATAACAAGTTTTATGAAAGAGGGCCCAGATAAATTTACATGAATGTATTTTCTTCCACTAGTTCCTAGTGAAGTCATCAGTCTGCAGTTCAGCCAAGTAAGGATGAGCTCTCTCAAGGTATCATGGGGACCTCCGACCTCGGCCTGTGGGACCGTCATCCAGTACAAACTCTTCTACCAACCTCATGAGCCAATCAATGGTAAAACATGGGACTGTGGGACTTAAAAAAAAGCTCTTGTAAAGCAAATTTTTAAGGATCGTGGTATTGAAGAGTTCACTCTTTTTTAGTCCAATTTTTTTGTCTCGCCTGCGTAGCAAAAAGCGAGACATAGGCGCCGCTTTTCCGGTGACGGCGGCGGCGACGGCGGCGGCGGCGACGGCGTCAACATCAAAAACTTAACCTAAGGTTAAGTTTTTGAATTTTTGATATAATTTTTAAAGTATAGGTTCTTAGTCAATGAAACTTGGATTATAGGGTAATCAAGTATCCCCAATCATGTGAGTAGAATTTCAGATCACAAAGTCAAGGTCAAAGGTCATTTCAGGTCAACAGACTTGGACTATGTTGTAGCATCATCATCGAAAACTTAACCTAAGGTTAAGTTTTTGAATTTTTGATATAATTTTTAAACTATAAGTTCTGAGTCAATGAAACTTGGACTATAGGGTAATCAAGTATCCCCAATCATGTGAGTAGAATTTCAGATTACAAAGTCAAGGTCAAAGGTCATTTCAGGTCAACAGACTTGGACTATGTTGTGGCATCATCATCAAGATTTTCAAAATGCTTCGTTATTTTTCAACCGATTTTGATTCTGCTTGTTTCATATGATAGGGCTAGGAGGGGGATTTAAAACTTGTACACAGAATCGTGAAATCATTATCTATGCTAATTTATGCAAATTTATTTGAAATCACAAAAAATGCTTCTTCTCCTTCATTTCTCGACCGATTTTGATTTGGTTTGCTTTATCTGGTAGAGCTAACTTTGGTACACTAAACTTCTACACCGAATTTTGAAATTGTTCTCCATTAATTAATAATGGTAATTTATGCAAATTTTTTCCAAAAATAACAAAAATTGCTTCTTCTCCCTCATTTCTTGACCGATTTTGATTTGGTTTGCCTTATCTGGTAGAGCTAAATTTGGAACACTAAAGTTCTACACAGAATTTTGAGATTTTACTCCCATTGATTAATTATGATAATAATGCAAATTTATTCCAAAAATAATTTAGAAATCACAAAAAATGCTTCTTCTCCTTCATATTTCGACCGATTTTGATTTGGTTTGCTTTATATCGTAGAGCTAACTTTGGTACACTAAAGGTTTACACAGAATTTTGAAATTGTTCTCCATTAATTAATTATGGTAATTTTTGCAAATATATTCCAAAAATAACAAAAATTGCTTCTTCTCCCTCATTTCTTGACCGATTTTGATTTGGTTTGCCTTATCTGGTAGAGCTAAATTTGGAACACTAAAATTCTACACAGAATTTTGAGATTTTGCTCCATTGATTATTTATGGAACTTTATGCAAATGAAATGAAATTATGTCCCTTCAAGGGCATCACATTTTTATTTTTTGACCAGTTCAAAAGTGTACCACGATATTTGTTGTTGCGAGATGCGGATGAGCACTACAATGTACGTCATTGACGTTCTGGTTTATCATATTGAACTGCGTTATGCAGGCGAGACCGCCGAGAGCGTTTCCCTTGTTTGTTAAAGATTGTCAATACTACTGAGCCAGAAGGGATTAGACCACACAGCGAGGTCACTGACAGGTGGCTATTTTATTAACTCAGCTCTCAAGTAACATAAGAAAAAGAGGATCATGGGGAACTAACAGGCACCGATTGGGGAAGTTTTCTATATAGAGGGAGCAAGTAGCTACTAGTAGGACAGTGGGGCTTTAAATGGAAAAAATGTATGTTGAGAAGTTTTTGTAAAGGAATAACACATATTTTTTTGTGACATGTTTTTTAGTTATTATCATTCATAGACTTCTTAAACCCTGCTCAAACATCACTAATAATTTTACAAATAGAGTTCACAGTTTATACATCTGTGCTTGTTTATTTTCCCCACATTTCAGAGCTTTTAAACGCTACTTTACTTTTGATGTATTTTAAGTCATTGAATAAGTCGCTGATTAAAAAAAACATCTTGAACAGAAGAAGATGTTTTTTGTTTTGTAAAATTGGAAGTACAAGGTGTGAAGAACATGATGGCTATACAAGGAGCTACCATTATTATTATTGTTATCATATTATTGCTCATGCTAAGCCTCGGTCACAAATGCCATTATGAACTGCTACGAACGCCGTACGAACGATTTTCAGACAGTGGAAAAAAAAGGGAGATTCGTACAAATTATCGTTCGTACAAACCTTTGTGACCGTAGCATTATTTGTTTTAATCCCTTGTTTAATACCGTATTTTCCCATAAAATGACCCAAACATGAAACAATATATCCCCTGTCTATTTCTTTATAGGTGAAAGGACATCTGTGGTAGTCACACTACCCAGTGACCAATACTCCTACGTTGCTAAGAGGCTGGGTGAGAGGGAACGATACCTTTTTGAAGTCCATGCGGAGACCGCTAGCTTCGAGGGACCACGGAGGGGCCAAAACATCACAACCGGACCACAAGAAGGTAGGAAATTTTGCTCAAAGTCCATTACTTGTAAGTGGACAGAACATGTATCATCACACTCTGTTCCATTGTTACCTGTAAGCACTCCACCTGATTTTTCCAATTGATCATCAATTTCATTGTTAAGGACCTTGGGTATAAATGTATTCATTATAAAGATTTAAAGATTTTAATGCCTCCGTAGTAGCCGGAGGCATTATGTTTTTGGGTTGTCCATCCGTCCGTCTGTACGTCCCGTTCTCGTGATCGCATTATCTCAAGAACCCATAGCTAGATTCCCACCAAACTTGGGTCATGTATGTATCTTGCAGAGCCAATGAACTGATTAGATTATGGGGTCATGAGGTCAAAGGTCATGGCACTCTTTATGAACGCAAAAATAGCTTGTGACCGTATTATCAATAGATTGAGATGCATTACTATCAAACTCAAGGCATGTTTGTATCTTGCAGAGCCAATGAATTGGTTAGATTTTAGGGTCAAAGATCAAAGGGTCATACATATATATATGAAAAATAGCTTGTAATCATGATATTCTGACAAGCTGTTAACCCTATGTTAACTGGGGGGGGGGGTCAAATTGACCCCCCCCCCCCCCCCCTGTAGAAATTTCGCGACTTCTCCGAAACCGCGTCAGATATAAAATTTTCCTTTCATGACTTTTTACTTTTGAGTCTTACGCATCTTTTAAAACAATTTTTTTGAAAATCGGACCTACGGTTACAAGGTCACGTGACGTTTTGTCTTTGCATGTCAGCCCGAAAATCGCTCATTTTCTTGATTTGTGTACAAAACATATGTTTTTTCCTAAAAATAGATAAAACATTGGTTATTCAGTCTTGTTTAAAGTTTAGATGTTTGTTTTGGGGTCAAAATAGTTGAATTGTAGTTGTAAATGAAATAAAACAACAAAAACAATAAAATACATAAGTTAAAAAAACAATGAAATACATAAGAAATTATAAAAACAAGAGATAACATAAGGAATAACCTGGCTCTTCCAATTTTTTGTGTTGTATTATTATTCCAAATGGTCTAATAAATATATGTAGTGAAAAAGAATACGTAAACATGAATAATCTATGATTTATGGGCAGAAATGTGAATTTGATGACCTTATTTGCATAAATTACCATAAATATATAAATGAGTGAATTTTTCAAAAATTTGAAATTACCATAGTATTCTATACACTTCACTTGACATGCATGCAAATTTTCGCGGCGATCGGCGGTGAAACGGCCGAGATCTTAGGGGGGGGGGGGGGGTCAAATTGACCCCCCCCCCCAAAACCTGGTCTGAAATAGCCCAGTTAAAATAGGGTTAATGGATTACAATCAAACTTGAATTTAAAAAATTGCTTCTGTTTTGGTTTGTAAAATTGATCCATGGCGGAGGCATCATTTTCGACTGTGTGCAGTTGAAGATCCATCTAGTTATGATTTTAAGACATGTGGGATATATTCTATTTTTGTTTCATTTCTGACTGTTATATATCTCTCTCTCTCTCTCCCTCCCACTCTCCCTCTCTCCCTCGCCCCCTCTCTCGGCCTCCCTCATCCATACAGGAGCTCCTGACTCACCTAGAAATGTTGAATTATCTCCCGGGTCATCCTTCTTGACAGTTTCATGGGAAGAGCCTGTATTCCACGGCGACAAACCTCTCATTGGATACATAATACAATCACAAGAAAAAGGTCAGTAGAGTGGGTGCTGAGTTTCTGAAGTGAAGACATTTACTTTATAAACTCTGTAAATGAATAAATTCACTTCATGAATAGGTTATGCATAAGTTGTATTTATATCATAGTTATATTGTTGTTTATTAATTAATTATTTTATTACATTCTATTCTAATTTAGTGACAGATTAAATTATTCAAAAACATATTTATATGGACACTTGGCATTCCATACTTACATGTAGTCGTTGGATTAAACCATAGACTAAAGTTAGTCCGCTTTCGAGAATACCACCCAAAGTGTTGGGTCCAGGGGTGTTGAATTATGCGTTATTGAACAAACCTGTGACACATATTATTTCTTCTAATCCCCACAGGTCAAGACACGTGGGAGAACGTCAACGACACCATCGGCGTCAACCAATCACAGTTCTCCATTCCATACAGCAGCCTTGACCCCGTCACGGTGTATACCTTCCGGGTCATGGCCGAGAGCGAGATCAGCGTCAGCGAACCGGCCCCGAGCGAAGAGCTTATGGTTCCAGGTACGTACAGTCATTCCTGCTTTAGCAACCACCTCCACAGAAAGCCCACATTTTCTTTGTTTCTCTTGAACAGGGTTCTCATGAAAAACCTGCACAGTCAACCTGCCTCGATAGGTGACCACCTGTCTGTAAAATCATTGTTGTATTATGACAGTGGAAGAGAATAAGAAAGCTGTTACAGTCAAACCTGCTTTAGTGACCACCTGTCTACAAAGACCACCTGTCTACAAAGGCTGCATTTGTTGTTTCCCTTGAAAATGGTTTCTCATTGAATCATGTACTAAAGGAACCTGTCTACAAAGACCACCTGTCTACAAAGGCCACTTTTTGTGTTTCCCTTGGGCGGTCGCTATAGACAGGTTTGACTGTATTTAGCTCTGGGCTATACTTCGACTGTGTGGAGATCATTGCATGAAGTCATAAAATGTGCTAAGATTAGAAATGATTCTGCTATGTTACTTTAAAAAGTAACAACCTAGTATTTTAATACCTGCCACTGCAAGAGATTCTTTTACATTCTTTTTCCTTACAATTCTTGTTCTTGTTCTTTTTTTGTGCTATCTTGTCTGCTCATTGTGCATTTTGTTTTTCATTTTCATCATTCACAATCGCTTTCTTGATTTTTCCTCCTTTCTTGTCTTCTGTTCCCTTTTTGCTTTTCATCTTAATTTCCTGAAAACATTGGACAATGATTTCATCTGCCTCAAAAAAAATCTGAAGCTTGATCAGACCTTGTATATGAAAACATAAATTGAACATTTGTCACCATCCTGTTTATTTCATATTTCATGCCAATCTATCATTAAAATTATCATGCTTAATCTAACCTATTCCTGTAATTTTCAGCCCTAGCTACTGCTACGGCAGCTACTTCACCTCATTTAACTTCTTTTGAAGCCACAACTGAAGGTATTTTCATCACATCTGTAGATTTCTCTCTTCTTTTGTTTTGGTCACTTATTCCTATATGCTCTTTATGAATAGAAATAATGTAATATAGCCATATATTTGGATTGAACTGTGCATGATACATGTATGTGTACTATATATTCTGCCAGTGAGATTTTAATAATAGTTGATTTACAGAAACAAAATATTGCTCGATGGCCCAAATTATTTCTGAACCCCTCAATGGTTTGAGCCGGGCTCCACTCTAAATAATTTAGGAAAGGGGTCCAGATTTAACTTTTTCAAATCTATATTCATGAGCTCTGTGCAAAAATGTCAACATTTTAGGGGTCCAGGCTTCCAGCTAGGGTACCCATTTGTCCCGGTTTCCTGTTAGTGACGAGCGCTGTTTTAATTTCAGTCATGATTGTCAACAGTCATACACTTCAGCTTTTATTCTTTCAGTGTTTTTGGTGTGAAATTGAGTGTGTAATAACATATACACTCAAAAGCTTAGAGAAGAGTCACTACCTTTGCACGTTAAGAAACCTCTGTACTATTCGTATAAGAGTAGGGGGAAACCCCGGTGTAGTGGTCCACCTGCACACACCCCAGTATAGTACCATAATACTCTGTAAAGAGGTCTGTACTCAAAAGGAAGAAGAAAGCTTCACATTATATTATATTATTTGTACATGTGGCTTCTTTAGAAGAAAAAAAAGTAATCAAAGCTCTTAGTCAAAAGATATGCCTTGAAACTCTAATTTTACTTATTTATACATTTAAGTGTTCTGCTAGATGAGTTAAAGCATGTTGGTGGTTGTCTCAAGTTAACCCCTACCTGTTTCCAAATGTACCATGTACATTGGTTTGTTTCTGTGAAACATCTTGAAGTGTTTTGCTTGTGAGTTTGGGCAATTTCTAGAAATGTACTTGTTCGTGTATCTGCACTTATACTTTTTATTCTACAAACGTGTTATACAATATATTAGTGTAACATATATAAATGTCGATTTTTATAATTGAACTTGTTATATGTGGTACTATAATCCTGGTTTGTGATATACATGTAATAATTTGCATTCTGAGTTGTTGATACCATCAAAGGCCTGGAAAAAAATCTTCCTTTTCCTTTATCCTTCCCCAACAGATTTAGTCATCAGGTTATCCCTTTTTGATGAATATTTTTCATAACTCACATCATTCCTCTTTCAGGCCTTCAGGCTATTGTTTTGAACCCTAAATTCCCTTTTTTTTTTACCTGAAATATTCTGTGTGCAAAATTATACAAAATATACTGTTTTCCTAATTTTGTCTTGAGAGATTCCTAATTTTTGCTGTGAAAGAACTCTGGGAGGTATGCTTTTAGGCAATTTAATTGTTGGATCAATTAGATTTAATGCGTAGATGTACTTTAAAATGCATTTTCTAGACAAATAGTACAATTAAAAATGGATTTATTCCCCCAAACTCTTTTCTTAATGCATCTCTTTACAAATTAATTTGTAATAGATGTCACACATTTGATAGTAAATCACTCCTGAAAATGCCTCAGGATATCTTACATGTGTTTTTTATAGTCTACTCAACTCACACTAGCACAACTGTATCAAACACTCACAAACCAGTGCATGGGTAGTATTATCTAAATAATTAATGCACTGCATTGTATTTCCTTGAGTACTTGAGTACTACACATATTTAAAACATGTTGATAGGAAGTTGTGTTTGCATCTAGACATAGTTTTGTATAATTCTCATGGCAGACACATGAAAATGTATGTGCAAAATCTTTACGATTAAGGCTAGATGTAAACCAAACTCAAGATGACATCAGAGTAATAAATATACCATTGTTAGCTGCTGTAATGTTTTTCTGTCCTAACATTTACAGCAATCATGAAAGAAAGTTGAATTCCCCACTAAAAGTACAAAATTTACAAAGGGTCCCTCAATGAAATTGTACCTTTTTTCTTTTCTTTCTATTTCTTAGTATCAACAATAAATGTAAGGAGAGTCTCTAATGGCCCAATCAAATTGGTTGACTCCATCTCAGATGATGTTATGTTTCATATATCTATTCAAAAAGAAAAGTAACAAAACATTTCAAAAATTGGTCAATCGGTTGATCGAAATGTAAAAACCCCGCTTTACAAAACGAAATTATGTCTTCTTATGTTACGATTTTAACTTTTGTTCATGATGTCTAAAAAAAACTCTTGCCAATTTTCTGATTCTCCCCCTCATTTTTCCAGCTGGAGGAACGAACGCAGCTCAGAAGAACTTTTACGAGGAGTGGTGGTTCTTGGTGATTGTCGCCCTCGTCGGCACGATCGTCATCATTCTGGTCGGAGCCACGCTATGCATGCTGGGAAGAAGCCGTTTATATGTCGGTACGTATCGTTTGGCGCGTTGAGTTGCTTCCTCAGGTGGTCATCTCTTTGGCAGGAATTAATTCTTTGAAATGCTAGTAATAATATCCAAGTTTGGAACCGCTTAGTGATTATAATAAGCGCTGTATAACAGCCGAGTATTATTATTTGAAAGGATTCATTTGAATAAATATATATTAGGCCTAAAAAAAAAAGAAGATGTTTAGGCACCAAAACATGGGTTGGTCGGTCAGATTTTTAAAAACTTTTTTGTACTTTTTTTAAAAAAAAACTCCCTCTTTGGGCTTTTATTTTTCAGTTTTGAATGCTTTATTACATTTTTTAAATTTTAAAGCCGACCCTAGATTTCAAGATTTTTGGGTCGATCGCAAAAGGCAACACAACATCTTTTTTTAAAGGCCTTATTATGTAAAATGCACTGCTCTCAGTGCGAATAAACTTTCAACTTTATGACGACTTCAGATTTCATTGAAATGAAGTCTTGGGGCCTGTTGCATAAAACTAATACCACTGATGGTAACATTGCCATCAATATTAACTACCATGGCAACATCACTCAATAACCCATCACATAAAGGTTTCCATGGAAGTGACCATTGATGGCAAAGTTAGCATCAATGCCAAGTCTTATGCAACAGGGCCTTGGTGGTTTACAGCTTCAAGAAATCAAGATGTCTTCAAAATTGTATGTGATTAAATCTAAAGGGTTGAAAGAAGTCTCCTTATTGTCTTTATATATTATTATTCAATGGTCATACAGTATATTTTACTTTGAATCCGTTAATGACCCCTGCCTTTGAATCAATAAAAATACAGCTGTACCACTACAGAAAGTATGTAGTAGAAGAACAAAAGACAGACAGAGATCAATTATAGTGTAGGAATAAGACTAGGTAGAAACTAAAGTGTTATCCAAGGGTCTATCTATCAAGACATAGAAAAGCCTGCTTTATTTTTGGAAATATGAAAAAGATGAGCAAAAGCATAAAGCAGAATCCATATCCATGGAACATGAAGGTAGAGATTTTCTTTTACAAATATATAATTTACACTAGGCTTACGGTTGCACCATGTGAGAGGGGGGATCGGGGAGTCCTGAAAATACATAATAATCGCAATGGTATGCATCTTTATAATCTAAGTTGTTCATAATTCCTTGTTTATGCAGATAGGAAAGTTCATAAAAGGATGACACCTGATGAGAGAGTGAACGGGACGGAAGACGGTGGATTCACCTCGTTTGAGATGGATCCAGCGGACAGACGACCACCGAGGAATGGAAGATCAAATGGTCGAAGCGCAGCATATGCCAGGACAAATTCATATACAAGGTATGCTCAGTGAAAAGGATTTTCCAGAAATATACTAGTGTGCCTATTAAAGATGATTAGGAGGTAGATATTTATGTGCTGATAACCTTGAATTCATTTAAAGAGAGAGAAAGAGAGAGAGAAAAGGAAAAAGTGGGAGAGAAAAGAAGAAAGAGAGAGAGAGAGAGAAAAAAAGGAGAAAGAGACAGAGAGAGAAAAGGAGAAAGAGAGAGAGAGACAGAGAGAAAAAGGAGAAAGAGAGAGAGAGAGGGAAAAGGAGAAAGAGACAGAGAGAGAAAAGGAGAAAGAGAGAGAGAGAGATGGGAAGAGAGACAGACTGAGAAAGAAAGAAAGTGCAGGAGAGAATGCTGAATAGTTAAACTGTAAACAAATCTTTCTAAATGCTTGCGGTGTTGCATTCACAGTTTATCTACTGTAATATACAATATCATTTTGCACAAAGTGGACTTTTAGTAAAGGAATGTTTACAATTTCTTGGAAAACAATTTCATTATTTCAAGAAAAGAGATACAAAAGACTACCCGGTAGATAATATAACTTGTCAGCAAGTACATGCATATCTTCAGAACGCGATATCTCTCGATGTCTCTGAACAAATTTACAATGTTATGATTTCATTTAACAAATACCGACTCGAAAACAACCACTTGGTTTTGCTTTGTGAGTATTATGAAGCGACAACTGTATGTTAAAGTATTAGTGGATAGAATTTAGATGTGTATCAGAAGCATATATTTTTATTTTTATTAATATTTACTAAGAGATGGTACACTTGTTTATATTTGCCCGACTTTCCTTTATTATACATTTATTTTATGATTAACATTTGTTCCGCAGCAGTAACGAGGAGCTTCCACAATTGCTGACATTCCTCGGACCTTCAGCAGCGTATGTCCTCCAATCAGAGCACCCCAAAATTTAAACTGACCAATCAGTGGTTGTTCCCCATTTTGGAGTGCTGTGGCTTTCATTCCCATGTAGTATCCCATGTATTTCCCCATTATATGCCCTGCATGAGGAGTTTGAATGAGACTAAAGTTAAATGTGAACAAGGCATGCCCAATGACTGACAGTATTCACTGTTTATGCTAGCCCTGTTCAAACTTCTACATTAGCAGAATGCTTTGGAAAGTTCCTGATGCATATACATAATATAGGATAATGAAAACGACTAAAACCCACAGTTACATTCACAAATAAACAGACCCTTTGAGATGTGTTGTTTCGTTTGGGTTTAAACGTTCAAATTTTAAACGTGTGTTGATGTTTTTGGAGATGGAAAACAGTCTATGTGAATCACTTTGCAATGTTCTAGCACACTGATGTATAGTGTAATATGTTTTCACAAGTTGATATGTTTAGAGTCATCGTTTTGCTGAAGCTTTACTAAAAAAATGTGTTACACAAATATGAGTGATAATTCATTTTTCTTGTCACATGTATACATTTTTAGTGTGCTGTTTGTCCAATAAGCTGGTAAATGGGAAAGTAGTATTTGAATGCATACATACATCATATGTTGTGTGTACAGTTTTGCGTTGCTAATTTGAACAGTGTGTAGAATAATGTTCCTGTACTAATTCTATCTGAATCATTTTCAGGCATTTTCAGTTTCCAGTTGTGATGAAGAACATGTATTTGATTGTGAAGTGGAGTGAACAAAGAATAAGGGTCTCGAAATTTACACAGATTTTGTGATTATTGTCTGCTAAAAGCCATAGGGATGCTAATGCTTATATGTAGACATAGAGTTTATATTGCCCTTCTGTTTCTAAATAGCAAGCTAGACAAAAGAAAGAAAGAAAAGAAAAGGGCTATGACAATCATTTGGTGTGGAAAAATTCTTGAGATTAAAGAACCAGTAACATTTGTTCACCCAAGATAAATTTTGATAGTATTTTCTTGTGTTGTTGAGAATCAGCGTTGTTTGGGGGTACATGTTTACTAAGTGTGTCTAGCTTTTCTCCATGGCATGTACCCTGGTTAGTACATGCTACATGCTACAATCTGCAAGACTTGATGCATGCGAACTCGAGTAGTTGGTTAGTTAGCATGCAATTCAAGTACTAGCAGTTTGTATGATAAACAAATGTCTGTTAGTGTACATTTACAGTCCTGTTTTTATCACTATGGTACTCAGTAAGGTGATTTACTTTTAGAGCTAGCTCCAGGCTTATTATGTAAAGCTAATAACCCATAAGACTGATGTGAATTTGACTAGAATTTGAATTTTTACTTGCTCAATCAAGTTTTAATATCAAGTAAAGGGTTGCGTTTGCCAAAACAATTAAAAAGAGGCAGAGACCCATTATTTGTAAAACCAGAAACTCTTGTAACACAATACTTTTGCAAATTGTTGTTGACAACAATTTTTGTGGCATGCAATTTCCACATACCGGTATTGCACATAAAATATCCTTTGTTGCAAGATATTAAAATTCAGTCATATTGTGATATGAAACTTTTGCAAGACTGGACCGATCACAAAATTTGCCAAAGTATAATGCATGGGAAGGTATCTGGTTTCCAAAAGCTCTGGAAATGTGTAAAATATATCTTTACTACTGGTATGTTAGAAATAGTTTTAGTAAAAGCAGTGGGAATAAAAGACATGCCAGGCCATTTTTTATCATGGAAATACTATTGTTCGTATGGAAAACCCTAAAGAGCTGCCATGAACACAAATCTAATTCCTACTCTACTTTCTCCCCCTCTTGACCTACCAGGCCCCCTCCAAGGCCCAGCCCAGGTAGCATACAGTACTCGGAGGAGGAGGAGAGTAAACATTATGAAGACGTCAGGAGAAGGATGGCTGGTGAGGAGCCGGGAGAGAACAGCAGTCTCACAGAGAAAAACGATTTACAGTCGCTCTCAGAGTCATTAGTAAGTGCAAGTTTTTTTCCCTCTTAAATCATGCTTTAATATGATATAGCTGCCATCCATTCCTCTTTTGGCCCTCAAGCTATTGTTTTGAACCCTGGATTCCTCTCCTTTTCTAATATATTCTTTGTGAAAAATATACCATTTAAAAGACTTTATTTTGCCTTGAGAGGTTTCTAATTTTTGCTGTGAAAGGTTGGCAGGTATGTTATGATTGGATCATCGACGATAACTATAAGAATGAATCTAAATAATGATAGACTCTTTGATTTGTTAATGACATTATTTTTCAAATTTGAAGATAGTTTTATTGCATCAGGAATTAGATAATTTGCAATGAATAATATTTACCAATATAGTACATATGTGATGAAAGTGAGATGGGGCAAAATACAGGGATCTGTATGAGCTGATGATAAGAGATAATAACAAATCAGACACTTGTTTGATAATCAGTTGAGGATAAAAATTGATCAAGCACTGTTTCTTCCAAACTTTGCACGCTAGTTATTTACTTTTCCCACATCCTTCTTCCTTACCTTCCAGGCTAGTGAGAGCGACGTTGAAGTAGACGGCGGGGGAGCCTACGGGGGCGATCCTCCCTCCTTCGTCAATCACTACGCCAGTCTTCCAGGCACGCAATCATGGCGACGCCAGAATCCACCACCGAGCGGTCCAAACAGTAACGCCTACAGCTACACGGACAGTGAACCGGACCCCGTCCCCACCGTGGACGGGAGAACTGTATACCTCCAGAACAATCTCTCGAAAATGCAGCCCGGCTCGCGGGCACCCGTGCACGGCTTCTCGTCGTTCGTATAACGCAAGCTAAGCCGTCACCGATCGCCGTTTGCGTAGTTAGCGAGAACTAAAAGATGATTATATAAATATTTTTTTGACATTGGTTGGTCGTCATACGTCTTCTTGAAATCTTGGGGTGTGATGGAGCAACATCTACACAATGAAACTTCTAATATAGTTATCATCGAGGATAAGCCGTGTGGAGGATATTGTCTTTTAAACTTTAATAGTGACATACTGACTGAACTTTTGTGTTTGAAACTGGAGTGCTTTAATGATAGAACAGATGTGAAATATTCTTCCCTTCAAGGACATTCAGTTTATATTCAACTGTCATGTGGAATTGAACTATTTGCGTAGCATATATGAATGAAAGAGAACTATATTACCACTACTTGATCCTTATACTGTACACATTGGAAATGCAATTCTTTGGTAACGGGACCTCCCTGGATAGCAATACTGCAAGAGTTGCTGTAAAAAGGTTTTCATCCCGTGTGACTGTAGGGAGCTCAGGATAGCGTCGACTGAATGAATAAGGACTACCCCTGTGGCGAAGACGATACATGTACCGAAGACCCCGATGTGAAAATGGTTATTACATCCGAGGTAGTCTACATTTACATCTTCATGGATTGCCGACAAATAATCTACACTTTCTGAAGAGGTGCTACATCCGTAACACATGAATAAGATTACATCATCTTCTTCTTCTTCTTCATCTTGAAAGGCCTGTGCAGCCTATCACGAAGATGAACTAAAGATTACAAGTGGTGTGAGGAAGATAATGAGATTTGTCAGTGCGTACTGCATTTGCCAGTAGGCTATTGAAACCAAGAGAGATCAGCATGGAAACCAAAACACGTCAGCGTGGAAACCAAAGATTGCAAGAGCTTGAAATGGCCAAGTGACTTAAGAGGAAGACAAGTAAGGACTAAGCTGCAGGACGGGATCAAACAGATGGAGAAGAGACATGAAGATGTATGATTAATATTTCCTGGGCACCGTGAGCAGTGTTACATTCTTTCAATGAGTAGGCTTGATGAAGAAGATTCTGTTTGCAAGAAACATATTACTTGTCAGCCAAAGATAGATTCACTCCTTGGGGGATTCTGTGCATATCCAGAAAGATGTATGAACTTTATCTGTTTATTTGAATCTAAGAATGAAAAATTTCTTGACTTGACCAATGAAAACGGTTCTTTTAATATCACTACCAATATTTTAAAGCAATGGTCAGATCACAAGATTTTTCACTTTTTGATGAAATAACTGGACAACTGACATACATGTACATGTGTATCTTATGTGACACATTGCACAGTATCACCATTTTATACAGTTGTGTTTATGGGGTGTGGATCCTAGTGGAGAAGTAAGACGAAGACTAGATATATACCGTATGCACACAAAAAAATTGATGTTCATTCAAGTAAAACAAAAATACAGGTCTTTTGATCCAAATAGTCGTGAACAGATATGTATTCAAGAAAATTTGTGGTTGTGAAACGTGTGGTTTCGTATACCAGCTTGATATGTGGAGCAATGAAAGTCATATGGATCGGTGAATTGTAAGAGCGGTGAGGATGTTTTTGTTATTCATATAAACTCTTAATTCGTCTTTTCATAGATTTTTATCAATTCTTTCTTGATCTTTACACTGCCTTTAATTCTGTTCTGTAAACAGATACAATAACTTTGAATAGGTCTGGCTTTTATTATCCATTTGTAATTAATATGTTATTGGTACTTTTGAACATGTTGGGGTCTCTAATGATGATATTAATAAAGATCTTTTCAAAGATGGCTAGTGGCCCTCCCCCCCCCCCCCCCCCCCCCAAAAAAAAGAAAAAAATATGGGTCAATTTGAATTTTTTGCAAGGATTGTGTTGTAACAATTCACGTGGAAAGACGGAAATACAGAACAGGAATTTTTCTCTTTTGCTCACTATTATCATCTTTTCTTCAGGAATTTTCAAAATGTTATTGTTCAATCAGATTCATATAAACCTAAGCACCATTGAACTCCTTTCATTTGCCCCAAATGTCAAACATTACCTTTCGATTACACCCGATAACTCTTAAATACTTTGACAAATGTTATAATCATCTCTTTTCTATTCTTGGTGATGTAACAAACTTCACAATATGAATTTTACTCTGCGGTCTCTTTAGAGAGAGCAATTCTATTTATGAAATTGATGATTTGTTGATTCAAGACTCTGACTAACAGTATCCCATCTATTCTGTATGTTAACGTGCCTTTTTTAAGACAATAAGATTAGGTGCTGAATTTTGTATGAGTCATTGACTATTGTCGTTAGATGTAGATATCTTTAAAGCTATTGTAATTTATTGAAATTTGCAGATGAATTTTAAATTTCAACTCAATTGAACTTTTAACTCCTCCTGTGTCTGCAATATTTGAAATTGGTTTTCTAATAAAATGTTGATTACACAATATTGATTATGAAAGACCTATTTTTGCATAAGTCATTGCTATTAAAGTAAATGTATTTCTTTTGTTTGCTATTGTTTGCTATTTTTAGTTGCGTATTCATGATGTTATATAAATCTGGTTTCTTTAATCTCAAGTATCGCACTTAATACTGCATTTAGGTATTAAGCTTTCATGTAGGGGCCTGCATGTGCATCACAGGTCAACAATGAGTGGGTTTTCAAAGTGCTTAAAGCAACTTAAACAGATGTATTTCAAAATGTTTATGTCTCTTGATAACTCTTCACTATTGATTAAGGATATATTTTGCTCAGTCAAAGATGTAGTTAAGTTCGTTGGTCAACTCCTTTGTGAATGCATTTTCAAGGGACATTTAGCTAAGAATCTTCTCTCATGGCTTAACAGATGTTTAAGTAATCTACATTGATGTACCTTGTTGTTCTTTATTTTAGAAATATTTTCTTATGTGCAATTCGAGTAGGAGATCATGTTATGTTGTCATTCTTAGAGCAAGTTCTGTTCATAATCTCTTCTATAAGATTGGGGTTGTCTATACGAATGCTTTTTTATTTACAGTGGTGCTGATTTTGAATGTTTTGCTTGATTTGTAGAGGTTTTTTTTAAATCGCATATGGGATGGGCAGAAAATTCGTTTATACTTTCTTCTCATTGCAATAATCAGTAAGTTGATATCGGTAAATGGTGCAGAAGAAAAAACAAAATGATTAGCTCTTTGAAATTCAGATACCCCCCCCCCCCCCCCACCCCCCAAAATGACGAAAGCTCCACTTTTTCGTCGCAACCACGTTAAATACTTAGTGGTGGATGTTGATGAAGTTCCTTCGTGGTGTCAATGGGATCTGGAAAAAAGTTAGATGAGTTAAGGTGTATTTTGACGCTTGTTTCATCTTCGATTTGTAAGAGTCGTAAAGTTCCATTATGCATACCGGTAGATATTACATGAAGTCAACTTCACCAATGATAGATGTGTAATTTCTCTCTTTGCGTTGTTTTATTTGCTTTAAAAAAAAGAAGATATTTTCACGTTAGTTTTGTTATCCTTGTTTTAAAGTGATGCATCAAATACTGAAGTGAGCTACATGTACAGAAGCATTTTTATAATATTATGTTATTAGCCTGACTCCCTAAAAGAAGAATTTTTTATATATATTTTTTTTTTAATTCTCTCATTCTTTTATTACATTGCAATTTTTTTAATGTTTCCTATATTTCTATATTAATCAAGAACGCAATGTGTCAATTTAATTGTGTACCAAGATTTGTTTGTGGTTTCCTCATACTTCTTTTTCTGTTCAGTGTTATTAACCTTCTTTAAAATCTTTTCATAATTATTTTCCATGCCTTTGTCATATTTGTATATTTTGGAAGAATATTTGTTTGAAAATGTCCATTGCTGGAATGACGGATGTGAAATTCTTTCTTAAAGAAGTAATTTTTCAGAACAATTTATTTTACACTCGTTTAAGCTGAACCATTGAAAAATATTTAGTGATATATGGGAATGATGAAAATATCTTTAATTTCATTATTGTGACATTGAACTTTCATTTTATAGCCTGAAATGATAGGTATATGTCATATTTCTTTTCAAGTACCGGTAGTAATCCAATTATTTGAATTTCTGTTTCTTTTAAGCGTGTAACTTGCCTGCTTGCTTCTAGTCAGGGCTGTTAGGGCTATATAGGGGTCGTTTGGTGCAGATTCTTCTAAAAGCACCAAATTTGGCCCAGAGGTAGCTTATACCATACTATTAAGATTTCTGCCGGGCGCCAAGAAGGGCGCCCTCTGTGACCGCCATATTGGGCAAATCCAAAATGGCCGCCATCTGAGTTAAAGGTCAAGCGTAGTTTCAAAGGAAAAGGGCTAGTATCATAACAATTTATATATTTCTAGGGTTTGGGGGGTCAGAGAATCTGAATATAATGTTCTCTCATCAATTTGAGGTCTCCTTGGGGCTTTCATACTGGTCAAATTGGTCAAATCCAAAATGGCCGCCATCTGAGTTACAGGTCAAGTGTGGTTATGGAAGGAAATGGGCTAGTATGTTAAAGGTTTATCTATTTATGGGGTTTTCGGGGTCGGAGAATCTGATTATGATGTTCTTTCATCGATTTGAGGTCTCCTTGGGGCTGCCATACTGGTCATATTGGTCAAATCCAAAATGGCCGCCATCTCATAGTTACAAGTCAAGTATAGTTATGGAAGGAAATGGGCTAGTATGTTAAAAGTTTATCTGTTTATGGGGTTTTCGGGGTCAGAGAATCTGATTATGATGTTCTTTCATCGATATGAGGTCTCCTTGCTGCTTCCATGCTGGTCATATTGGTCAAATCTAAAATGGCCGCCATCTGAGTTACAGGTCAAGTGTAGTTATGGAAGGAAATGGGCTAGTATGTTAAAGGTTTATCTATTTATGGGGCTTTGGGGGTCAGAGAATCTGATTATGATGTTCTTTCATCGATTTGAGGTCTCCTTGGGGCTGCCATACTGGTCATATTGGTCAAATCCAAAATGGCCGCCATGTTGAGTTACAAGTCAAGTGTAGTTATGGAAGGAAATGGGCTAGTATGTTAAAAGTTTATCTATTTATTGGGTTTTCGGGGTCAGAGAATCTGATTATGATGTTCTTTCATCGATTTGAGGTCTCCTTGCTGCTGCTATACTGGTCATATTGATCGAATCCAAATGGCCGCCATCTGAGTTACAGGTCAAGTGTAGTTATGGAAGGAAATGGGCTAGTATGTTAAAAGTTTATCTATTTATGGGGTTTTCGGGGTCGGAGAATCTGATTATGATGTTCTTTCATTGATTTGAGGTCTCCTTGGGGCTGCTATACTGGTCATATTGGTCAAATCCAAAATGGCCGCCATCTGAGTTACAGCTCAAGTGTACATGTAGCTACGAAAGGAAATGGGCTAGTTTGATAAAAGTTTATATATTTTTCAGAGAAACTGATTATCATGTTCTTTCATCGATTTGAGATCTCCTTGGGGCTGTCATACTGGTCATATTGGTCAAAACCGAAATGGCCGCCGTCTGATAGTTATAGGTCAATAGTAGTTCCAAAAGGAAAAGGGCTAGAATGATAACATTTTATGTATTTGTGGGGTTTTCGGGGTCAGAAAATCTGATTATAATATTTTGTTATCGATTTTATGTCACCAATCCTGTCCTACATGATAGGCTACAATGAAGTCCATTTCCTGTTTGAAGAAGATGAGGGAAGATGCGCCAAATTCACATTTGAGTCGGTATAAATCTTGGCCTGCGCCCATACTTTTCATCATTATGTTCTACTAGTCATTGCTGTCAATGTTGTTGCTACATCCGCCCTCGCATTTGCAGAGCATCGTTTCACTGGTGACCACGACGTGATCTAAACCCGACCAACCTACTGAGTCCCAGACATCCTTCATCAAAATTGTTTCAATTTTTGTCTCCCTTTTCTTCATATTTCTACTCACGTCTTATCTTTGAACTGTCATCATGCCTACTGACGATCACACCCATTCTTCAACTACTGAAACTTCTGCTTGCCTTTCATCTGTCTCCAATGTTCAAATCAAACTTCCTCCTTTCTGGCACAATGATCCTACTATTTGGCTTGCCCAAGTCCAGGCACAATTCATAACCGAGGCATCACCCAACAGAAAACAAAGTTTGTCTACATCGTCGCCTTCTTGCAGCCGGAATATGCCCAGGAAATTTGGGACTTACTGATATCTCTTCCTCAAGAACAGCCCTACGTTAAACTGAAAGCCGAATCGATATAGAGAAACTCCACCTCTGAGCAAAAACGCCTTCAGAGTCGGGTGCCGATTTATGAGGACTTTGATAGATCACAAACCCTCCCAGTTACTTCGCAAGTTAAAAAAGTGCTGGGGTGAACAAGTTGGAGGAGAACATTCTGAAACAGCTATTTCTCTAGAGGCTGCTCACAAAATTATGTTCAGCTCATTTGAGCATCAACTGGGGCCTCGATGAAGACCAAGAACCTCGCTGATTTAGCCCCAAAAAAATCGTTGTGACAAATTCCCCATCTAACTTTCATCCTATCGGTCTTTTTTCTCTTCTTCTTCTTCTTCTTCTTCACACCCTACTCCTTTCCTAGAAATGCAGCAAATGAAAGCACACATATCACATCAGAAGCAAGACCGTCAAGCGCGAAGCCCCAGCTTACAAGGGGATTGCTATTATCACTTTCGTTTTGTTAGCGAGCCAAGAAATGTACTCCTCCCTGCACTTTCAAATCAATCTCTTCAAACCAGGGATACGACCCAGCCAGCGACTAGAAGCGACAAGTTCGACTGCATGGCACCAGCCCAAAAATTTGCCTTTTCTACATTACGGATAGGAAACAGGGATTAGATTTCTCGTAGGCCATTGAACTGAGGTTAGCGTTCTTCCTCCATCCATGGACCTACTAGGTCCATGCTCCATCCGAGAAACATATGCACCCTTCTTTGAAATTTCCCCTGCAAGCAGTTAATCGCTCAAGTATCACTACTTACGGAGACCTAAGCCCGACTAAGGCAGACAGTCAAGCTGCTTTCAAATCTCTTCTTGACCAATGTCCAGACCTCACACATCCAGTCTACAAGGGGGCAAAAATGCTAGAGTTAGGCATCGTCCGACCTTTTGGCAGCAGTTCGGCATCCCAACTTGGTGCCCAAGGTGCCCAAGAAAAACCCCGGAGACTGGAGACCAAGCGATGACTACCATGGACTAAATAGGAATACAGTGCACGATAAATGTCCTATTCCCCATCTTCAAGATTTCACCTCAGCTCTAGCAGGCGATGGAGTTTTCTCCAAACTCGATGTCATCAGAGCGTACGACCAAATTCCAGTCGATCCAGTAGACGTACACATAACAGCCATCACCACACCCTTTGGGTTACTTGAATTTGTGCGCATGCCTTTTGGGCTATGAAATGCCGCACATATATACTTTTCAACGGTTTTTTGATGATCAAGGTAACCCGTGGTCTACAAGTTGTGTACTCCTACATCGACAACCTCCTCGTCGCGAGTAAGACAGGACATATTAAACACCTCCAACTAGCTACCATTCTTACGACTCTCGAAATACATTGTATTCATTAACCCACTCAAGTGTGAATTTGGCACATCTTCCCACATCTTCTTCAACCAGGAAATGGACTTCATTGTAGCCTGTCATGTAGGACAGGATTGGTGACATAAAATCGATAAAAGAACATCATAATCAGATTCTCTGACCCCGAAAACCCCACAAATACATAAAATGTTATCATTCTAGCCCTTTTCCTTTTGGAACTACTATTGACCTATCACTATCAGACGGCGGCCATTTTGGTTTTGACCAATATGACCAGTATGGCAGCCCCAAGGAGACCTCAAATCGATGAAAGAACATGATTATCAGATTCTTTGACTCTGAAACCCCCAAAAATATTTAAACTTTTATCATACTAGCCCATTTCCTTTCGTAACTACACTTGACTTGTAACTATCAGATGGCGGCCATTTTGGATTTGACCAATATGACCAGTATGGCAGCCCCAAGGAGACCTCAAATCGATGAAAGAACATCATAATCAGATTCTCTGACCCCGAAAACCCCATAAATAGATAAACTGTTATTATTCTAGCCCTTTTCCTTTTGGAACTACTATTGACCTATCACTATCAGTTTGGCGGCCATTTTAGATTTGACCAATATGACCAGTATGGCAGCCCCGAGGAGATCTCAAATTGATGAAAGAACATCATAATCAGATTCTCCGACCCCGAAAACCCCATAAATATATAAAATTTTATCATACTAGCCCATTTCCTGTCGTAACTACACTTGACTTGTAACTATGAGACGGCGGCCATTTTGGTTTTGACCAATATGACCAGTATGGCAGCCCCAAGGAGACCTCAGATCGATGAATGAACATCATAATCAGATTCTCTGACCCCGAAAACCCCATAATTAGATAAACTTTTAACATACTAGCCCATTTCCTTCCATAACTACACTTGACCTGTAACTCAGATGGCGGCCATTTTGGATTTGACCAATATGACCAGTATGAAAGCCCCAAGGAGACCTCAAATTGATGAAATAACATCATAATCAGATTCTCTGACCCCCCAAACCCCATAAATATATACATTTTTATCATATTAGCCCTTTTCCTTTTGGATCAACGCTTGACCTTTAACTCAGATGGCGGCCATTTTGGATTTGCCCAATATGGCGGTCACAGAGGGCGCCCTTCTTGGCGCCCGGCAGAAATCGTGATAGTATGGTATAAGCTACCTCTGGGCCAAATTTGGTGCTTTTAGAAGAATCTGCACCAAAATATCCCTAACAGCCCCGACTATTCAGTTTGCTCAAATAAATAAAACTGTTAACGTTATTGTCCATGGTCCTGATTCATACAACTAAACTTGTTATCAACAACTACAGCTGAAATTGAAACCGCACTCAATGTGATGACTTTGGTAGCTTGTGATATAATTATCAGTTATTGTAACTTGTAGTTGATAACAAGATTTACCAAATGGAGCCCGATGTCAAAAGCCATTACATGTATTGTACTTTTATTTTGTATGTAATGTTGCAAAACAAGTTTTCTTAGCACATTAAAATTTGAGGAGAGCCTGTTTGGCATTAAATCTTTGTTAACTTGTAAGAGTAAATCTTGTGAGCTAGAAGGGTGTTAACTCAGATACATACTTAAACATGCGGTTAATGCCTTTCTGGCTTCAAGAATCATAATGTCCTTATAACGTATCCAGATCTGGACTGCTTCTGGTTTGAAAGCCATTTTTTATTTAAAAAAAACAACTTGTTTTCATTGCTAAAAATGTGGAGTTTTTTCAATCATTGGCTATAGCTTGATATGTTGGTAATACTCGGTTGAAATTGCCACATTTCAAATGTGTTTTTAAATTTTGGATTGTACATGAAATATGAGAGATATTGTAAGTATGTTTTATAAGATTGAAATAAATGCTTTTAAAGTATAAAATATCTTTGAAGAATGTTGATTTGACGTGATTCATTGAAGTACTCATTCAATTTGAAGCAATGTACGGCAATGGAAGGTCAATGTAATATGGGACTGTCTGAGAAAGAAAGGGCGGAATGGGGGTTGGAGAGAGGAAACAGGAGAAATGGAACAGTGTGTAAATCAATCAGATGAGTGAAAGAGTGAGAGAGAGGGGGGTGGGAGAGAGAGAGAGAGAGAAACAGAGAGGTGGAGAGAGAGAGAGAGAGAGGGGTGGTAGAGAAACAAATCGAGGTGGAGAGAGAGAGGAAAAAAAATAGGAAGTTCTGTGTTTCATGACTAGTTCCAAAATAATCGCGCTTCTCAATGTTTATTGAAATTCGGAGAAAGTTGAGAAGCGTTTATTTCTGTGAATTATTCAATAGTCGCCGAGTTGCGTTATTAAAAGCGTTGTTGACAAATGAAAAAAGGGGGAAAGGCGTGATGGTTGCTATGTCAAAGTATGGAAAATTACCCTTCTCAGCATGGAGAAGATGAGTAGACCTGTTTATTGCAAAGAAATAAGTGATTTGTTTTCAACTAATACACCAGTTTACAGTTGTGTGCGCCATTTTAAACAAAGCCAATGACCTAGAGGTCATGTATTTATGCGTAAATTAGGATTGCGCCCATGCAAATTTTGATAATATCACTGCCCTACGCGCTGCAATGACAATGACAATGACAATGACAATGACAATTTATTCTCATGTTACCCACATTGGGGTATTGGAGAAGGTTGCAATCAGTTTGAATTTGTCAATTAAACACTGTGAAATATACAATACAATACAAATAGAATTAATATTAATCCATACAAAATAACACTATCGACAATAGTGAGAAAAATTATGATGATAATGATAACAATATTGATCATGATAATAATAATAATAATCAAAAACAAAACGATAATATTAATTAAAACGATAATTAATGACGAAATTAATGGAAGCAATTGAAAAAGAGATTTACTGGCACCAGTAAATTGATATCTGAATTAATGAATTACTGAAAATATTCTTGATATCAATTTAATAAATTGATATAAGACAAAAAAGAGAAACATAAAGTTAATATTGAACTCATAACATGTTTTTGCACATACTTAAATTAATGAAAACGAAGCATTATTTTCCGACAGAATTTTACTAAGTTTAAACGTGTATGTACATCATTGGAGTTAAAAAGCTGACCCATTTTTAGTGTATTTGGTCTTTCAATAAAATATTTATCGATGAACAATTTTCTTTCTGAACGAAAGGTAGGGCATACAAACAAGTAATGAAACTCACCCCCAAGTGATTGCAAATTGCACGGCGTACACAGAAGCGGATCTAGAGGGGGGGTTGGGGGGGTTGCAACCCCCCCCCCCCCCCTTGGGCGGCCCCCCCCCCCCAAAAAAAAGGGGAAAAAAGAAAAAAAGAAAGAAAAAAAGAAAGAAAAAAGAACGCACGCTGGAGAGAAACCCTTTCAAGTGCAAATATTGTGAGAAGATATTCAACTCATCTGGTAACTTTACCAAACACATGATAACTCTGGATATAACTATGTATTAAACTGTTACTTGATTTAAAAAGACGTTATCATGAACTGCTTTTTATGGTCTCCATTGTGTTAATAGATGCCAGGAAAACATCACTTACGGGGTTCAAATAAACACACCCCAAAAAATCGGCTCGCCGCTTCGCGGCTCGTGGACGATGCTCCGCAGCGTCATTATTTTGGTCAAACCCCCCCTTAGCAAAAAGCTAGATCCGCCCCTGGTACATAGCCTCATTTCCCTTGGAGTATTTGAATATCTACCAGCTACAATCGGCAGGTAATGATTGCCACAGCGAAAACGACTTAATAATGTCCGATCTCTTTTAATGAGATCGATTAAGTATCTTTCTAAACATAAAGAATGTTTGAATTAAGATTCGATAGTTAACACAATGCGAATTATCGTACATACAAGCAGACCAATACTGAGCATGAGAATCTCTCAATCGACGTTCCACAGTTTGTTTGACCCACTCATAGCTAGTATTTTCACAAATTTCCCATAAATTAGACATCCCCATATTGTCCAGAGTCAGCTTGATTTTTTTTAACCAAGGTGCCTGATATATATTCTTCTCAAAGAGTAATTTTAAGATAATTATAAACCTTACCAGAAAATTTATCCTGTCCACTATGTACAATCCTACACAAGAAGTTTATCATTCTGCTTTCGATATATTTCTCAAGTTTAAGCCTCCCCAATTCACCAAGTACCATACAATTTGCAGTTGTTTTGTTGACAGAAAGGGCTTGCTTACAAAATTTCATGTGGAAAATTTCAAGATCATGTAGCACTTCAAATCCCCATATCTCACTTCCATAGAGCAGAATAGGTAACACAAGTTGATCAAATAATTCCAAGAGGATATCAATAGGTAAGTGCAGTTGATAAGTTTTAGATAATAGACTATACATTGCTCGTCTAGCTTGATCATCATCATCATCATCATCAAGATACGAGGAGAGGTAGATCCTGTAATCCTCGGTCACTTCTTCAGGGTTGGTTGTGTTCTAGAGGTTAACTAATTGCACATGCGCAGGTTTAGGACAGTTTTGATCATATCAATTTAACTTAATTCGAATCGCTCAGACCACCAGTGCTTATCCAGTCTCATCTTGAAGATATCGATGGAGTTTGAGTCAATTATTTCTTGAGGGAGACTATTCCAGTCGGACACCACTCTGTTGCTGAAAAAGCATTTCCTTATGTTTAGACGAGACCTTTCCTTGAAAATCTTTAGAGAGTGTCCTCGGGTTCGAGTATTCAGTGATAAGGTGAAGAAGTGACTTGGGTCCAGCTTTACTAAGCCCTTTAGTATTTTGAAGACTGTAATGGCATCGCCTCTCCTTCTCCTATAGTACAAGGAGTGTAGGTCGAAAATCTTTAGCCTGTCTGTGTATGGAAGTTCTCTTGTCTCTGGCATCATCTTTGTCGCTCTCCTCTGGACCCTTTCAACTTTGTAGCCATCTTCCTTCCAGCGTGAGTGCCATAGGATGTTACCATATTCCAAGTGTGGTCTTACTAATGTCTTGAATAGGAGGGGTAGAGTCTTAGTGTCCAGCCTGGTGAAGGTACGTCGTATTATTCCGAGGAGTTGGTATGCTTTGTTTACTGCCATTGATACATGTTCATGGAACTTAAGTTCGACATCTACTTGGACACCCAGGTCTTTTTCAAGAGTGGATATCTTCACTTCTTCTCCTTTCATGTGGTAATTGTCCTTTCTGTTGTTTCTACCCAGGTGAATAACTGCACACTTGCTTTGGTTAAAAAGTAGTTGCCACTTCTCAGCCCACAAGGTGAGATTTGTCAGGTCCGTCTGTAGTGATGAGGAGTCTACCTGATTTCCTACTTTTCTGTATAATTTGGTGTCATCAGCAAAGAGTAGAATCTTGGAGGTAACTTCGTTGGGCAAGTCATTTATGAAGATGACAAACAGAATAGGCCCAAGGATGCTCCCTTGCGGAATTCCGCTCTTCACCGCAGTCCATGTTGATGTCACTCCATTCATGGCTACTCTCTGCTTTCTACCTTTGAGGAAGGCTCCAATCCAAGAAAGTAGTGGATTCACAATTCCATGAGCTTCCAGCTTAAGAAGTAGTCTTTCATGTGGAACTGCATCAAACGCCTTTCTGAAGTCAAGATATAACACGTCAATAGGCTGATTGTTGTCAAGAATCTTAGACCAATCCTCCATTGCCCACAGAAGTTGTGTCATACAATGATCTCCCATTCACAAAGCCGTGCTGACATTCAGAGAGGAGCTCGTTTATATCTATATTTGTCCCAGAGGTGACTTTTCCTCTTCTGGAGAATAAGAGCTTCTTTAGTCATGTAGATGCTTTTCTTTCTCCTGCCTTTGTGGTGAGCTTTAGGAATACACTCTTCCATTTCATCATATAGCTTCTTTGTGATCGTTGACCATGTTTCATTGCAGTTTTTATCTTCCAAAAGATCAGTCCAATTTACAGCACTAAGATTTTCTCTCATTTTGATGAAATCTCCTTTGTACATATTGTATTGATCAGGTCTTTTGCTCTTGTGAGGTTCACTCTGAATACTTAAGTCAACATGAAGGCTGCAATGGTCGCTCCTTCCCAGTGGTGGTCGATGTGAGACTTCCTGGATCATTTCTTCAATGTTTGTAATGACAAGGTCAAGTACATTTGCTGTCTGACCTCCTCGGTATCTGGTAGGGTCTCGAACGTGCTGGAACATATCTGTGCTTTGCAGTGCATCAAGAAACGTGTGTGCTAGGTGATTACTAGGTGCTTCTACATGCAACTTATCCCAGTCTATTTCTGGAATATTGAAATCTCCAATCAATATTACGTGTGATTCTTGTCTGGTACTAACGGTACTAATGAGTTCACTTAGAGCATCTGAATTTTCTTTTGAGCTTGAAGGGCTGCGGTACAAACATCCAACTAAGAGTTGATCTTTTTTGGACAAGTTTACCTTACACCATGTCGCTTCTTGAAAGTCGGTAACAATTTCCACTTCTGTTGCTTTCAATTCCTTCTTGCAATAAATGGAAACTCCTCTTTTAGCCCCGCTATCCAGATTTGAGAACATATCATATCCTTCAATACTGTATGAGATTGCTGAATGGTTTGTAGTGCTTGATTTCGGCAGAACTTCATTTATCATAACAATGTCTGGAATCACCTGTGCTATTGCTAGTTGTAACTCTTCCATTTTATTACTAAGCGAGTCAGCATTTGTGTAAAATATAGACAAGTTTGAGGGCTTTGCATGGGTGTGCATGTATGTATTCCGACTCACTCCTTCAGTATCCTGTACTTCAGCTTGGGTGGTCAGTCATTGGACGTCATCCTCTGAACCCCCCACTGCTCCTAACAATTCCACTTCACTGTCACTGCTCTGCCTGCTCATTTCTACGGAAGACTGTGGGTCGGGGGCGTTCTGGTTCCTTCTACTTTCTGCTTGGGTGTTTCTCAGTGTAGAAGCTAATGCTTCATTTTCTTCTCCCTTACTCTTTCTTTCTTTTAGGTTTGTTGACCTTTCAGACATTTGGACTACTCTTCCTCGACGTATAATGAGATTGCTCTCACCACCTTCGCGTCTGAGTTTTAGCTCTTGTCTCAGCTCATATTTTTCCTGACGCTGCATTCGTGTGAGGTCTGGTGATATATAAGTATCTTTCCAATTCTCTGAATTTCTGAGACTTCTAGCATTTTCCAATATGTCTCTCTTCCTTCTTGCAGACTCTAGTTCTATTAGTAGGACTCGAGGTTTGGTTTTCTTGTTTTGGTTTTTTCCGCCCAGTCTTATGGATCTGACTATTTTTGCATTTCGTACATTAAGCTGATTAAGAATATCGTTGACAGCTTGAGTTGCTTAAGTTGCTTAATTTGTGCTTTACGAAATTTGTTGTTGTAGTTAAAAGTAGTTCCAAGATAGACGTATTCATCAACAACTTCTACAATATCATGATCAAATTTAAATATAGGAATTTTTCGAACTTTACCACGAGAAAATACAACAACTTTGGTTTTAGCTGTGTTAACTTGAAGAAACCATTTTTTACAGTAATCAGATACTGCATCAAGAGCAAGCTGAAGATCACTTTCAGTTTTTGCAAGAACTATTGTATCGTCTGCATACAGTAATGTAAAAAGCCTGAGATATACATCTATACCATTTTGATACGCAGCTGCATCAATCTTGTCAGGAAGAATATTTATGCCTCCACACTTTTCGCTAATGAATTGTTTGAAGTCATTTAAAAAAAGGGCAAATAGCATCGGAGATAAATTTTCTCCTTGTCGCACACCAATGTTACAATCAAATAAAGAAGACCTTTCTGTACCAGAAATTACACATGACTTAGCCTGAGCATACATATGCTTAATTACATTGAAAAACTTTCCATCAACATTATTCTTAAGTAATTTATTCCAAAGAGAACTCCTGTCAACCAAATCAAATGCCTTCTTGTAGTCAATAAATGCACAATAAACCCTCTCTTTTGAAGAGAGATATAAATCGATCACTGAATGGAGAACAAAAATGTGATCAAGCGTTGAATGACCATTTCGAAAACCAGCCTGTTCATCACCTAGCAATTCATTATCTTCGAGATAAGACGTAAGTCGCTCATTCAATACTGCTGTAAACAGCTTGCCGAGACAACTAAGCAATGTTATTCCTCTATAGTTGTTCGGATCATTAGGATTTCCTTTCTTCTTATAAAGAGGGTGAATTAACCCTATTGTCCATTCAGATGGTACAATTCCACTTTCTAATACAATGTTAAATAACCTAACGATTACTGATAAAACAGACTTTGTGCTACACTTCAAAAATTCATTGATGTGCGTTGTGCGCGCACATCATGCATGGGCGCAATCAAAGACGTTTAAATATAATTACTAGACGGAAAGCAGCACGCGCGGAAACCATGCAGATGAATGGGATTAGGCTCCGCCTCTTTTGGATCATTTGAAGACAAAATAAGCTACCGAGGCGGCTCTTTGATTGGATATGAGCCTCATGAATATGTATTTTATCGATAGTATCGTTTAAGAAACCGGATAATATACTTGACCTCATTGCGTCACTTTAATTATGCAGATTTATGCACGACGCTACTACACTCGCACAAACTGAGAAGAGTTTAGTTCATTGAGAATGGGTGAGTAATTGATTGAAATATGAGTAGATTAAGTGAATTTAGTCATCAATTTTGAAAAAGCTGCAATAGTCTTCGTGATGTACGGTAATTTCGTTACATTTGGAGACAGTTCTCAACAGATTTTTGGGGAAAAGACTAGTTAAATATTGCTCTTGAAATTGCACTTTGATTTTCATCGTCATGAAGTAGTTTGACTGCGGTTTGCCGTCATTTCACCCTAGTACTCCAGTTAGGGCCCCGGGGTTCCGGCAGGCCCACCCCTGGGAATTTCGGTGCTCATCTGCATCAAGATCAAACTGTTTTATTCCAGATTTGATCGTCATCATGAATCTAATTCACCAATCATCGATTTAATTTAAATCTAGATTTAACGTTACACCTTAAAATAATCTACGAAGCATGATTTTTTTGATAATCCAAGTGGATTAACTCTTGTTAAAAAACAATGTTAAAATCTTTAGTACTAATAAATAGATCTAGATCTAGTAGAATCTAGTAGATGTGGACTCTGATGGCTTTACTTATCAATATCATTATCAGTGCCATCCGTTCGTTCAGTTGCATCATCGGGACGCGGTGCTTGGCAACTTTATTTAGGCCAGCTAGATCTAGACCAAAATTATCTGTGACCATTGATAATCAAACAACTCCAAATCCTATTCATTTAGATGTAAACCTGAAACTTATTAAAAAAACATCAACACTAGGATTTGTTTATTTAATAGGGCCTATTTAGATTTTGTGTGGGTCCAGCGTGCTTGTCAAGTTGTCATTATTTATTATTACTAGAGTCTAGACCTAGGCCTACTCAATCTAGACCCTAGCTATCAGTGGCGTACGCAGGCTTTTTTCAAGGGGGGGGGGGGGGTTAACATTTTGAAATCGGGCCAAAAACTTTTCAACGACCCAGCCAGCCGCTGAATAAGCGGGGGGGGGGGGGGGGGGGTATGAGGACTTTTTTGGGGGGGAGTCATCTTTTTTAGGTCACCCATTAGGAATTTTTTTTTAATTTTATTTAAAAAAAATCAACACTCAAAAAGGGGGGGGGGTTCCAGAAAAACATACACATAAAAAAAGCTCAAGGAGGGGGGGGGGGGTTAACCCCCCCCCCCCCGGCGTAAGCGCCTGACCCCTATTAATTCTTTTAATATATTAGAGATTTTTTTTCTTCTCCAAATTGTGCAGTTCATGTTGATAAATCTATTTGTTTGTGTAAGAGAAGACCCCTAGTCCACAATTATGTTTACTTATGTAGTCCACTTCTTCTTGTCTTAATAAACCAATTCTACTTAAGACTACTTTATAGGCCATACATGTATAAAGCACTTTTTGAGGCACAAGTTAAATCTTCCATTTAATTTTAATTTGTACTGTGGTCCATTAAATTTGAATGTTGATTTCCACACCATTTTAAAATTAAGGCCAACCATGACATGAAAAATAGCTTTCATGCTAGATCTATTTTTATTTTGTTAAGGAGAAAGGGACGCCTTGATTGTCATATTGGTTTTGTTTTCTTTTTGTTCCAACAGATTGAAACTGATGAAGAGCTGGAAGGAGTTAACTGATGAGTAGACATTACAACATTTCTTATATTTGCAAGATGAAGCTGAAAGTCCCATGCAGGTAAATATTAAACGACCACCTATTAATTCACTAAAAAGGAAATGGAACTAAGTTTATGTTGCAAGCGTATAGTGTGGAGGGTATATTTTATTCTAGTTCTGCACTTAGCACACAAATATTGATATCTTTCCTTTCTTTGTTTACAAAGGGAATTTGTCCTTATTTACAGGAGGTCCTGTCACTCCTGTGTGAAGAAGAACAATGTCTAATGCACATTCAAAGCACGACATGATCATACATGTAGGGTAAACACAGGAACCCTCATCTCTTTTTTTTTGTAAGTGGTCCTTTTACTTCTTGAGCAATGCAGATGAAGAAGAACACAAAATAAAATTAATGAACGTCTGTTTATAGGATGTATTATGGTTGATGTGTATCCATTATTATCACTTTTAAATTGAAGTACCTATATTGTCTTCTCTCATGTAGGATGATGCTTCTCTACAGTGGATGATGAAGGCATGCTGGTTTACAAACTCAGGAGAGGAACAAATAACAGATATTGACAGGATCATATCTAGAAATGTGAGCCTACTATACACTTGATACGAGCAAGTGTGCTAATATACATGCAGGTACCCCAAATAAACTATTTTGGAACACATCATGTAGAAAGTTATAGATCTGACAAATATATTTTTCATTGTCCATTGACTTGTAAAAGAATACTTGACTGAATATCACAATTGTGATTTAGATTAAAAATAAAATGTCAATATACATGAAATATAAGTCTACATACATAACGTATGTTTCAATAGCATTATTTCCAGTACATTCTCTGTTCCAAGTTGTTTGGTCATTTTATGTCCCATACTTAACCGAGTATTATTCAATTATGACCACGAGTTTACATTACAAGTACATGCACCGGTATTACTTATTTCATACTTGTCTGATCCAAGCTCCATCAGGCCTATTGTCTTAATGAGATTATCAGAAATAATCTAACATGTGGTCAGTAACTAGTCTTGTAGAAAAAATTGTTTAGGTTTGCCCACTAGAATCCCGAGTGAATATTAGTCCTTCCTCTTTTTGTCAGAGCAGGTATCAGGGTGTATGTTATTAGTTGTTGTTTATTTTCTTATACACTGTATCTTATTTCATTTTTCCATTCAACAGACTTGGGTTATCATCACAGCCCTTTCTTCTGAAAACTAGCCTACAACTTCATCGATGAATGCAGAAGACATCTACATGGGACTACGTCTAAAAAATGCCACCCTCATATAATGAAAGAGGACAGTAGAGATGGGTTTAAACTTGAACATTTGCATACTATTTATTTGTTACTTGTATTATATGTTTGTAGAATACCACATACAAAACTAATGAATTTATCACCTTGTCAACATTCAAATAATTAAAGATAAACTAATCATCAGTGAATAAACATTAACATTTTAACAATGTCAACTACCATCTTATAGGATGAAACTGAGGACTGGGCAGAAAGAAATTTCCTTGAAAATTGAGTGATAAAGATCAGTCTAAATCAAAGATTGAATTAATCAATGATATTTTAATTGTAATTATACATGTTTAAATTCATTTACCTCTATGGACTTCTGTATTAGAAGTTTTTTAGATTATTATATTATTGCTGCTTCAAGTATTGTATGTAAGAAGGTTTGAAAGACAACCCTCTAAATGCACTAAATATGAAAACTGCTAATCATCCATGCCTTTCGTATCCAAACTGCTAATTTTAATAGAATCATGTTTTTATACTTCCTAGCTAAAGAAAACATGGGGGGGGGGGCTTGCTACCCTCTTGTTTCTACATGAACCATGTAACAGGTTGCAAAAGTGTAAACAATATTATATTTGTTATATGTTTATATTAGAAGGATTTAGAAAATGAAAACTTTTGAATTATAGAATTACTGTTGCTAGAAGTAATGGCAGTATTGATTTTTAAGGGAAGGGGGTAGTTTTCCCAGAGAAATTAACGGTATACCAATGTAAAATTAATACAAAAGAGAAAACTATTCTTAAAAATAAAATTAGAAAGGACATGGGCCTCCTAACTAAAACCCTGGAAACACTTCTGGGTCTTTTTTTTTTTTCAAATTCGAAATTTCCAGTGTTAAATTCCATTGTCTTACAAAAAAATTATGTCAAGATGTTGAAATCAAACAATGTTTCACTTTCCAAGTTAACAAAATTGAATAAAATAATTAACATACTTTCCGGTCTCTCTGGTCTCTACATTAAAAATGTTCAAAGCTCCTGCAAAGGTTGCAAAAAGGAAAAGTGAAGAGAATCCAATTGAAATGTGGACAGTAATGGAGTGAATATGGAATGGTTGATCATAGTTGATAACGAGTGCATGTAAATGAGTGGTAATAACAAGTACGACTAAAAGTGAGACGGAAAAGAACTGCAACAGGTTATTTAGTCAAGAAAACAAACCTTCAGTTGCAGAAGATAATTTACGAAAGATAGAGAAAGAGAGAGAAAGGGAATCATTAAGGTACTACGATGAGAGTGGGTGGGGAAAAAACATCCACTGTGCCACATAATTTGTTTGTCTAAAATAAGGAAACTTTATACATCAGCATATTAAAAATGTAAAATCATAGCCAGAGAATGTGTTGTTATATGGCTTATAGCATGTTTGATTTAATAAACAAAAACAGACCCAGTTATTGATAGACTAAAAAGGGAATAGATCGACACAGTATTTCTTATTCAATGAAGTTAAGGCCACTCCCCCATATCGCGATGCATCCTGGGTATGAGGGGTGGAGCTTAGCAAGCCTGAGATCTGTGAAACTGGATGGTTATTATTATTTTTTGGACAATAAAGAGATTTTCAGAAAAAATTATGCTGGAATAATAATAAGTAGAGGTGTAATGATGTTTTCAAAGGCTACTTAGTTGGCGTAAATATTCAGAAATGAATTATACACGCCATTAAAACCTTAAAAAAAAAAAAAACACAACGAGTGGAACTTTAAGGTCCACTTCCCGATGCATCCTGGGTACACCAGCTGTTATACTGGTGATCGATAATACAAGTTCGAGCGCGTATTTCACCTAACGGTGATCGCATCAGAATATTCCACGCTGATTCGCTGAATCACTTGCGTTGCTAGCGCGCAGCGTGATGAATAAATTACCCATAATTCCGTACAGTAGATTATTTGACCTCTCTTATTACGCTGATACGCGCATTGTCTTTTACCATGTAGTGAACATCATTCCAGTACACTTTTCGCGGGGAGCATCCTACAGAATGCATAATTCATAAGGCTCATGAATTATGCAAGGTAGCTTATTTTGGCTTCTAATGGATCCGGACAAAATGGCGGAGCTTGGGGGGCCTGGGCGCAATCTTAATTTACGCATAAATACCAGAGGTCAGAGGTTATTGGCCCCGTTCCGGGGCCAATGACCCGAGGTCAACTGTCTGCGCATGCGCACTGATACAACTGTAAACTGGTGTATTTATTTTGATTTCGTTAAGAATATAAATTAAGGAAAAAATCGAGTTTATGATTGTCAAACGGGAAAGGGACTGGGACCCAGTTTAATGATCTCTGGGAATCCGCTGGCCTTTTCCAGAGTAGACTCGTTCAGAGCGACATGAAACTAAGGGGGACTTCACATTACAGTGAACCCGCCCCCCCCCCCCCCCACTCAGTGTTATTTAGGGTACGCATATGCGTGTTCCAAGCGACCCCCCCCCCCCCCTTTTTCAGCAAAAGTCCGGTGTTTAAAGTCAATACGAGTCGACCTTTTTCTTTTGTTAAATTACGAGCCTTTTCAGCACCCCCCCCCCCCCCCCCTTCCAGCAAAAGTCCGGTGTGTAAAGTCAATACCGGTCGACCTTTTTCTTTTGTTACCAAAAGGACATTTTGGTAACACGCATGGGGTCCGTCCGTTTGGAGTGGGAAGGGGGGGGGGACGGGACAGCGAACTGTCCCAACGTTTGACAGCGTACGAGAAAAGTTAGTTTGGACATCGTTTTGAATCCGATGTTATTCAAGTTCCTGTACGTCGCACACTTCGTGCGATGCACTACCACAGTAAGGTTTCGGTTAATTCATTTTAGTTGATTAATTTTATTTAAAATGACTCATTCGATTGAGAACTGATTAAGCAATTCAAGTTGTCTAAATTCATATCTCATTATATAAACACACGCACATTCCCACACGCACACGCACACATACCCACCCACCCACAAGCATGCGTTTCCCTACACGCACACTCTCAACCACCCTGGCTGGGGACATTCTGCTTCTTTCGAATTTCACGAATGTTTCCACAAACATTGTGGGGCAATTATCGCTGAGTTGTAGTTCCTAAGTTAAGTATAAATTTCGTTAGATTTAAATGATAATGAATTAACACATGTACACAAATTAAAATAAAATGAAAATCGAATGTAGGCCTACAAATTAAAAACATAATCAAAATACTGATTGGGAAACAAAAGCATGACCTACCCTAAACAACACAGAAATAACATGATTACTTTTGCAAACCGATTATCTATATTCGCTAGTAAACCAGATTTCAATTACCGAATTTTGGGGAAAGTATTCAAAGGCGAGGGCAGTTGATATATATTGAAGCCCCCCCCCCCCCTCCCTCCAAAATAAAAAAATCCTGCCGTAGGAAAGACTAAGATTTCCACTTGCTGGGCGGAACCACAGAACTGTAAAAATACGTATTTAACATTTCTGTGGGCGGAATGCCCAGACAACAATACTTTATGACGTGATTTGATTTGCATCACAATGCCCATCAGGAACCGACTCACCAAGCGTGAAATATGAATAACTTAGTTTGTTTGGTTAGCTCTTGTTATGTGTATATTCCTCTAGTTTCGTTTTGGACCACACGGCCCAACTGACGTGCAACAGGTAACTGCTCAATGTCACCAGACTGTGAAATACAGACTCACACAGCCTCTGCTTTGAATTTGAAACGGCTTATTCGGCACTGCTACATGATAATCTAATGGAACGAAGGACATGTTTTGTACGAAGGGAATTTGAATAAGACTGATTTCTAGATTTCACACACTGCATTTTTCGGCATCGTGTCAATATCGGATTCACGACACAGTGACAAACTTTCCGCTTGTCTTGCGAACGATACAATAAACGCCATTTTGTTTCTTAATTTATGAAACGTTCCAGAATTAAAGATCTCTCATGTTACTTTCTGCCTGTTACTTTTATTTAACCTGTGCAATATGTTATTAGAATCCTTTTAGCTGGGCTACAACTGGTAATTATTTCTGAGGAGAGGAATTTTTGTGGCCTCATTTCACGATTTAGTTCGCATATATAGCAGGATCTAAGCAAACAGTGAGTATAACATATTTTGTATTATATCCTGCATCAAAAATGTACTGGTTTTTAATTCGTTGAGAGCTCGTCACTTGACCAGAATATTTCAACTATTTTAAGGTTGCTCTGAAAAAGTAATATTTGGGCGTACTATTTGGGAGTAAAAGTACTATATGGGAGTACTATTCGGGAGTTGACATTGTTGATGGTCACCTCGACTGTTTGTCACAAGTCTCTGAAAAATGTTATGCATACTTCTTTAAAAAAAGGTTTTACTTGACAACCTGGATGCTTGCCCGAGGATAGCCCGACAGAACAACACGTAATTTAAGCATACTGGATCATAGGTAATGTAGTTCATTCATTAATAACGGGTTAATGGAATAACTTGTCACTAGGTCCCCATGCTGGAAGAAACATTTAAATATGTTAGTGAACCGGTCAACTTTTAGGACCTTTAACCCAGGCAAACCTTGACCGCCATACGGTGGACCCCATGTTTGTGATTATTTATCATAAATGTATCTCTTTTTATATGTTGACATTTCTCCTCAGCCTGGATACCATTCACGATGGCAAATAGGCTGAAAACCGAAGAGATGACTGAAGCCCCGAGTGATGACACACCAAGTACAAGGTACAGATATGTTAAGCAAACGTTCGCTGCGATACCTCAGTGTATAATTGTTAAATTTGCACAGGTAACAGAATTCCAATGATTGAGTAACACAATTTTTCACTTTTGAGAGTAGTTTAGGTTGTTATTCTTTAAAATGTCTCGCGAATGAATTTTTGTTGGTATTTCTAAATGATGGTCGACTACTGCTGTGAAAAAAGAAGGAGCATTAGTGGAAATGAAGATATGACGTTATTCGTTATTCATTTAAGAGGGAAATAAATTATAAACGTAAAACATCCAAGATACAACCTGGGAGGTGAAACTGATACAACGAATTTTTTTATCAGTACACTAAAAACAGATGAGATTATATAGGCCCTACAGTTGACCATTTTGAATGGTAAAATGCTTAAACGACGGTCTCCTTTCAAGTCAATCACAGCTTTATTATATATACATGCAAGTACATAATGTGACACCGCACCCCAAAAGAAACAAAAAGTCATATAGTTTGGTTTTCAGTTAGAGCTCAAAGGCGGATTTGTTCAGGATGGCCATATTTAGCTATTATAATTTCCGACAATTGTAATTGTAATTGCAAAAATTCGAAGCACAAAACAAATTAAAAGTGATATATAGGCAGTATTTTGTAGACCTATGTTTTTCTGGTTTTGAGTTTGTTGTAATTTTTCTTCTCCTTATTTACGACCCTTGCTACCGGTCTCATTTTGATCTCTAATCAATATAAACCTGAGTCGGCTAAATGCATTGATTCCTTGAAAATATAAAGAGCAGGATGGGGGTAATTAGTCTGCTAAATTTGAACAAAATCGGATTATCCCTTCACAGATATTTCAATAGAATTTCAATTCTCCTTTTTTTTACCTTGCACAAGACCTTGGAAGTCTCAGTGCTTCAATAGACTGCGGACTTTAAACACACTTTTCTCTAAAGTAACATTTTTATGTGACTGGACATTCTTCTCTTTTTAATTGAGTTAGAGACATCCAATTGTGATGAGTAATATATTATTTAATGCTGACAGTATCCCTTTTTGTTGTGCATGGTCATGTGTTATTTGTTTTAATATGACTATATTAAAGTTACAATGTCCCATTTGCAGGCTAAACAAGATGAAAGGTTAAATTCCAACAGCATTTGAAAGACAATTCAGAACTTCCCTCAAAACGAAAGGGCTTTAAAATGGCATTAAGTGGGAAAATAACAACCATTAGTTGTCGAATTGACTTAAGTGATTGGAATCACCTTAGTAATAGTCTGATTTTCAGACCCTTTTACCGAATGGTCGTACGTTTTGTGCTGCACAAAGATTCAAGCAGTTTAATTTTGGTCATTAGAAGTAATGGGGTTATTGATGTAGACAAATGCTTATGTACCTGTAACAGCTCATTTTATGTATGCTATTAGCAAAGAAAAAAAGTGTCAGTCAGTCACTCAATAGTGTCTGACAGGGAAGTCTAGAAACGGGTTCCTTGCCTTATTTGAATATCAGGACACTACTAATGTTTAAATGTCTGAGTAAGACATACATGACATATTCATAATTCCTGCAAATTTCAACAAAATGTGATGTTTGGCTGCAAGAGGGACATAGTATCTTTAAGTCTTATTGGAATTGATGGAATTTAGTGGGATGAGAGATAAAGCCATCTGTGCCATTGTCGCTTATTACCTATTTTACAATACAGTGCGTCCCAGAAAAAAATGAAACCGATAATTATTGATGTTTTATCATAACTTAGTAACATTTATAATCAATAAATGACACATATTTGTAAAGCTTAGATCCTCCTCTTTCATTTGATGCAACTCATCGGATGCATATTACACGCGTGAGTGGTTTAAATGAATTTGAAGAGAGGAAACCAAAAAGTCATTTGGCGGACGATATCTGAATTTTAAAGGGAAAATCACATTTCTAGAAAGTTGAGTTTCTGTCCTATCATATGACACCTCAATGACGAAAAATGAGCCAGGAACAACACAGTTATGTATGTTTAAAGTAGTGCTTGCATTTCCATAATTTTCTCAAACGAATTCGTTTTCACTGGCTGCCTGCCGTAGCAAAAAACAGAATTGTCAAAAGACTTAACTCCGTTTCGTTGACAATCAGCCATGCATGAAGTCATTCGTCTACGGCCGATTGTCAACGAAACGGAGTTAAGTCTTTCCTAATTCCGTGTGTTGCTAAAGCTATGGTCACAAATCAGAGCGGCGACCGACCGATTAGTAGCCTGCTCGGTCGCCGCTGGAATTTAGGCATCGCCCAGCGATTTTTGGAGAAGTCGAGATGGCTGTAGAGCCCCAGCGGTGCCTGGGCGGTGCCCTGTCGATTTCCCGTCGGTCGCCGGTCGATTTTAGGTCAAAACTGGGTGAAATCGAGGAGCATTTCCGTGCGGTGTCCCGGCAGTGACCGACCGGTGACCAACCGATTCACGAGCAGTCTCCTACAGGCCGCCGGCTGATATTAAAGATATTGCACGGCGGTCGGCCAGTAATCGGCGAGGCTCCAAAATACGCTCGGTGCCCGGCCGATCGCCGCCCGGGCACGGAACTAATCGAGCGTTCGCCGCCGAGCGATTTAGGTCGAAAATCGAAGCCGCTATGTCAAAGGCTGCCGACCGATTTTGGACTCGCCGCCCAGTGACCGACCGACTGGTGGCGACCGCCCGGCCACCGAGCGTATGCTGGGCGGCGAATGAAAGTGAGCAGGCGCCAACCGAATTTTAACTCCGCGCTAAAACTTCAGCAGCGACTGAGCGATGCCTTAATAACGAGCGGTGCCTGGGCGGCCGCCGCTCGGTGGCCGGGCAAAATTGGCTAAAAAAACTCGCCACTCGGCCGCCGAGCAGGCTACTTTGGCGTAATGTGACCATAGCATTAGGCAGGCAGTCAGTGAAAATGAATTCGTTTGATACAATTATGGATATGCAAGCACTACTTAAAACATACAGAACTTTGTTATTCCTAGCTCATTTTTCGTGATTGAGGTGTCATTATGAAAGGGCAGAAACTCAACTTTCTGGAAAAGTGATTTCTCTTTGAAATTCAGATACCGCCCGCCAAATGACTTTTTGGTTTCCTCTCTTCAAATTCATCTTAATCACTCATGCGTGAAACATCCATTATATGAGTTACATCAGATGAAAGAAGAGGATCTAAGCTTTACAAATACGTGTCATTTATCAATTATAATTGTGATTAAGTAATGATCAAACGTCGATAATTCTCGGCTTCGTTTTTTCTGGGACGCACTGTATAATCGGTACGAATATGAGTATTTCCTAGTATTTCAAGCAAGGGTGTCGATTTGTATCCGTGGTTGGGGGGATGATAGGTACCAAAATATTTTCGGCAAAGGATCAAAGCAACCAAGGGGTAGAAGCGTGTGGCAGGTTGCACCACCTCTCCTAGCGCGTGGCCAGGATTTCATTATAGGGGGGGGGGGCGGTAGTGAGCACGCAAAGCGTGCGAATCACTTCAGTGCTCTCCAAGCGCGCTCCCTAGAGGGTTGGGTGCAGGAGTGAGGAGTTTCCCCCCTCCCCCACGAAGCGCGGAAGCTTTGAGGTTTCATTAAATTATTAGAGAAAGAAGACGATTCGTTGGACCGTTCTCGACTCTTAATTCTTGTTTGAATCAAGTTCCCCTTCCTCCGCGCGTAGCGCGGTAGCTCTGACGTTTCATTAGATTATTAAAGAAAGAAAACGATTCGATTTACCATTCTCGACTCTTAAACCCTGTTTGAATCAAGTTCCCCTTTCTCCGCGCGTAGCGCGGAAGCTATGACGTTTCATTAGATTATTAAAGTTGATATTCATTGATTTTAAAAACTAAATTTATTTTCATTATTGCAAAGTTGAAACTTTGATTCGACAAGGTTATCAAAATTCAATGCTTGGAAATATTCGAAGTAACGATTATTATAAATTACAAAACGCTTAAATACAGCCCCGGCATAGCACCGGAAGAGCTCTCCGAACGCTACTGAGATGTGTTAGATCACAGTATGGACATGACTTGCACAAGCAGACGATGCCCCATGACATCTCACACATTTTCATTGCCTGTGTTTTCATCTTTTCTTGAGTCCTTTCTCTTACTTCACTACCGTCAGGCTAAATGTATAATCTATTGCCTCACTCTTAACCCCGCGCATGGTTTTATTTTGATGACAAATGCAGCGATACAAAAATAAAGGAATATGTCGCTTGTAAACAAAATAAGACGCCATTGTATATTCAGCTGCACACATTGGGGTATGTTCGGCGTTTCAAGAGGGAACAAATGCCGTCCTTAATATCATTCACGGGGGTTTTCAATTTGAAAGTCTGTTTTTTTTTAAATATTGTTTTACCCCTATCCTGTGTATTTGCAAGCAAAAGATGTTAGTTATCTGAATCGGGTCATATCCCTTTTTAAATGGTTTGACATGCCATTACATTTATATACACTAAGCGTGAACACATACCACACAAAAAGATACCAAACGATTCAGGATATAATGTTTAAATAAATGACAATTTTCTGAATGTAAACTTTTTTTTTTACTCACACGGTATAACTCATGATCTTCTTTTTCAGAACTCATGTATGTAATCGACAGGTTTATATTAATTTTTATAACGGCGTAGCGTTTAAAGTAGATATTCATTAAAAAAATAACTGGATTTTCATTATTGCAAAGTTGAAACTTTGATTCGACATGGTATTCAAAATTCAATGCTTGGAAAAATTCGAAGTAACGATTATTATGGTTTCTTTGAGTGTTAATTAACCCCTATCCTGTGTATTTACAAGCAAAAGGTTTTATTTATCAGAATCGGGTCATATTCCCTTTCGAAGTGTTTGACATGCCATTACATTTATATACACTAAACTCATTATAATTTGACAAATAATAGCTTTGCAATTATGTTCATTCTCTATAGGATGTCGTCTGCTTGGGCAGTGTTGGTCCATATAGTGACGTCATCATATTAAAACATCGTTATTTTTCCGGCGAATCTCTGGTATATCCCAACTGCTATGGAGGTGGTTGTATTTGTATTTTTTTATAAATCACCCGATATGTAGTTGACCTATAACTTGTACGATGGCCATCTGTTAGATTACCAGTTTCTAGTCATACATTAGTTGACATATTTGGGATTTTCTTTGAATTTCAACTTAAAAGAAAGAAGACAATTCGATGAACCATTTTCGACTCTTAATCCTTGTTTGAATTAAGTTCCCTTTCCTCCGCGCGTAGCGCGGAAGCTTTCACATTTCATTAAATTATTAGAGAAGGTATATGATTCGTTATATCGTTTCCTTGTCTGAATTCAGTTTCCCCCCTCCTGCGCGAAGCGCGGAAGCTTTGACGTTTCATTTGATTATTACTCTTAATCCACCTTTGAAATCAATTTCGCCCATCCCGCGCGTAGCGCGGAAGCTTTCACGTTTCATTAAATTATTAGAAAAAGAAGACGATTCGTTGTATCGTGTACTTTGACGTTTCATTTAAATAACTCTTAATCCTAGTCTGAATTTAGTTGCCCCCCTCCCGCGCAAAGCGCGGAAGCCTTGCCATTTCACTTAATTATTAGAAAAAGAAGACGATTCGTTGTACTGTTCTTTATATTAATCTTTGTCTGAATTCAGTTGTGACATAATAATCTTTCACCACAAACGAAAAAAAAGTTTTAGGGAATATCAGGAAATGAAATGAGTGAGAAAAAAAATGAAAAGAAAGATACAATGACGTGAATTTTAAAAAGGGTGAACGGAAACAACACAACAACTAGTGAACTATCTTTCTCCTTGTCTCCGATCTCATCACGAATCCGTCACAGAGTTCATCTATGTTAACACTGTCCAGGATTGTCTGATGTGCATTGCAGATTGCCTCTTTTGCGCTTCACGCTTAACATTTAGCTCGTTGCTTTTTGACGCTACGTCTTTGCATTTGGCGCACTGCATTTATATGATGCTGTTGATTGGACAAATTGAATAAATTCATCAATTCCTGAGCCATATGAGCGAGAATTCAATTCATTCTTGTCTCATATACGGTTGTCTCATTTACTTCGTATATATGTATGCATTGTGAAAATGAGATAGCAAAATGTGTATATTGATGGTCATTTTGCGAGTAATAACCATTAACTACTCTCATCGGGCTCTCATCATTACTTTTTCTCTTCATTTTTTAGATTTTTTTTTATGGTGAATTATTGGGGGGATGATTGTACAGGCCATCCACCCACCTGAAATATTGGGGGGGGGGGCGGATATATCCCCCCCCCCCCCATCTCCCCCGGGATCGACACCCATGATTTCAAGGCTTTTCCCAGTATTGGCCCTTATTTTCCAGTATTTCCCGAAAAAATTGCCAACCCTATAGCATTCCCGATAAAAAGACATACATTTTTCTACAGGCTCTTTTTTTATGTTTGGCTGGTCAAGTACAAAGGTATATTGATCAGGTACAAAAGACTAAAGTAGGCCTACATGAATTTTAATAATTTCAAACAATTCATATTTATTTTTAAATTGAACTCAACACTAACATGACTAAATATTGTTTGAAGTCTTGAAATACATGTATTCATTAAAAAAAAATCTAAGAATACTACTAGCTCACATACTGGTGTATTAAAGGTAATACAAAGTTTTGGACAATTTTGAAATTGGGTGGATAGTTATTCTTTACCATTTTGATATATTTGGATGCCCCTGTGGATGTATTATAAGCACTAGAAAATGTAACCCCTAAAACACTTCTGCTTTCGAGAAAAATTGAATCTAAAAATTTACCGGTGCTCCCGGTAAATTTTGATAAATTTCAAATAGCGCCTAATACGGCCGTACAATGGTAGCTGCGACCATGAAAATCTCAGAATATGTAGTCGTGATATATAATTTCTAAACAGGAATAGCAAATCGGTTGATTGTAGTCAAGAAACATTGTTTTACAGCTTAATTAATATCTTGACCTTGAGAGGGAGCTATACAACATGAAGAGTTCATTATTTACAATTTCTTATTTTTAAACTCGATTTTCACCGCGACAACGATCACTGAATAATGTAGGATCGCATCTGCTTCCAATATGTTCAATTGAACCTAATTCATAACCCCATACCAAAACTTTGTATTACCTTTAAGGAAATGAACATCAATCCCCATACCGGTGACATGAAATATCAAGGGGGAAGAAATTTAAAATTGACCAGGACATTTCGTTATATTATTCACTTAGTGATTTGTAATTCATGATATGCAATGAATAGAAGGTTTGATTATAGTTGTGTAGTATAACTTTAAGTATAACAATGCTTAATTTCGGTGCTTTTGTATATTCTAGCGGTCAAACATCAAGTCAAACACGTGGATTCGATGACGTCATCCTCAAAGTAGCAAACGCTATATCAGCTGATGCTGATTTAATGAAACTTGGTATTGAGCTGGGAGTCCAGATTCCTGATATCAATCGGGCATTAGAAACGAATTGGGCTGGAGGTAGAAAGACAAGTAGTGGTAACGTGATGATGCTTCAGAACTGGGCAGAGACTGTCAAATCATCCAAGCGACTTCCAGTTCTTAGAGCTGCTCTCAAAAAGGTGGGCTTACTAGGGGTGGAAGAGACATGTTTCCCAAGCACCTGCAGCGGTAAGCTTCCCTATATAAATTATATCCCATATATTGTAGATGAAAGTAATTATAAAGCAAACTTGATTACTTATCATATATGAAAACCATGTCCTTGGTTTGAGTCAAATTTTCCTCTACAAACTACATTGTATATCCACATCCAAAAACAGTTTCCATTATAAATTACTTCAATGAGTGTTGCATTGGTATCCTCTGATATATAGAAAAGACAATCTTATGCACGCTTAATTACGAGAACGTGAAATAAATTATTACACATAATAAACATTTGAGCTAAAGTCCTTTCACGTGTCATTTAAGTTCATTTTTGTTTTGTAATTTGTATACTATTTATCAAATGATACGAACAGGATTTTCTTTCCCTGACATACTTGATGTTGACAATTTAAGACACAGATAATCACAAAATAGGGGTTAACATGATATTACAACGTAGCAATCTTATGCAGATAAATTTTACTATAACACGTGGAGGAATCCCACCCGACTGAAAAACAGCAAAACTACGACTGCTGAAGACAGCCCAGCCTATTTTAGTGGGCCCCGCACGGATATGCGTTCGTACGCCGGGTTTATCCTTCGCCGAACACTTATTATCAGCAAAACCTATAATAAACAGAAAAAACAATACGTTTTTAACTTCCTCGGCAGTGATTTTGAACTAAGTTTGTATCTAATTTTCTGACTTACATTATTATTTTGCAATAATGCTCTTTTTTCCCCTCAGATGACGATGAGGCGATGCCAAGTGACATAATGAAGTTACGAGAAAAACTGAAAAGTAGATATCGCAGGAACTTTGGTCAGATCAAAACATCGCCTTTGAACCCTGAGTCATGGAAATGGCTTCAGCACATTTATGTCAGTCTTGTCCTGATGTTGGGATTACGAGGGGAAAGGGTGGAGCCAATAGATTATGACGGGCTGTTTAAATTCATCAAAACTGACACACCGAAAGGTTTTGTAACACGATTAGCTTTCATTGGGGAAGCTGGTGTAGGGAAATCGACGCTGTTCGCTAAGATAGCTCTTGATTGGGCTGAGGGTAAAATTCTTCAAGAAGTCAATCTGCTTTTTCTTGAATCTTTTCGAGAGATTCAAGAGAGCGGATTCTTTGGGGATACTGTCATGGGCCATTTCCCGGACGATTCAGAAATACAGGGGAAACGGGTTGATGAATATATCAGGACAAATCAGAGAAAAGCCCTTATCTTATTGGACGGACTGGACGAGGCACAAATCGACATCAAAAAGACAAATCGCAATGACGCTATCGTATCAATCGTAAGAGGAGAACGATTCATTGATACCCCAGTCCTCATCACAACCCGTCCTTTTGGAGCTGATCAAATCAAGAGCATCATGACGATTAATGACAAGTACACGTTTGGTAAGGTTAAGGGCTTCACAAAGAAAAACATGGCAACATATATCGAAAACTATTTCAAAAATGATTCTGATTCTGCTTCGACCCTCATTAACTTCATTTACACAAACCGAGTGGTTTCTAAGTACATGGCACCCTTCCCGATATTCTGCAGTATGCTATGTAGCCTATGGAAAATGCCATGTGAACGGGAAATTGTTCAGACAATGGAAACATTCTCGCAACTTTTGAAGCGTCTTGTCTTTTCACTTCAAGAGCAATACTTTTCCAAACCAAATGAATTGGACGAGGGCTATGAAATCCGCATGAGGAAAGCTAGTGAAAGTATGAAAGATATTAGTTGTATCGCATTTCAAGGTCTGTTGGTTAAACAGTTCATCTTCGATGAAAATGCGCTCGACTCATGCATGGAGGCTGCAATGACTGCATGCGAGGTTGGGATTCTTAGCAAGGAAATAAGGCCAGCACCCTTGCAAATCAGAGAAAGTCAGCGAAAGCAATTCATCCAAGAATTCTCTTTCCCTCATAAGTTACTGCAAGAGTACATAGCGAGTTTCTACCTTGCATCGCTGTTCTACGAAGATCGTCAGGAATTCAACAGAATCCTGGGAGTCACTCTTTTAGAAGACTACCGTCAATTCAGATATGTCTTGTACTTCACTGCAGCTCATGGAGGTGAAGTAGGAAAGTCGGTCCTGGAAGCACTATGCAATAAAGTTCATGACACAGAGTTCATCATTCAGTGTGCATTTGAATGTCATGATTCAGAAGCCATTGAGCCCGTCAGGAACCTGCTTAAGGCGCAGCCATATCTTACGTTAGGTTTTAATGTTTCGATCGCCGCAATTCTCTTCACGCTGGAAACAATAGGAAAGGAAGTAGTAAGTTTCGTGAATAGAATCATAGAGGTATCTCATTTTCATTCATTTAATTGTAAATAAGTTTTATATTGAGGAAATGCTCTCATCTGTTGAGCTTTCAGTAATTACATATGCAAATTTGGCTACAAACAAGAGGACAACTACACATTATATCTTCTGTTATTTTTGTCCAGCCTTCTGACCCATAATCGTTGAGAACTGCCATGTTGTCATTATAAACGTACTATAGTGGGCTTTACTCCAATGTGTAATCAGTCTCACTTGAGAACGAGAATCCTGTCATCGCTTGCCTCTTCCTCATTTAAAAAATTAAAGTACTTACCAAGAAAGGAAAGGGGTAACAATGTACGACTTTTTCAGGATTAAAAAAAAAATGACCCAACCAGACGAACTATAAAAAATATAGGTCATTCTATATTTAATTTCCCCTCCATAACTACCATAATAGCTATCCACTACCCAGGTATACATATTTTAGATAATTAAAACTAAAGATGAGTCTAAACATGATTTGTCCTGTTCATATCACCTTCCATACTTAACCCCCCCCCCCCTCCCTCTTCATTTTTGTTATGTGTGTATTTTGGAGCAAACCCCCCCCCCCCCCCAACGGAGCAAAATGTCACATTTTTAAAATTTCGAGACCAAAAAAAAAAGTGTCCTGTTACCACCACCCCCCCCCCCCCCCTCCTCCTCCCACCCGCTTATTCAGCAGCTGGCTGAGTCTTTGCGAAATTTTCGGCCCCGATTTAAAAATGTTAAACCCCCCTCCCCTTGAAAAAATCCTGCGTACGCTACTGTACTTGCGTGCGCGCAAATGGTCAGTTTTCTCGACGACATAAATATACGAATTATTTCGTCAACTTAGTCAGCATCATACCTATATATTTTAATGCAGGCGCGGAGCTGAGATCTTATTTTAGGGAGGGGCGGTAGTGAGCAAGCGAACCACTTTAAGAGCGCCTTCGCGCTCATTAGGGGTTGTGGGTGATAGGCCTCCCGGGCGAAGCGCGGAAGCTTAGACGTTTCCTTAAATTATTAGGAAAAGAAGACGATTCGTTGTACCGTTCTCGACTGTTAATCCTTGTCTGAATGAAGTTTCCCCCCTTCCGCGCAAAGCGCGAAAGCTTAGACGTTTCATTAAATTATTATAAAGAGAAGACGATTTGCTGTACCATTCTCGACTGTTAATCCTTGTCTGAATTCAGTTTCTCCCCCTCCTGCGAAAAGCGCAGAAGCTTTGACGTTCATTAAATTATGCGAAAAAGCAGACGGTTCGGTGAACTTTTCTCAACTCTTAATCCTAATTTGTCGGAATTCAGTTCTCCCCCTCCCGCGCAAAGCGCGGAAGTTTTGACGTTTCATTAAATTATTAGAGAAAGAAGACGATTCGTTGAACCGAGCTCGACTCTTAATCCTTGTCTGAATAAAGTTTCCCCCTTTAGCGAAAAGCGCGGAAGCTTTGACGTTTCCTTAAAATATTAGTGAAAGCAGACGATTCGTTGTACCGTTTTTGACTATTAATCCTTGTTTGAATTCAGTTCCCCCTTCCCGCGCGAAAAGCTTAGACGTTTGATTTAATTATTATAGAAAGAAGACGATTCGTTGCACCGTTTTCGACTCTTATTAAAGGGAAAGTTAGGTTCTGTTGCAGAGGGCGTTACACAAAATAATTTTTGGTGAGATAATGAAAAACTGAGTGTCAAATTTGAAAGAACATACAATTTAAATAAAGTGCCTTTTTCGGTTCAGAGACGGCTGGATTATCCATAAATATAACGATTTATAATACTTGTGTACCACCACCAAGTATTAGATAATTTGAAAAAGCCGTTGAAAAAAATGAAATAGCGCCTTTTACGTCGTATTTCAGCCAATGCCGATGTAGGTTCTTTTTGTTTGCATTTTCGGGTTGGTTATATTGCGCACAACCAGCCGGCCCATGTATTGTTATTTTTAATTAAATAGTTATTTAACGGTCACCGTATTTTTAAAGTGGAGCTGAATTAATATGATTGTATTGGCTAAATTTCACACATTTGGGGGTATAAAATTACCTTCATAGCAATTTTAGGGCACTTGAAAATGTCATAGATAAGAATAAGAGCAATAACCATGCACTTTGAAGGCATTTGCGGTCTGAAAACAGAACTCAACTATCCCTTAACGCCCTATTTACCCGAATTCAGTTTCCCCCTCTCGCGCGAAGTGAAACTTCGAGAAAATACAAGTATTGTAGTTGTAGTTACTCTCGAAGTCGTCACAGAGGATAAAAAGTCACAGTTCGTAGGGGAAAAAACTTGTCGGCCGACCGATAATATAGATCTCACCGACTTTAAACTTCTGCATTGATATAGTACACGAGGATTGAGCAAGAATACCGACACAGCTGACCCGACACAGCAACATATTTACCCGTGTCTTTTTTGCTCCCTCGACGAGACGACTCCACCCAACAACCCCCCTTTCTCTTTTACTCCCAATCCTCCTCTCTCAGGTTCTTACCTCCCCTCTCTCTCTCCTCTCTTCCATCCCCGTTTCTTTTGTTTCCCTTTTCTATTTTTTCTTCTTTTTTCCTTTTCTTTCTTTTCTTTCTTTTCCTTTATTTTCCTTTCTTTCTTTTCTTTTCCCAGTTTCTTTTTTTCTTTTCTTTCCCTCTTTTTCCCCCTCTCCCTTTTCTCTCTTTTTCCCGACGGCAGCGCAATTTTACCGAGAATATCCTGACAGGTGGGGGGGGGGGGTGTCGCACCCCCCCCCACACCCCTTTGGAGACGCCCCTGTGTGTTTGTATCTATGCCTTTTACATAATACATGCTGTCATGATCTAACCTATTGGTGAAGAATCAAGAAATATAACTAGGTGTTGTTTATTTTATTTTCCTTTTACAAGCGAATGCATACCATAAGATTTTGTTGGCAAAAATTAAACCATTAGCATGGTATGTTTGTTTGTAAGTTTCATGTATGAATCGAATGCTATCATTCATTTGTTGTACAGGTAAGAAGAAGTTCCCCGATTCGTGAAACATTGGGTGTTAGCGAGTCCTTTGAAGATAACGCACACTCGTCTGCTTTAGCAGCAGTAGGTCTCTTCACATTGCAGAACTTACGAAAGTTGACTATTCTCTCCAAGCATCTTGATGATAGATTCTACACAGGAATGTCCGCTGCAGCTCCACAGTCCAAGGTTTGTGATTATTATATTAATTTTGATGAATCCTAAATCATAATCATCATCGTATCTTAATTGATGCATGCTATTTTTGCTGCTTAATAAGGTAAAGAAAACAAATGTTACATTCATGAACAAAGTTTTCTGTTTCGTTTGTTGGAAGTATTTTTTTGAATATGCTTCCTACTGATCTAAGAATTGAGAGATCAAGAACCTCTTTTCATAAACAAAATTACAAAATTACTCTTAGGGGAAAACCGCGAAATATAACCATGTTATTATATAGTATAGTATTAGTGACTGCTTTGAGAGAAAAAGTTGTTTTTATACGCTCAAGGGGAGGTTACAATTGTGTTATTGCCCGTGGCGTGCCGAGGGCAATAGCCCAATCGTAACCTTCCCGAGAGCGTATACAAACAATTATATACCTCACTTAAGAAATCCAGCCATCTGATTGGTCGAAATTGCATTCATAAACTTCAACTATTCCCGGTAAAATTCCAAACCCATGTAATAGTTCTAAAAAATAGTTCTAAAATCCCAGTAACCATGGTTACTGGGGAAATAGTTCAGTCGTGGTGAAATACGCATAGGTTCACATGTTAAAAAATGGTCTGAGCGATCGAGGATACCGTACGTGTGCGATGAATTGGTCGGTAATTTCAATACAATTGAATCTCGATCGATCTTACCGACAATTTTATCTTGCATTGTTGACATGAAGACGAAAATAAACTTCCCAAAACAGCATCTGCCGATAGATCTTGATCTAAGTTTGTGCCAATGCATTGCAAAAGTAAAAGAAGGGCCCGTTTAATGGAGCTGCCGCGAAGAATCCAGCACGCGAAGCCATTTTTAATCCATTTTAATGTATAAATCAGAGAAAACTGCTACACATGGTATGAGTGCGCGATGGCCGAGCGGTTTAAGGCTGTGATTGTAGTCACATCATCGTTGGTACGCAAGAGATCGAATCCCATCTTCGACAAGTCTACTCTCAAAGAAACACTCATGAAAAAACAACCGTGCAGATAAACTAGATAAAGGCCAAGGTGGTGTCATAAGTTGACTTTTTTTCGGCATATAAAAGTATTAATGACGGCTTTAATATTCGAGAAATAGTTGTTTTTGTACGCTCTCGGGAAGGTTACAATTGGGCCATTACCCTCGGCACGCCTCGGGCAATAGCACAATTCTAACCTTTCCTTGAGCGTACTAAAACAACTATTTCTCTCAAAGCAGTCATTAATACTATACTATTTCTCGAATATTAAAGCACTCATTAATACTTTCATATGCCAAAAAAATATCAACTTACCAATAGACTGCTAGAACAGGAAGAGCAGAAATAAATAGTTGAATAACTCGTTGAATAAGAGTAACAGTAGAACTCCGTAAAAACCCTGTAACTCCGTAAAACTCTGTAACTCTGACTGCAAGCCTATTTGTTAAAGATGTTCACTGTGCAGTTTTTTAAAGTTAAATGTAGGGGCTTGCACCTGCTGACTGGAAACATGAGCATGGCTACTTGCAGTGATGTTGCATGTGCGTGGGAAGTTCTCTGGGTTATTTGTAAAATTTGAAAATCGCGCTCGTCCGAAAAGGCGCTCAGTGGGGGGGGGGGGGAGGGGGTTAGTGAGAATTTTCTTTTTTTATGGCCAACAAAAATGTGAAATTCCCCTCCCCCCCCCCTTCCCTTGAGCGCCAGGGGGGGGGGGCAAACCCCCAAAAAGGATAAAAAAAAATACACGTTTTTTCCCGGGGGGCCGGGCCCCCGGTCCCCCCCCCCCCTGGATCCGCCACTGCCACCAGTGGATGTCGATGACGATGGTACTGATTTTGGATTCTCTCTACCCCGATTGCAAAAGTACAACATTACGTCTATAAATACCTTGTCCTGAAGACCCACAGAATCATCCAAATCAAGCGAACCTTTGATTTTGTCCATGTCTTCTGCTGAGATAGCTGATTTGTGAGTTACAACTCTCTTTCCTTCCTGTTTAAGCATTGCTGAAAAACACTTAAAAACTCTCGTCGAGTTGGAAAAATCTTCATGCTTGATGATATCAACCTTGTTACAATTGAGGAAATGACGCTGAAGTCGGAATCTAATAGCCAACATTGACTTCTTCATGTAAAAAGATCCGTTCTTCCGACTAACACCAGCGTAAAACTTTTGGAGTACATTGTCCAGCTCCAAATTTGAAAGTTTGTTTACGCTATCAAGGTCTGTGTTGATAACTTGCAGGAAGTCTTCGAATATTTTCATGGAGAATTTCACGGAATTGTTGGTGTTCTTGCTGTCAGCAGAATTAATCAAGTCCTGCATTTGATCATCATCAAGAAGTTGAAATCTTGGGAGAGTTTCTTCAGCTATTTTTGCCTTGTTTGGAATTCTATGCCTAGCCTAGCCCTAGCCTACATAATTTAGTACGATCGAAATTGCAGCACGGTCGACTGCGCTGCGCTGTGTTAAAAATTGGTAAATTAAGCTAGCGACCAATTCTTCGCACACTTATGTATGTTATCCGCGATCGCTCTAACCACATTTTAACATGTGAACCAATTGATATTTCAGCAATACTGAATTATTTTCCCGGTAACCATGGTAACTGGAATTTTGCCGGGAATTTACCGATTTACCCTAGAACTATTACATGGGTTTGGATTTTTTTACGGGAATGGCTAAAACCACGACTGCAATTTTTACCATTCAGATGGCTGGATTTCTCAAGTGAGGTATATAATTGTATATAGCAACCAGTCTCGTTGTTTTTTTATTGTAAGATTATACACAAATGTTATTTATAGGATATGGAAACCCATCGTGTATTTTTTTCAATAAACTTTATTTTAGGCTTTAGATAACGAGAGTCAGACTCGACTAGCACATGTGATATTTTTTACTCTATTTTACCATCGATCACAAACTCATTGTAAATAGTCATTTATTGTTTTACTCTTGACACTAAAATTACTCATAACTATTTTTTTATATATATTATAAGGTTCATGTATATCTCTGTAGAACATCTATTTTTATCATTCATGCCATGTATTTATGTTAAATTGACATTGTCATTGTATATTTATATATATCTTTTGTTTCAATGTTTTCAATGGAGGTAAATGAATAAATTCAATTCCATTCAATTCAAATTACAAATATATGAATTAAACATGTCGTCTATACTTGATAATACTAATCACTATATTCAACATGTCCTGGCGCATTACCAGATTGATCAGCTACGGCACTGGTCGGTCGATCTGGGTTCTGCTGCATCTTCTCATTACGCAAGAGGTCTCTGCTTCATGCCAAATCTTCGATCACTGGAGATGGACATTGTGAAGCTAGGTGATGAGTTCTACTCAACGATTGCCACTGAGGCATCACAATCAAGGGTATACTCAGACACGGTTTTAATTGCATACGGCCTGTTTCCAAAACAATATTGCAATCTTCAAACTCAACATATTATGTGGAAAACTGTTTTTTCATTATTTTGTTAAAGAAATCATTAATTTTCATTGATTACGAGAACTCTGATATCAATATTATATATAGTTTGGCTATGCTGACAAGGAAATAAGTACCTGTTAATGAAATGAACTTAGGTGTCATAAGCGTTTTTTTAAAAGCACGTATCCTTCAAACATTCACGTTTGATTTTTGGAAATTATTTACATAAAGTCAGTAGTCGCAGGAAACTAATTTTACATGTCCATTGTAAAAAGGACGGATACAACACTTATATTCAGCTTGAACAGATACGGCCTCTCTTTTCAACCATCTATAATGGATCACATTAGTTTGTCTGTCTTCATCTCGTCTTTATTTTCTCTTACCACACCCATTTCCCTTTGAGACTTTCTCTTTCTCTCTCTCTCTTCTCTTTCTCTTGCTTTTAAATGCTAATTAGTAGTGGTAAATAATGTTACATTGATGACAGAAAGATTATTGCAATCAGACATTTCGTCTATACTTGATAATACTATTCACTACATTCAACATGTCCTGTCACATCACCAGATTGAGGAGCTAAAGCTCTCGAGGTCAGATCTGGGTACTTATGCATCCTCTCTTCACGCGACAGGTCTCTGCTCTATGCCAAATCTTCGATCAGTGAATCTGGAAAGAATGAAGATGACTGATGAGTTCTACTCAACGATGGCCACTGAGGCATCAAAGGTATACCCAGTATCTCAGTGTCTCTGTACCGGTCTCTCTCTCTCTCTCTCTCTCTCGCTCTCTCTCTCTCTCTTCCCCTCTCTCCCTCCCTCTCCCTCCCTCTCTCCCCCTCTCTCTCTCTCTCTCTCGTTCTCTCTCTCTCTCTCTTTTCTTCTCTTCTCTTCTCTTTTCCCTTGCTTTAAAAGTCTAAGTAGAGGTTAATAATGTTTCATTAATGACAGTTATAATAATTATTTAAATCAAGTCAGACATGTCATCTTAATTTGATAACTCATTTCACTCTATTTAACCTTTCCTGTCACATAGGAGCTGAGGCGCAGGGCCGCAGCCCTTGGTTCTACTGCATCTTCTCATTACGCGAGAGGTCTCTGCTCTATGCCAAATCTTCGATTACTGGAGCTGGACGATGTTGAGCTGAGTAATGAGTTCTACCCAACGATGGCCACTGAGGCATCAAAATCAAAGGTTTGTTTCCAAAACGTTATGCAATCGACTTTTCCTATTAAATTCTTTAATATTTCTAATGCAATTTGTTTATCCTCCTCAGTCCTTGTTACATTTTTCTCCAATGCTAATCTTAATCGTAAATTAATGATGCATTTTTCGGTTTGTATTATTGAAAACAAAGTACTTTGTTACTAAACCTATTGAATGCGTATGAACGAATTGCATGTTGCTATGTAATTCGCGTTCTATTTTCATGGATGGCCTGGTGTACATAGTGGTCCGATTCTGGACTCTTGAAATAATAATTTCAATCTGGAAATTGTGTGACAGTTAACTCTGTGATTTTCTCCAAATAATCTAATACAGCTTGAACCTTTGTGTAATTATATTCTTGAATTAATTACTATACAGTATAGATATGCTTGATGTTTCGTTTAGAGGTGAAATTCAAAGAAAATCACAAACATGTCAACTAATGTATCACTAGAAACTGGTAAGCTAACAGATGGCGATCGTACAAGTTTTAGGTCAACTACATATCGGGCGATTTATAAAAATACAAATACAACCACCTCCATAGCAGCTGGGATATACGAGAGATTAGCCGGAAAAATAACGATGTTTTAATGACGTCACTATATGGACCAATACTGCCCAAGCAGACGACATCCCATAAAGAATGAACATAATTGCAAAGCTATTATTTGTCAAATTATAATGAGTTTAGTGTATATAAATGTAATGGCATTTCAAACCATTTAAAAAGGGATATGACCCGATTCAGATAACTAAAATCTTTTGCTTGCAAATACACAGGATAGGGGTAAAACAATAAAATAAAAAAAAACAGACTTTCAAATTGAAAACCCCCCGGAATGATATTAAGGACGGCATTTGTTCCCTCTTGAAACGCCGAACATACCGCGGCATGTGCAGCTGAATATACAATGGCGTCTTATTTTGTTAACAAGCGACAGATTCCTTTATTTTTGTATCGCTACATTTTTCATCAAAATAAAACCATGCGCGGGGTTTAGAGTGAGGCAATATATTATACATTTAGCCTGACGGTAGTGAAGTAAGAGAAAGAACTCAAGAAAAAATGAAAACACAGGCACTGAAAATGTGTGAGATGTCATGGGACATCGTATGCTTGTGCAAATCATGTCCATACTTTGATCTCAAACATCTCAACAGCGTTCGGAGAGCTCTTCAGGTGCTATGTCGGGCCTGTATTTAAGCGTTTTGTAATTTATAATAATCATTTCTCCGAATTTTTTGAAGCATTGAATTTCGATAACCTTGTCGAATCAAAGCTTCTACTTTGCAATAATGACAATAAAGTTAGTTTTTAAAATCAATGCATATCTACTTTAACGGTGCTTTGCTAACAGAATTGCTCGGCCGACTCTGGGTATTGGTGCTAATGCATTTGTATACAAATTTTCTCATTCCAATGTGTTTGAAATACATGTTTTTAATCGCACATCCTGGAGAAAGGCCTATAGAATTCCGCGTTTTTTTTAAAACATTATGTATTGTCCCAATAAGATATTCCATGCACAATATAGGAGGAAAAATATCAAATTTTATTTAGCTTGACAAGACATGGTCTCTTTTTAAAACTATTTAAGACATTTTTTTTTAATCGGGACAATGCAAAAACAAAGACATCTTTTTGAAAAATTTAAATGTGAATATAGAAATGCGTTTCATTTCGACAGTGGCGTCGTGAATAGGGACAGGTTTTGATACATCATCCCACAATTTGCGAAATCGAGAACATGTGCCCTTCCTCCGACAAGAAGTGCCTCCTTCGAAGTGAACTAATGCACCTCCCACGATAGGAAAATGTCACTCCTAAGATAAAAAAAAAATCCTTGTTTATCTATGTCTTCTTGGTTTATACCCGTTTGAAGAAGATAAAATATCCAAAACAGAAATAAAAAAGTTTTTATTTTTATAATATTTTTTTTTTAATGCAAGATATAAAACCTATATACCCAGCATTCTTTTCGAGGTATTGGTTTAAAAAAAATCGGCCTTTGTGACTCCAATAGTTTCAGCCAGAACCTCTCAATACAGTGTAAATTCGTATACTATTGGGTAATGTAGAAATGTTAGATTCTAAAAGGCCTACTATGAATAACCAAACATAATACCTTGGTGTTTATTTCTTCGACTTATAGATAAAGATAATTAATCTATAACAAATAATTTACAAAAATAATCAAATGAAAAATACTTCTAATGTATTCCTCAACTAATAGTTTGTAACAGTATAGCAATAATTTACTTTTAATGTATAAGGTTTTTTTCGTATACAACGCATGAAGAACCTATTAATGTGATAACTTAATGATTTTAACTGATTTCAACCGTTGTCCACATGACCTATTATCCGTAAACACATATATTACCTTAGACCATTCTCACAATTTTCTTGTAAAATATACCTGATATCAACAATTTGGCAAGCAAAATGTCAACTCACGTGCCTGTCCAGTGTATGAATTAAGAAGAATTAATAAAATGCTTACGAATGCTTACTAATCCACTCTGAATGAAACAGATCATGAAATAAGCCTACTGAAAACGAAGGGGAAAAGGTATAACATCAAAATGATATCTTCAAGAGATATCATTTTGATGCAATGTCATCCCATCTATTCAATACATTAAGTACCTCTATTGAAATACATTATGCCATACATATTGAAATGCTTTTTGTTTTTTGGTAATATGTTGACTCATTTATACTATAGCAGAAATGGAGAGGAAATAATCAGACTAAGTGAATGATAAAGTTGCTGAGATGCAGATTCATTTGATATTAGCTGTGATTTTAAAAGGTGTTCATGTTAGTAAAAACAATAATTGGATCGCATCGTGGATTTCACTTTGGTGTGAACTGATAAATTGACTTTACACAGATCCAGACACTGAGTATAGGGGGTGTTTCCATAACTCCATGTCGACTACACTCCATTCTCTCGCTACCACGCCTCCAGTCACTAAGCTTCATGGATATCAAGCGAGTTGACATGGACGATGGAGAGACACTGGTATGTATCTTTCCTATTCCAAGATTGAAGCCAAAATCCTTTTAGTTTCAAGTTCAAAAGGAAGGGGTTCAGACAAATTAGACTGAATAAATATGAATGGTAAAGGAATTGCCGAAAGAACAATATATTTTGTCTTAAAATCAAGTTAAATTGACGTACTACGGGCTGTTTAGTAAATATGTGGATGGTTTTATATATCTAACATCTATACCTGAATGCACGGTTATAATGTTTTAAATTTGGGATGAAATTTAACCCACTTTCCACAAAACTAAGCGTTTGTTTATTTCTTCTTACTTTAAACTGTTGAAAACCCTTTAAGTTTTATTATTGTATATTTGTGGAATATTTACCAATCATGATTCGAACAGTAAGAGTACTGTATTAAAACAATAATGAGTCAGGTTATCAAATATAATTTCTTACATTAGCGTTGGTTTCCATTCAAATCATAGACAGCCTTTATGCACTGCTTTTTTCTGTAGACTCGTCAAATAACCTCAATAGATGAGCTATCTGTGGAACATAAGCATGTGACAAGTCTGTGGAATCTTGGACTTCATACATCATGTCCCGGAGTTCGAAAACTCCAACTGGAGTGGCAGAACGACGAGATTGTCTCATCAGACATTGTGACAATGGCCTGTACTCCATTCCATCATCTAACTCATCTTCACATCCAGGTAGATTCGCAAATTTCATTTACTACACTGAATGATTCTGTATCATTCTGCAAGGCGGTTAAAACATCATGTCCTCGGCTCACCAAGCTGTCCTTTACCCACATTGAACTGTTCAACGAGGGGGCAGCTGAGATCACCCAACTCATGGAGACTCATCCATACCTGTCAAGCATAGAGTGAGTCTCATTTTGATTTACCAGGGTAATGATTGCCACATGATAGCTTAAATCTTAGAAATGTACATGTACAACACATTGTGGAACGAAACGTCTCTCTCTTAATTAATTGTCTCTCTCTTTACTAATATTTTCTTTTTGTCCTTGAGTACAGTCAAGAAAGTAATTTACCCAAACAAATAGCGATATAATTTATCCCATTAGGGAGAACTAGGAACGCATGTAATACTCTAAACAACTTACTATAAGTTTGAGAAAATCTAAGAAGTGGAAAGCAGTTATAATTTCGTAATATGGAAAATTACAGTAGTTATTGTCTTATTTAAAAATGTGTTTTTAAGATCACTGAACATAATTACCACATTTTTTTCAGAGACAACATTAAATATATTAAAATTAATATATCTCAATATCGCCAGTGAAAGTTTTTTAATCGATATTAGGATTAACGTTTGCAAAATATGCACAAAAAAAGCTTCCAGCAGAGAGATATCGAAATCCATATTTTTATCATAATCTGCCATCTTAGAATCCACTTTATAATAAACCAATTTAAATAATGAATGGATATTGGCATTGTCCCACTGAACATGATGATTACATTTCAAGATGGATTGAAACGGAATTTTTTTGATAATATGCAAATTAAGTTTCCATTTTGGGGATTAAAATCGAAAGTTATAATAATTTGAATATAATGGCTAAATATTTGCAATGTAAATCAGAAAATTATTCCGCCATGTCTGTTAGACCGATGAAACATAGCTTTCAATACATGAATTGTTGTAAGAGTGGACTTGGATGCAATTTAAAGATATTCAAGCTTCGGTATAAACAGTGCGAGTCAAATCATTTTTAAATCATCTATGAACAATAAATTATAATACATCTTACGAAAGAGTGTTTTATCCCAAATCATTTAGTATCATTTTTGTGTGGTATGTGTTCACGCTTGGACGAACAGGAGGCATTGTTTGCGAGAGTGCAAAAATCGACTTGCACCAAAGTTGCTTTTGTGATGTTTGAATAAAACAATTGGTATTTGGGTTTTAATTCGGTCTTTGCAGATCCAAATAACACCCCGAACAAAATTAATCATGCCACACATATCAGATATCGAATACAAAATATCAACGAACATTTCTGCGCATGTGTGTGTGTGCGTGCGTGTATGTGTGTGTGTGACCTTGCTTCTGTAAAAAGCATAATTTATGCAATGCATTTCATTTGATACCTTCAATTCATTCCCTCACTCCGCTAATTCAAACATAATACATACTGTAGGTATCACCTTGGCGCAAGTCGATTTTTGCACTCTCGCAAACAATGCCTCCTGTTCATCTAAACGTCACATACCACACAAAAATGATACCAAACGATTTGGGATAAAACACTTTTTCATAAGATGTATAATAATTTACTGTACAAAGATGATTTTTTAAATGATAAGCAATTTTCTAGGTGTAAACTTTTTTTTTACTCACACGGTAGACAGGGGGCACGAGCCCCCCCCCCCCCCCTACTTATTCAGCGGCTGGCTGAGTCGTTGCGATTTTTTGGGACCCCCCAAAATAGATATATGTCCTCTTACCCCCCCCCCCTCCCCCCGTGTGCCCCCCCCCCCCCCCCCCCCGGGAAGAAATTCCTGGATCCGCCCCTGGTTGAGGGCAGCATACGGAAGTGCGATACCTATAACATCTGGCGACCTTTTTACGCACGGGAGTGTTATACCCGTTGGCTCAGTATTAGGCCTAAAATAAAAACATGTTGTATTGCCCTTTGGAAGCCAAAACATGGGTCGGTCGGTCGGAAAAGTTTTTTTTTTGTTAATACTTTTATTTTGTCGCCCGGCCCCTTGCGGGCCGATATTTTTCGGTTTGGAATGTTTTTTAGTGCCTTCAAAATTTCAAAAAGTGTTGTGAGCCTTTCCGTAGAAAACTCTAAACAGCGACCCTCGCCCAAATCTACCTGCTTTCTAGCTGGTGCAGTGCAAGGTATTAACACGTTAGTACACGAGACCGGGGTCAACTTGCATGTCTACGCTAGTAGAATTTTGAAAATAGGGCAGAAGACGAGTGAGAATTTGGGAATAATTTTATTTTATGCATTCATATCCCATTTAAACAAACAAAAACAAAAATGTATTCATTAATTCAAAAAATTTCAAAAAAAAGGTTTAAAAAAAATAATAAATAAAATTCCGACCGTAGATTTTCAGATTTTTGGGTCGGTCGCAAAGGGCAATACAACATGTTTTAATTTTAGGCCTTAGGGAGTTTTCGCAAGCTCAACGTGGACGGAGAATCTGCGGTTCATGTGCAAAATCGAGAAGCTATTATAGTAACAGCGGGTGACCGCTGAGGTATTGAAATCCAGAATAGGTTTTGGCCAAATCTACGGGCGTTCTCAATGATGCCACAGGTGAATCAAGTGCCTCGATACAAACTATTTCATTCACCTGATAAGAATAATAGTATTTCAATAGACAAAATCCAATCTGCATACATTAGTTGTTGCCACACTTTATACATGCAGTTTGCATTCTGACTATTGAAATACTATTATTCTTATCAGGTGAATGAAATAAGATGTATTTAGAAACATCATAAAGACTTATGTATTCAATTTGATTACATTACGAAAGTGGCCTATTCCCTGCGACTAGCACAACTTGTCTCAACCTAGCCACAAAACGGCTTTTTATCATATTTCAACAAAATTATCATCATGTTTTAAAGCCCCACTCTCCTACATGTAGCTAGTTGTTCCCTCTATACAGTGCGTCCCAGAAAAAACGAAACCGAGAAGTATCGATGTTTTATCATAACTTAATCACAACCATAATTAATGAATGATACATATTTGGAAAGCTTAGAGTCTCCTCTTTCATGTGATGCTACTCAGATAATGCATATTTCACGCATGAGTGATTAAAAGCAATTTGAAGGAAGGAAACCAAAAAGACATTTGGCGGGCGGTATCTGAATTTCGAAGAAAAATTCACATTTCTAGAAATTTCATTTTCTGCACTTTCATATGATACCTCAATCAAGAAAAATGAGCGAGGAATGACAAAGTTCTGTTAGTTTAAAGTAGTGCTTGCATTTCCATAATTTTATTAAAACGAATTCGGTTTCACTGGCTGCCTGCCGTATCAATAAACGAAATTAACAAAAGACTTAACTCCGTTTCGTTGACAATCAGCCGTAGACGAGAGTCTTCATGCATGGCTGATTGTCAACGAAACGGAGTTAAGTCTTTTGTCAAATCTGCTTTTTGCTACGGCAGGCACCCAGTGAAAACGAATTCGTTCGTTATAATTATGAAAATGTAAGGGCTACTTTAAACAAACAGAACTTTGTTATTCCTGGCTCATTTTTCTTGATTGAGGTATCATATGAAAGAGCAGAAAATTAACTTTCTAGAAATATGAATTTTTCTTTGAAATTCAGATACCGCCCGCCAAATAACTTTTTGGTTTCCTTGCTTCAAATTGCTTTAAATCACTCATGCGTGAAATATGCATCACTGAAAGAGGAGACTCTAAGCTTGCCAAATATGTATCATTCATTAATTATGGTTGTGATTAAGTTATGATAAAACATCGATACTTCTCGGTTTCGTTTTTTCTGGGACGCACTGTATAGAATACTCCCCCAATCGGTGCCTGTTGGTCCCTCATGATCCTCTTTTTCTTATGTTAGTTGAGAGCTGAGTTAATGAGATAGCCACCTGTTAGTGACCTCGCTGTGTGGTCTAATCCCTTCTGGTCCAGTAGTATTGACGGTCTTTAAAACAATTCATGTTATAGCCATATTCATGTTGTTATAGTTGATAGACAATAATCGGGGAAAAAAACTCACCGAAGAGCCGTTCGCGTTGAAATTCGTCATCCTTTGTTATAAAACGACGAAATTCCCATACTATAGGCCTGCCATCTTTGGTACAAGCTCGCTGATTGGCTGTTTATTGACTTGGGGCGTCATTGAGAACGCCCGTAGATTTGGCCGAAAACCGATCTAGATTTCAGTACCTCAGCGGTTTAATGTTTGTCAAACCTGGCGACAACTAATGTATGCAGTTTGGATTCTGTCTATTGAAATACTATTATTCTTATAAGGTGAATGAAATATTTCTGCATCGAGGTCCTTCACAAAGACGTACATGTATGCCCACCCCCCCCCCCCCCCCCCCCCCACTCCGGGGTCGGAATGACCGCATGCGTGTTACCAAAATGTCCGGTAAAGGGGTACTTTTCACGCAGCAAAGTCCGGCTCGTAGTACACAAAAATCCGGCCCGTATTGACTTTACATACCGGACTTAGGGGGTGTTTTCAAAAGGAGGGAACACGCATATGCGTACCCTAAATAACATTGAGTGGGGGGGGGGTGGGGGGCGGGCATGTATGCATTAAATTTGGTTACGAAAATAAATTGCATATTGGCATTGCATTGCATACCTCCGTACTATCCATATGCGTTCACCGAAAAGCAAAACCGCTTATCGTACCGAGGGTGGTCTGTGTGCGACGGCCGAAACCCTGAGTGCTCCTGCGTCGTAGAAGGTCTGTCCGTTCCTGAACGAAAACTCGCTATTATGTAGTGATCGCCAACTTGCCTACTTCACGAACGACCGAGTCTAGTTGAATCGCGCCTGATTTATCCCGAGTTTCGATTGACTGTTTGTAATTTAGTTTTATGATATCAAATTATATGTGATAAATTACATGCAGCTAAAAATGCACATTATTATAGTTCTGTAAAATATATTTATTTACAATATAATCTTGCAACTTTTATTTAATATTTGATGGGAATTTGAAGATTATATTATTGATATATCGACTGCTATGAGAGGCATAGTTGTTTCTATAGGCTCAAGGGGACGTTACATCCTGCCATGACCCCGAGGTGCGCCGCGGCGGAGAGCCATTAAAGAAACAGCTATGCCTCAAATATTAAAGCAGTCCATATATCTTTTATATACCGAATTTACAAAAAATCTACAAAGAATTCTTGCCTTATCCTTTTCTTGAGTAAAGATTGGTTAAAACATCACAGAGCATCTGAAACCTGTCAGTTAATCTTCGCTGGAAAGTTGCCTGAATGTTACAATCATTCGGGAATCACACACACTAATGCCTGGATTACATTTGCCCCGGGCGCCGTACGATAAATTAGTCTACGATTTTTCGTAGACATCGTAGGAGGCTACGGGGTACAAGTTTGTGTTAACATTATCTACGAGCATCATGCCATACATTGTGTTGGCCCTTGGGGGCAGGCCAGGGCAAATCCGTACAGAGGCTGCTCGGAGATTGTACGGAAATCGTGCAATTTAAAAAGCAGTAGCCGTGCAGTCTCCGCAGCCTCCGCACGGAAATCGTACGGAGCCCGTGCAGCTTCCGTTCAAAGATGACTCTTCAACATCACGGATATTGCACGGACAGCGAGCAGCAACCTTGCGATAGCTGTGCAATGGCCGTGCGAATGCCCCACGAGTCTACAATCTATGTACGATTTTTTTTTGCCCCCATATTCACCGAAAAATCGTACGTTTGCTGCACAATCAGTGCGAGGCCTACGGGCGATGCCCGTGCGGGGATTGTGCAATGCCACCTACGTATACGGGCTGCGGGCTACGGGCTTACGATTTTTTTTCAAATTTGTTTAACTTCTCGCGAAACAAAATCGTAAAGGCTGCGGAGCCCGTGAATCCGTACGAAAATCTCACGGTCGCCTCCTGCCTCCGCACAGAGGCCGCACGGAAAAGGGGATACGGGCAGGATACGGGCTCCGTAGACTAATCGCAGGTCAAATGTAATCCAGGCATAAGCGACCAAATCGCGCACACATTGTATGGTTCAGCGCTCGCACAAAGAAGTTTTACACGTAAACCAATGTGGATCTCAGCAAATTGTAACTATCCGGCCCGTTACCCATGGCAACGGGCATCTTTCTAATGAACTATTGACCGTTACCCGGGGAACGGGCAATTGTTCGTTTCTTTTAAGGGATAGTTGAGTTCTGTTGCAGAGGGCGCTACGCAAAATAATTTTTGTATGAGATAATGAAAAACTGAGTGTCAAATTTGAAAGAACATAATATTTAAATGACAAAATCATCTTTGTTTGATCAAAATCGGTTCAGAGACGGCTGAAATATAACGATTTGTAATACTTGTGTACCACCACAAATATTAGATATTTTGAAAGATTTGAAAAAACCGTTGAAAAAAAACGAAATAACGCCTGTTGCGTCGTATTTCAGCCAATGCCGATGTTGGATTTTTTGTTGGCATTTTCGTGTCGCCTATATTACCCACAATTAGCCGGCTCATGTATTGTTATTTTTAATTAAATCATTATTTAACGGTCAGCGTGTTTTTTTTTTAAAGTGGAGCTGAATTAGTATGATCGTATTGGCTAAATTTCACATATTTTGGGGTCTAAAACTATCTTCATAGCAATTTTAGGTTCTAAAAGGTCACTATAAATGTCATAGATAAGAATAAGAGCAATAACCATGCACTTTGAAGGCATTTGCGATCTGAAAACAGAACTCGACTATCCTTTTAAGGGCATGGCTAAAATGACCACCAATTTTGACTAATTAGATGGCTAGTTTTATTCAAAATGCTAAAGAATGGTATATGATATGTATTATGGTCAATGCCCGGGCGTTGTTAAATCATGTTTAACGAGTACGCAACATACGCGTACATGGTATTTCGCTTTGTATGCACGGTACCTACACTGCAAATGATCAGGTACACTTCCTATGACTGTATTATGTACGATTATTATGGTATTATGGTAAATATGTCATAATCATTATATCATCTGGTTTTTTTAGAAACCGCTCCGATGTACTGTACACACTGGTCCGAATTCACAAAGGAGGTTTGTCGACAAACCTCGGTTTGTCGACAAACATCCTTTCGTTTCGACAACCCTCCTTTTTTTGTTTTTTACAAACCAGGTTTGTCAAAACGCGTCATATGACGTAATTCACAAGAAGGTTTGTCCACAAATCGCCTTTGTGAATTCGGGCCACTGAGTTTCCTTCGGGGGATTATGGCGGTGTCCGTGTGCTGCCCTCTATATACCCAAGCTTAAACATCTTTAAGATGAAAATATTTGTTTTTAAATATTTTAATGGTGGAAGCTGATTTGCATTTCATGTGAAATTCGCTGGTTATAGTATATTAAAATGTATCAATCATGTTCGATGGAATGGGCAATATCAATCATATCACTTTAAGTGATTCAACTGGGATCTTAAATCATGGCGAGTTATGAAAATATATTAATTTCATTATCTTATTTGCATATTTATGTGAGAGAATGTGTTTAGTCTGTTTACTAACATCTATACCATTTGGTTGAGCACTTGGTTCGTTCAAATCTATTATAAACAACGATAATAAGATAACGAAATCAATTTTAGTTTCTTCCATACCTTTAGCCATATAATTAATGCTATAGTGTTGATACAACCTAGATACCAAATTATAAATATGCTTGATCTTATAAGCATGATAAGAGGATAACTAGCGTTAATTTAATACATTTGAATGTTGCTAAAAAGAAAATTGATTCGGGCTAAACACTTTGCCCCACAAGCCATCTATCGTTATTACTGCTAAATTAGTTAGGGGTACGTAGTTGCATTAAGGTTGGGAATGCATCTCAGAGTGGGTTGTCTTAAAGATTAGATGAAAGGGTGCCGTATAGGTGCTTTTAAAATAGTTTACATAATCCGATGATCTCTTTATTTCAGGATTTATTCATACCAATATAATTTTCTTAAGATAAATTTTAATTCAATACTTTATTTATTTCATTTATCATGATGTTCATAGACGTGCTGTATCCTATATACACAATTATGATTCTATGGTTCGCACTCATGCAATATAAATACAGACCAAAAAATTATGCAAGGTCCTATGATGTGTATTTAATTGTCATCTATTCTCACACCATATAGCATACATCTATGATGGCTTTTTAAGAGAATACCGTACGTCAGGCTAGTTCAGAAGATAATGTATTGTGCCCCCGAAATTTAATATTTTATCCTTACAGGTTGATTACGTGTTTTACCGACAAAGATCTGGATCCACTGATTTCTTTGGTAAACAGTAAAGGCAAGCTGACTGTCATCGTGGAGCATGGCGGGGTAAGACAAAACACTAGATGATATGCCCATCCTTTGATCGATTCTTCTCCCTCTCTCTGGCATTACATCGATTCAAGGTCGGCTTATTTGTTTATCCATGCCTAACTCCGCCCGATCGATACCCAAGAATAATCAATTAATTTGGTTATTTTTACGTGTTTAAAATTATCACGTCTAGCAATAGGTTTTTTCTTGATCTGTGTAATATTATCCGGAAACTGAAGTATAACAAGCATAGAGAGAAAGACTCTTCACAATCATAAGAACATTTTTAGTGAAAAAGTACTTTCCTTCATTGCACTTCGTTCTCTTTTTTTAAGCGATAAGACCTTAATATCTGATGAAAGGACGAACATTTTCCCTATCTTATCCATAGCTCTACTTAAAGAAATGTGTCAAATGATCACATAGCATGCATCTCAGCAAAATAAACTCTATTTAGAAACGTAGCGAAAAGCAGAAAGATAAAACATGCTTCTTAAAATACTGCAATATCCATGAGTTTGAATATACGTTTGTATATTGGGAAAAAATCCCAACGAATCACGCCGCTTTTTCTTAGCAAACATAAATTATACTTAGCACCGTGAAAAAAAAACAGATACATGAAACATGCTTCTTACCGTTACGGTATAGCAATATCGATCAATTTAAGTATATACGAGTGTATGTTGGAAAGAAATTCCTGCGAATCAGACTGCTTTATTCAGAACATGTTATAAATGAATAAAGTTGTTTTTTCAATCAAACTGCCTGTATATTCTTAACTCTTTAAATTAATAAAAACAACAACAAATACAATTTCATGAAGATATGATGAGTGATAGATATAAAGTATAGGTATATATGTGTCTTCCTTTCCTCTGCCTGCTACCTTGGTCATGATAGTGACATCATACATATATTTCAAATCTTCCCTGCCTTAAATGTGATGATTGCAGTACCTTTTTGAACAAAATTCCTTATCAATATAAAATTGCTTGCTAATTTTGGTTTTACTATATGATATCTTGGCATTTTACATCAATTTCTATCTTCTTCGAAGGTAGATATGTGAATGACTCCATCGCCTTACTGATTGGAATTTAAATATAAACAAAAATTCAAAGTTTCAATATAAATGATTATAAGCTATTTAATCGTTAAATATCTGACCTACAGCAATTTAAATCTCTGGAACCAAATTTTTTACTTATTGCTAAATTATTTTAATTTTTTTATTAATTTTATGAATGTCCCTTTTGTCATGAGAAGTAGCTGTCTAAAGTTCATTATTTATACATGCACAACTTGACTTGAACTATTATGTATTCCTCCCAATACTACCGTAAATGAAACTATCACTCCCTCCCCGCTCCTCTTTGTCTCTTCTCTTTCTATGTTATTTTTTAATATATTGCTTCCTTCCTAACATAATTTTATATACATTGCTTCATTTTGTATGTATTCTTTTACTCATTTTCGAGAGGACGTCACCCCTTTTCTAAATGTATGAGATTGTAAATGTAAATATATTGATGTATCTGGAATAAATAACATCAAATGAAATCAAATCAAACTATGATTATTTAAATAAATAGTATAAAATCTGCCTCTCATAAATTCAACTATAAAAATGCATTATTCATCTAAAAGGTACTTATATTTTAGAAAACCATCATTATGTATATATTGTTTCTGGTATCTTATGTTCCCCTTAATCATAGACATGGATTTGAAGTTAACGCTCAAATAATATGTGGTGTGGCCGTCAAGCAAATACGTATCAACGTTGGAAGATGACCCTCATCAGACCACGTGATGGCAGCAGACTACTCTTACTACGGACTTCAAAATGAAACTTGTCGACTGTGGCGGTATTAAACCAGGCTACCCGAATAACTAATTATACGAATTGACGGATACCTAAAGTTAAAATGCATGAAATTTAGTATCATAAACATATTACTGCTTATACTTTTTCTCGATACTTTTAATTCATCACTTTATAATTATGCCGCATATAGATGGAAGCCAGTATTAAGAAGGAATCAAAAGATAGAACGATAGATTTAACAGAAATCAATTCTGGACAGAGAAGAGGAATAAGAGGAAACAATGCAACACACAGTAAACATCTTGTTATTTACTGGTATAAAATGTCTATCAAAATACCATAAACAACTTAATGACTCGGTGTTTTTCTCCTTGAATCTGAAAGCATGGTATAGAAAATAAGATGCCTTTGCCCTCACCTGTCTTGCTTGACTAAGCTCCTGCATGTATTGTTTCAGCATATTTTTTTTGTCCGAATCATCGTAAAGACTCGACCAAAATTACATATGGCTAAGGGCAGTAATTGATTTGTCTTTTGTTTTTTCATCATTTTGTTCATGACATTTATTCAGTTCTGAATAGAAGTACATGTAGTTAGTTTACCATCACAGAAAAAGTTTGACGGCTAACCACCCCTTACCATTTTACATAAACATATAATGGAGATTCCTGGTGATGCAAATAAGATAACCAAGTTGGGTTATAGTGTTAATATACAATTAATGAGAGCATTAGTAAGAATTACCCACACAAGGTACCTTTGGAATAGTCTAACTCGCCCGGGGCGGTTTTGAAGATACCGAGTGTGGGTAATTTTAATGCCCGAACAAAATGATATATATTATTTGTTTTATAAGATTGTGTTTCATTTGTTTTATAAAATGATTTTTTATAATATGATTTTACTAATGACCGGTCATTATCCAAATTACGCGTTAGGCAAAATATATGCCTGGTCACGTGTACGATTTCAACCAATCATTTGATTAGGATCCACGTCATCATTTTATAAAACAATCTATGCAATACAAACAAGAGCCGACGATATACAGGCAACAACCAAGAAGCTATGCTTTTACCTAAGGCTTCTTCATTTCCTCTTTTCTAACTTTACTTAAAGCCCCATTGCACTGGTTTGGCCAGGAGTGATTAGACTTCCCTGCATGGTCACTGACAGATGGTTATCTCATCAATTGAGTTATTTTAATTAACATAAGAACAAGGGAATTATGGGGACCAATCGTCAGCGATTAGGCATTGTTTGCTATATAGAGGGCGCAAGTAGCTCTAGGTAATGCAGTGAGGAATTAAGTCCTTAATTTACAAGTAACAGCAAACAAATAAAAGTGCATTGATTTGATTTTATAACTGTGAACTTATTTTTTTCCAAAAATAAATTGTATTGTTACTATTATTACATTTCTGGTAAATAAAACTGACAATGTGGAACGGGAAATGTGAAATACGGAATGAACCGAACTGAATTTGAACAAAATTAATCTAAACTCTCTATAGATTGTTACTTTAATACAATTACAACCGGTTTCCGTGTACTCATATATTAGCTATTTGCTGTAATAATGATGACATATATAGCTTTGTTTTTATAACAAGGTTATCAGGAATCTAATCCGTGAGGATCTGTTGATATATCCTTCATCACGGTGATACAAGCATTCTGTAAAAGTTTCAAGTATACCAGGATTTATTTAATGAAATACGGTTAAAGTAATTTGTATCGACCTTCTGTTTGACCGATAATTCATCCATTATCAAGAAATATTGTTGGAAATACCGTGCGTAAAATGTATATACTCGGCCTAGACAAGCTTTAGTCTAATTTCTGTCCCGTCCAGGGGCGGCGATCCCGGGGGGGACGGGGGGGGGGGGACACGTCCCCCCCTCGATTTTTGTAGGGGGGGATCGTCCCCCCCGGAAAATTTGAAAAAGTGCAAACATATAATGTACAGCAAATACTGACTAAAGACTGCAACACACTCATTAGGCTTTGGAGGGTCCAAGAGTGCAGCGTTTAGACTTAAAAATTAAGCGTTTAGACATAAAAATGTAAAAATCTTCTGGCTCGGGAGCTATGCTCCCTCGCATAATATCCTTTAAAAAGTTCAAGTACATATTGTAGAAAGTAAAGTGTGAAAAAAGTATATTGTTTCTTTTCAAACTAAAGTTTTTCTAAGGAATATAATTTTGTAATACAACAAAACCTGTGAGGGAGTAGTCACTTTCGTCACCTTCACCCCTCTTGTTCACTATGCTCACTCACTCGGGCTTGGGGCAGTACCCTCCCCCCCCCCCCCCCCCCGCCGATAAAATTCAAACGTGGTTTATTTCTAATTCGATACCAGTGAACTAATTTACAAATGTTGCTGAAATGGCATGATTTTCTCTGAGCTTCCGGGGGCTTTGCCCTCTTAGCCCCACCAAGGGCCCTAAGGCCCCCTGGTTGCTCAGCTGATCATAAATGAATGCCTAAAACACCTGAGCTTCCGTGGGCTTCGCCCCCTGGACCCCACCAGGGCCCTAAGCGGGCCACTGGAAGCTCATCTGACCATGTTCAAAGGCCTAAAACCCTGAGCTTCCGGGGACTCCGCCCCCTATACCACACCAAGGGCTCTAAGGCGGCCCCTGAATGATTATCGGATCGTAATTTAATGCCTAAAAGCGCTGAGCTTCTGGGGGCTTCGCCCCCCTGGACCCCACTCCGATTTGTGACCTGCATGCAAGTGTCACAAATATGGTATCAAAATATGCTCATTAGACCCTTATTAAATGCCTAAAAACCTGACCCCCGCCGGGGCTTTGCCCCAAGACCCCACGCCGATTTACGCTCCACTTGCTTTGCCCTATCTGATCGTAAATACTTTAGCGCCCCCCCCCCCCTCCCACTATGAAAAACGTTCCTCGGGGCCTGCTATAACATGTAAGAGCGGTGATGATTCGGATTTTTTTTCTCCCCCCCCCAAAAAAAAAAAAAAAAAAAAAAAAAAACGTTTTTGCTCATGACGTCACTACCCCCCCCCCCCCCCCCCATTTCCTCGCGTTTCGTCCCCCCCGGTCATGAAAAGAAATCGGCGCCCCTGGTCCCGTCCAATACATTTTAGCTTTTTGACATTGATGTATTGAACATATTTTTTTTTCTAACTTCAATTGTTAAAGTCAAGAAGTGGACGTTCTCATTTCTTGATAAGATCTACAAAAGATTATAAAATATATGATTTGAACATGTGTGTATAAAATGTCGTAATCATTATATAATCTCAGTTTTTAGAATTATCTTTTTCGTTTGTTTTGCTGTTCAGTCAAATGTAAATAGAACATCCATACACATTGGATTTGAGTGAACATAATTTAAATCAATCTTCATTAATTTCTGTACCTTGAACTTCATGCCATGTATGGCAATTATTACATTGAAGTGTTGTGCATGGCTGTTAGCCTGAGAGTCTGTCATGCTTCTTGAACTTAATAAGTTTGACGAAAATTATAAAATATAATTATATTTTGCAGAGTGTGTACATATGGTTAACTGTGACAAGATAACAGTTTGTCTACTCAATGTACTCTTTCAAATCTATTCAAACCATATAACCATATGAACCGTACATGTCGTGCTATTGTAGGTGTTATTGTTATTACCCTTAAGTATTTTGTCATTACATCATTTCCCAGATCGGATACATCCAACTAATCATGATCATAACTAATATAATCTAGTCTAGTTTGTGACATGCATGCAACAGTTATTTATGTTGTAAAAAAAAGAGGAATTAGTCATCTTGATCACGTTGTGGAATTCTTATATCAAATCATAATCATAGCGTGTATACATACAATTTAGTCTATGAGTGATATGTATGTAACAGTCGTCGATTTAATATGAGAGAAATTAGTAACCTTATCTCGTGTAGATATTCTTGTATTCAATTAATCATGATAATATGTTGTATGCAATTATATCTGATTTTGTGACATGCATGCAACTGCCGTTGCTGTATTGAGAGAGAGTCCACCCTATCTCGTTTTTATATTTTTGTATTCAACTAATCATGGTCATATTTGTGGCATTTCATGTCAAACTCGTTTATGCAGTAAGAGAGAGGAGTAAGTCGTTTCGATCTCGTTGTAATAATATTCTTGTATTAAACTAATCAAAATCAAATAGTGTATACCTACTGTACAATCAAGACTTCTTTGAGACATGCATACACCAGTCGTTGTATATATGCGACAGAAAGTAATACAGAGAGTATTACAGAGAGGAGTGAGACAGGGGGTAGTAATAGAGAGAGAAATCTCCATCAAATCGTAAACTTGGAAAATGGCGTTTGATGGAACACATCTGTCAATTTACAGGATTATTGTCCTTGTATTTAGTAGCATTAGAGTGCGTTTCTAATTCCAATCACAATAATGCAATGTATGTTATGTTCAGTTTTTTTCTATGATTAGTAAATCAAAATAGGATATGGACCCATATGATATCTTATAACATGTCGAATATGTATTATTATCTACACTGACAATTTTATTGAACAGTGTTTTTACCATTAAATCTTATCAATTTGTACTCTATAATACATTTCTTTCAACTTATGTCTATATTGTAACGACCGTGTTCATTATTGCCTGTGTTGTATTATTTTTGTCAGTTGGTGTGCAGTACACCTGAATGATGGAAAGTTAAGTCGAGCCTTACAGTGTGCGTTGCGTTATGAGAAATGTGTTCTCTTTTTACGAGCTATATTGAATTCTTCAGTACAGGCTCTTTGATTGCCTTGAGAAATTCTGGAATCATCTGAAAGCCGGTGAAGTTCTCTTTGATATATTCCCATTTTCATGGATTGCAGGACTGCTGTAACGTGTTTTTATTGATATCCGAAATATATTAACTATGTAAATATATATATATATATATATATTTATAAATGAATAATGTTACTAGAAAGGGAATAACTATGCATTCATTCTTTCACGTATTTCTACACACGTGTTTGTTATATCTAAATTTGTTCTGTTAATATATCTGAGAGTGTACATAATGGCATGTGAATAAAGTGGAAACAAAGAATAGGTATGAGTACCTTAACAGTAGAATATGAAATTTGTTGTAAGAACATCAAATGTTTGTAACTATCTCATCAGTAATTGTAGAGACAGCAATTCATGTATTTGTCTATTAAAGCAGTAAGACTGTCATTTGCTTTAAATTACTGTTTTATCATGTGATAAACGACATATTTGGTTATGTCGTAGTCCTAATAGATCCGTGGCTATATTAATGTTAAGTTTGTTGCAGTTGTGAGTTTTGTTTATAAAGGTAACACAAATTGTTGATGAGGTAATTTTGTGAAAATCTTTTGAATGTGTGTGTGCAGCTATTTGTTCTAAGATATAATCGATTGCAAGCTCCGGGAAGACAACAGTTACGTTGGGTTTTTGGTCCGACAAGAAATATCTATATTGTCAATCGAAATACACTGTTATTATTCATAAATTCCTATTTTGTATATTGTGAGATTAATCAGCATTACCAGAGTTTCATCTAGACTGACCCTACTAAATTTCATCGTTGGCATATCAATAATTTAGTGAACCAACTCTGACCCAAGATTTCGAATGGTTACAAATAATATCGATTTTTAAAAAAATCTCTCAAAGTGAGATTTCTAAAAAAATGCAGACATTTCAAGACATAACATATTACTAGTCGTTTCTTTTTATCATCAACCTCGGAAATTGTTAATTGAAAAAAATATAATTCCTTAAACTTATACCAACACTGACTGTGCAATAGAGTTATTGATTGTGTTTATTGTACGTGTGTACATAATGATAAATATTCACAATTTTAGAGAATGACAAACAGATAATATGTTTTTGTACATAATGTATAAAAGAGAAAGTTAGATTTATAACTGATTGAACTCATGGGATTTTGTTGTTGAGAAATGGTGGAAGGGGATATATCGCAAGAAATCGAATAAAATAATCATGAAAGCCATGTACATTTTCAAATGTTTGCGTCAGAGCTTTATTCACGTAAATAGGAATAATTCGGATGAGAGGTGGGCAACAAGAAAAAAAGAGGGTAAAGCGCTTTTCACAGAAAATAAGAAAGGATTGGACTGGAGAGTGTATGTAAGAGAGGAAAAGCGTGTTGTAAGTAGACTCTGAAATAAGGAGACGGACCAAGAAAGAGTGAAAGAGAGAGAGAGAGAGAGAGAGGGGGGAAGAGAGAGAAAGAAAGAGAGGGAAGAGAGAGGGGAGAGATAGAAAGAGAGGGAAGAGGGGAGAATAAAGAGAGAGAGAGAGAGAGAGAGAGAGAAAGAAAAACATTAGAAAAATACAAACACGCAATGATCGCTCCACATTTCACAGACTACCCATTCACAAATACATGATTCAGATTTAAACGCTACGCCGTTATAAACATCAAAATATACCTGTCAATTATAAACATGAGTTCTGAAAAAGAAGATCATGAAAAAAAAAAATTTACATTCAGAAAATTGTCATTTATTTAAAAAGTCAGCTATAAACGAAAGGTTATCATATGTGTTTTGAAAAAGTGTTATATCCTGAATCGTTGGCATCATTTGTGTGTGTTATGTGTTCACGAGAGTATTAAAATGAGAGAATGAATTGAATTTATCAAATGAGATGCATAGCATATGCCTTGAAAGGTAATATGTCTCATTTGCAGGCCAAAAAAATGAAAAGATTAAATTCCAACGGCATTTGAAAGATAATAATATAATATATATATATAATAATAATAATTTAAGATTTGTATAGCGCACATATCTGCCTATAATGGCACTCAAGGCGCACAAAAAATATTCACTATTAACATTTCAAATACAAACAATAAACAAACTGAAATTAACAAACTAATAATAAATCAACAATCAAAAAACAAAAATGCAAATTACAGATTCAGTAAGACATTGAAATGTTCATGTGAGTTAATCATATTTTTCCTTCATAAGGTAGGTCTTTAGATGCTTGTGGAATAGTACAATTGTTTTACTTAGTTTAATGTATGAAGGGAGTGCATTCCACAAACGCGGGGCTGCTACAGAGAAGGACCTGTCGCCCCAATACCGCCTTGTTCGAGCTTCCTGAAACTGGTGGACATTTCCTGAACGTAGACCAAGTCTAGAGGATCTCTTCTCCTCCAGTAGATCTGACAAGTATAATGGTGTCTGGTTGGTTTTGGTTTTAAAAACCAGGGAAAGTACCTTGTACTTGAGTCTTTGCCTCACAGGCAGCCAGTGCAGATCCTCGAGAACGGGAGTTATATGATCAGATAACTTTGATCGGGTGACAAGCCGAGCTGCAGAATTTTGGACCTTCTGCAGTCGTTTGATGAGAGTGTCGGGCAGTCCATTCAGGGTACTATTGTACATGTCCAATCGTGACGTGACGAGTGCATGGACTGCCTGCTTCGTGGCATGTGGAGTCAGATAATCCCGGATTCGACGAAAGTGCCTGATGTGATAACATGCTGATCGGATGCAGCTAGAGATTTGGGGTTCCATTGACATGTTGGAATTCAGTGTTAGACCTAGTGAGCGTACTTTGGAAGCCGGACTAACACGTGCCTCACCAACTGTGAGATGGGGAACAATGACCTTCTTCATCTGTTGAGAAGAACCGAAGAAGATAAATTCGGTCTTCGCCTGATTAATTCTTAAGTAGTTCTGCCTCATCCATTTGGAGATCTCTGTTATGCATGACTCAAATCTGACAAGGGTGTTGTCCACATCAGTTTGATTAGGCAGGCACGACATATACAGCTGAATATCATCAGCGTATATGTGATACATGAAATTATGCCTGTTGATAATGTCACAAATCTGTAAAATGTACAAAGAAAACAGTTGCGGACCGAGCACTGAACCCTGAGGCACAGAACAGTTTAGAGGAACTGGGTCCGAGAAGTCATTCTCACCAATGCGAACAGCCTGAGTGCGACCATCAAGGTATGATTGACACCAACTCAAAGCCGAACCTCCGATACCAACTTCTTGTAGTCTCTGTAGTAAGACAAGATGATCTACCGTGTCAAACGCTGAGCTCAAATCCAGTAGAACTAGTCCTGTCAGCATGCCCCTATCCATGGCCCGTAAGACGTCATTACTCACTCGCAAGACGGCTGTCTCCACTGAATGGTTCTTTCTATATGCTGATTGGAAAGGATCCTGAAGAGACTGGTCAGCTACACATCTAAGAATGCGTGCAGCAGCTGCTCTCTCGACCACTTTTCCTATGAATTTCAAGTTAGCTACTGGTCTGTAGTTTTCCAGTCTCTCCTTATCCAGGTTAGGCTTCTTTAGTAAGGGCCTGATGGTGGCATGCTTCAAGTTCTCCGGAAAAACAGCTAGAGTAAAAGACCTGTTGACCAACTTCGTAATGAATGGCACAAATGCACGAACATGTTCCTTGATCAGCCATGTTGGAATAGGGTCTTGTTGACAAGAGCTTGACGGCGATCGTTTGATGAGTTTCTCGACTTCATCCTCGGATGCTACATCGAAGCTGGCCATATACGGTGCTCCAGGTGTAGGCTTTTCACCGATCTCCAGAAACTGCACCAACGAATCGCGAATCGTGTTAATCTTGCTCATGAAATGCTCTGAGAATCTGTTGGCTAATCTGTCTGGTGGACTTTGTGGTAATATAGGATCTCCTTCCTTCTGAAGGAGCTCATCAATGATGGTGAACAAAGCTTTCTGATCTGAAGTACAGCTCTCAACCGCAAATGAATAGAACTGTCTTTTTGCATCCTTTATGAGCTTAACAACACTTCGGCATTGCTCTTGGTATCTCTTATGTTGAAGTTTGCCTTCCTCGCTGGACTTACACCTTCTCCACTTTCTTTCCAACTAATTTAGAACTTCAGTCAAAAAGTGTCTTTAAGTGGGAAAATAACGACTATCAGTTGTCGAATCGACTTAAGAGCTATAGAGCCAGTAAGTAATAGTCTGATTTTCAGACCATTGTACCAAATGGTCGTACGTTTTATGCTGCGCAAAGATTCAATCAGTTTAATGTTGGCCATTACAAGAAATGTGTTTTTGATATAGACAAATGCTCATGTACCCTTTATAACTATTTTCATGTATGTTATTACCAAAGAAGAAAAAAGGCCAGTCAGTCACTTAATAGGGTCTGACAGTGAAGTCTAGCAAGTAAACGGGTTTCCTTGCATAATTTGAATATGAGGACACTGCTTACGTTTAAATTTCACAGATAGGACATACATGACATATTCGTAATTCCTGCAAAGTTCTACAGAATTTGATGTTGGTTGCAAAAGGAACATATTATCTTTAATGGTCCCCAAACGAACAGAAACGTTTCTAAATGTATCAATTTAGTTCGGTGTTTACATTTATTTCCTTATTTCTTTCTTGCTTTATTGCAACCTAACTTGAGGTTGTATTTGTACTTATTTCACTTTATTTCATGACTAACATCATAATACATATCTGTAATCTTGTTGAGGGTGGTGGACCTTGATGTCAGTTAAAGTTCAATAAACAGAAGCCAGAATATTGTTTCCTTTTTTCACTTCTGTTATATATCTTTCGGATGTTTCTCGTATATTTTTTTAGACAGGAATGTTTGTATCAAAGCAAAATGGATTAATACCAACATTTGGACAAACTTACACTTCAGGTTTCTTAATAGTTTCCACTGTAATGGCTTTGTCTTCAGCTGATACATAGAGGGGTTTTCTTCCAACATTATGTAATAATAACATAATTATTTCATGGCTATAGAATTTTGAAGAATTATAAAAATAATCCCTCTTGCACATCAACATGGTTTCTCGGACCATGACATTTATATCAATGATCTACAGTTAGCAAAATCTTAAGTTGATTCACCCTCCCGCTACAATTAAATCAAGAAAGAAATTGCCCACATTGTCATTGGCAGACTAAAATATAATAATGAGTCTTTCGTGAGTCTTAAAGAGAATGTCAAAAGGACATTCCGATTCGCTGATAGTTTGCTTGGTGTATTTGGAACAGCAAACATAACATTTTCCTTTCAAACTACACACGCACCCTCCCACATATTCTCATTTTTATTTCATATAATATCAAAATAATACAAATTATTCTTTAAAATACACTTCCTTTCATCATAATAACATAATTCAACAGACTTAGGTTATCTCAAACGTACCTACTTGAAAGACTGACATAATATTTCTTTGCATCTTAATAATTCGATCTCTAAGGACCTACCCATCGGTGTGTTTGCTTTGTGTGGGTGTGTGTGTGTGTGTGCACGCGCGCATGTGAGTATTTGTGTGTTCAGTAGCTTTGAATTTCCATCCCTTGTAGATACGTTACATTATTTGTATTCACCTTGCCATATTAATAATGTATGTATTTTGTTGACAGTGTAGGGCCCTGCTCACAACTCTAGCTTAGCTTCTAAAAGGGTCCTAAAACCATTCATTTAATGATGTAATCAAGTTAATGGACTATAACCAGTCTCTTTTTTATGTAAAATGTTATATCATATTTTGTGTGTACTTGGACTTGAACTTGAACTTGAAAGCCGGGGTAATGATTGCGGAGCGCCAGGAGTGTCAAGTATGAAAGATATGAGCGCTGTACAAGAACGCACTATTATTACTATTATTACAACTCGTAAGTTACAATCAATTGTTTTGTGGAATGAAATCAGTTATAATATAAAACAAATTATAAACCATTCGCTTACTTCCCAACCCCAAACAAAACACCACCCCACATATACAAAAGAACACACATACAGCCGCACACACCCGCATCAAATAAAACACAGGCACACATGATTGAATTTAACGACACTTAAAATATAAGATAATTTAATGAATTTTAAAAGATAAAAATTAGATTTCGTGATGAACGACCCGACTTTTAAGATGTTCAAGCTCACGGACGCCGCCGGTGTTTCCCGAAGAAAACTCAGTGTGTACATCGGAGTGGTTTCGGAGTACCGTGCGTAATACCAAAATTATCGTACATAATGCATTCCTAGGAAGTCTGCATGAACATTTGCAGTGTACATACAGTGCATTCAAAGTGAAATACCATGTACGCGTACCTTGCGTGCTCGCTAACGTGATCTAACAACAACCGGATATTGACCATAATACATATATAATATAATCTACGAATTCCCATTAAATATCAAATAAAACTTGCAAGATTAAATTGTAAATACATTTATTTTACAGAAATATTATAAAGTGCATTTTTAAATGTATTCAATTAATCACACATCAGTTCATTTGATTTTTTAAACTAAATTACTAACAATGAATCGAACGTAGGCAAGTTGGTGATGACTACATAACACTGAGCCAACAAGTATTACGCTCCCGTGCGTAAACAATCTGCAAGATGGTATAGGTATCGCTCGTCCGTGTGCTGCCCTCTATATACCCACGTTTGAGCAACTGAAGATGGTACTGTTTCTAGCACTACCGCATGTATTGGAATCGATAATTTCTAATCGAAAATTGCGAAATTTACATTTTATTTAGCGGGAAAATAACTGAGAAAAAATGTTTTGGTTACGCTATGATCACAGAACCATGAAGATCAAATGTCACAGATCCTTCAGCGAAACCTGCATTGGCCACTTTGGCCAGAGCGAATTTGTCATAGAAAAGTGACACTTGTTAGTCGTGATAAGTTTTATGAATCAGGGTCCAGCAGGTCCATTGGCATTTGACTGTATATAAAAGGTTTGCATGATACTTACCACTCGTATACAAAACATGATACAAACTAATTAATAAATTTAATCTTATATGATTGTGCGGAAAATTAATAAACGGATAAAAATACAGATAAGTAAATGATGTAACTTGTTCTATATACAGCGAAAAGTATGTATGGGCTTATAGTTAAGTGTATAAATCAACACTTCGAGTATGCGCGTTCAAAGAGGTGTCAAAATGCTTTAAGATATTGCAATGGGTTTTCTGGTTGTATACATGTACGTACAAAACATTATCACTTGCAAGTATCAACAGCGATGCCTCGTGAATTATCCCATCTCTTTAAACCTGTATGATGATAATGACCCGCAGCAATTTACCCCTGCTACTCTGTTACCCTTCCATCTATGCCTGCCATCCAAAATTCATAATAGCCTCCCTCTCCTATCCCTGTTTTTCTATCCAAAATTGATGCATGTCGTTCTAATGCTATCCAAAACGATTAACCAGTTGGATTTACACGTCTACTTTATTTGGACTCCAGGAATCTCCAGTGGAGGGATCAACTAAGAAGAAGATGTTCTACCTGTTTACGTGTTAGCTCATGATTAATAGTTGAATAGGCCAAAGCACAGTTTTCCATTATCTTATGGGTACAAATTGGACTTCAGAAAAAGGGAAATCGCTGAGTCAACATTTGAAAGAAAGCGGACAATAATGAAATAAAAAATTATCAAATCTTGAAAATTGAGATCATTTGATCTACATATAATCATTTGATCTACATATGTGTATCATTTTATCTACATTATATGTTAATGTCAAACACAAAAGTTTTCATATTTGTACAAACACTGCCAAGGTTATCTTCCCAATTGATGTTCACACAATAAACGAATTGTGTAACTCATCGAAGAAGTTTCCCCAACCTTTATGACGTGGATTGTGTGTCCGGACGCCAAACAAAAAATAAAGCTTTCACTTTTGCCATTGAATTTTAAGGACAAATTTGAATCACATAGCACTAATCATGAAAAATATCTGTCCTTTATAATATAGTCCAACAATTAAAACCTCGGCGAATTTAAACCGGGGCAGTTTATCAAAAAAATCACATTGCTGTATCTACAGTTGTCATCAATTTTCAGGTTTATTGCGTCATTTCTGAATGAGTCTTAAGTTCAAAAAAGATTTAGGAAATATTGTCATTGAAAATATTGCACTTCATCAAATTGCTGTTTGGAATCAATTATTCGATAACGAACCTGTCCGGACACATAGCATGTGGGTATACCCGTCCTTCATCACTCAATTAAGCATCAACTCAACCACATTGGCAACTTGAATTTTCTTCACATTACCAAATAGATGGTCGGAATCATTGAAAACCTTGAGAAGGGATTCCGTATCGAGAGCATACTTCAAAAACGTCATCTGCCCATCCTCGGCGCCAGTATGACTCGCGTAATAGGCCCCTTTGTAGAGTTGGATGTCGGATATTTTGAAGTCTGACATGATCGCTACTTCGCTAGGATCGTTTCCATTCAAGTCCATTGTGATGACCTTGGCGTTGCCGTAGTCGCACACGATTAACCGGTTCGCTACCAAGACAAAGAGAAGTATCGTTTACAAATTTGTTTCTCGTGTTTTTATGTTTGTACTTTGTTCGTGTTTTTTGGTTTGTTAGTTAATTTATTTGGTTTGTTTCTTTGTTTTTAGATGAATGGCAAGTGTGAATGAATAACATAGCTGCCCGCATTAAATTTGTATATGCCTACTCACTTATCTGCGTGTGAGAAAGTAATTTGATGCGCCATTTTCATTAACATTTTACAAAAAACACTGTGATGAACCCCTCCGGTTTATGTCTTAATGTGTGAACGAGCATATTCAGAGGTAATATTGAAATTAAACTTATATTGAATTATATTCGATGTTATAAATGAATGACAATGCCGATAGAAAGAGTTGAGTAATTAGCAGACAATTAAAATAGGAATTTCAAGCAAGTCGTGATTTTTAGCAAGTTTTCATCATTGTTTTTTAACATGTTGCTGATCGTTCCCCCCCCCCCCCCCCATCATCATCACACACACGCACACACCTTTCTCAGGCAGTGCCTCTACCTGACTTGTCATTGATGCCTTGTCGTTTTACACGAGGGGTAATTCCCGTTGCGTTATTATAGCAGCGTTCTTCGAGCCATGCCTGAATGCTATTAGCCCATACGTCAGTAATGCAACACATTGCTTGGACTATTCATGTTTCATTTCCCTTTTGTACGATGTTACACTCACTCGGTGCTGTAACGACCACGCCATGTCCTGACGCAGACCTACGCCAACCAAATGACGCATCGTACGCAACGGGCGCACGGTTATCTCTTAAAGGGATTGGGTAACTTTGTCTCAGATTCTGAAACAAAATCCTGGATTTAGCTCATGCTGCTATGATAATCATAAACCTTTAGGTCAGTCAGGAACCCCATGACTTTTACAAGCCGATCACCTATCTTATTATCAAGTTATTTATGATTGGCAATTAAAATCAAATTTTGAGTTTTCCTAACGGTTTTCATAACACTACAGTCTATTAGGGGAAACGAGTATGGTAAAACCGGTCACTCAAGGATTTTACTTTTTTGAGGCACTTCTTGATCATTTTGAAACGCACTTTTTGTTAGGTCTTCAATACTACACCATATCACAGATACTGATAACACATAGGGCCGTGCATCTTAGATTTAACATTGTTAAACGATGCCTTTAACTGACCTGGTACTTCTATTGCGATTGCGTCAATATCATTGAGGCCAGAGTTGCTGTATAACTTGTCATAATTGGACTCAGATATATAATTCCAGCGGTAAAGTCTACCAGTCTGAGTGAAGTACAGATATCTGTAAAGGAAAAAAAAATAATGTCGTTTACAGTCAATTTGTCATCTCTATATAATACCCCCTTCACGTACACGGATTTTTCTTATGAGTCCTTACAGATCGCGCAAATTCACGGATCTTTCACGGATTCCTACGATTTGGCCACTTTTACGACCAATTTAAGAGTTACTACGAGTAATTACGAGCTATGTACTGTTTTTTACGGATTATTAAGATTTGTTACGAGTTGGCACGGATAACTACGAACAACTTACGGGCATTTTACGACCTTTTTAGGTGTTGTAACAATTACACTGTCGCTCATGTAGTTGGAATATTTTTGTTTTACCCCAATTTATAGAATTATTTTAAAAATACTTTAAAAATAATTGTTCTAGATAATAGTATACATTCTCAGATTTTATTGAATAATAATTTGACAATGTGTGTTTTGCGTGACTGCTAAAGCATGTGTATGCTACTATGCTTATCAACTAGGGGACCTACGCCCTTAAGTCATAAATGACAGTAATGAGGATTAATGCCCCACAAAAGGCCACATCGACACGGTTTTGATCCTGGGGCCTCATAGTTACGAGGCCATTGCTTTGTCACTGAACCATTACTGTACGCAGCGGGGGCTAGGCTAGGGGGGCAGTTTCAATAAATAAAAAAAAAACAGAAAATGCAATACATTTTCAATAATTTATTGCATTTTACCCCGGTTTCCAACATAAACAAATCCTCTGTGTGCCCATGCCTTGAGCTATAATGCATGGCCGTCCAGAGGATTTTTTTTATTTTTAAGTCTATGTGAATCTCAAACTGGCGGTTTGGCCAGTGGATTGTAACGTAGTCGGATAGCATATTATTATAGGTCCTCCAAGGTGAAAAGACCCTCCCGAGTCATACAATTGTGTAAAATTGAAATTTTAGGTATTGGAACAAACAGGAAACTGAACTCGTCTGCCAATACATCACAGAGACATTACTGATGCAGCCAATTTGAAAAGACCAAACTTATAGCGATTACAACTGTTGAAAATTCACAACCTCCTTTTTGGGGGGTCCGATTTCATTCAAACTTTCACCAGTCTATTTTTCTGAGCTTTCTGCTCTCCTCTAGAGTAGTTTGCTATCAATGTTGGATTTCCATTTAATGTGAACATTACCCATTAGTTTCATCCAGTTCTACTGCGCTAGGTCTGGTCAGCTGTCTAAAAAGTACGACCTCCGAGTCTGGATCATCAAGATCGATGCGAGATATCACCCGGTCCCCTAGATATGCACAGTAGATCTGGCCTCTCGATTCATCGATTGAGATCGAAGTTGGATCTGCAATATAATAATATTAGGGACTTTTAGATTTGCACGTTGACAGCTTTGACTGCAACGTGTGACGTCATTTTAAGGCACTGCGCATGCGTAACGACGTCTCAGTCGGCGATCGAGAATGCGTCAACCTTGATTTTCCTAAATCTAGTACATGCATACATACATATTGATATTTATATAGCGCCTTTACATGCTCAAGGTACTTGTATGTCGCGTGCGCATAAAATATACAGTTCCTCAGGTAGACAAAGGAACATCCCTTCCCTGCTATTATGTACAAATGTGTAGAACAGGTGTCACATGCATATTCACCTGTTCTACATATTTTTACATAATAGCAGTGAAGGGATGTTCTTTTGTTGAGGGTAGAATGAGGAACTGTATATTTTGTCCTCTTTCTTTGTCCGTGATGTTCATAATTTTACTTCCTGCATGCATGTATATCGTCGAGTGCAATCTAAAAGATTTCTAATTGTAGTCAACAAGGGCAGTTATTAGTACGTTGACACGCATGATCAGTCGGCGTTCGTCGTGTTCTCGTCCACTCATTCTAAAAGTCCCTAATGATACAGATGATGATGATAAACATAATGATAATAATGACAATAATAATAATAACCATAATTATAATCATGTATACCCAAGGCAGCCTCATTGATATTAACATCATTCTTCCTGATGTTCCTGCATTCATATTATATAACAGAGTACAAGAAAAGCGATAATCGTGTCGTCAAGACATAAGTCTACATTTGTCTTACTCCATCCATCCATGTACAGTAAATAGATAACCGGTATGAAAAGAAATCCCTTGAGAGTGCTTGAGCGGTATGATAGTTGGTAATGTCTTCTTTAATTTAAAAGGTTGCTCAGCAAAATCCGATCATCAATGTTTGCCCAAGTTTGGTATAAATGGCTATCAGGATATATTTCAATTGTTTGATAATGGATTCAATTGAATTGTTTTCTCATTTTCATTATGCATGCTTTTATTATCAATAGTTTTTCTTGCCGTGGCGTTTAATATATACTTCCAATGTGTGCTAAGGCTTCAATTAAACTGTTTTTTATTTTCATAATGCATGCTTCTTGATCAAAAGTTTCTCTTGCTAACTAAAAAGCTTGTCAAAGGCTAACTTGACATAGCAACAGCTATACATCAAAAGTTTTTCTGCATTTTGTCAATATAATACAAAGTAACATACAAAAAAGGTACATACATGGTCATTTTATTAACAAATGTTAAAAAGTCATATATAATCGTATAATAATTTAAATCAATTGAATAATTTCACCTTTCAAACAACACATAGTTGACAAATCATTTCACAATTTAAAAATGTAGGGGACATGCAAAGTAAATTCCGTCTTCATTTAATCCGTCATACCCCAGCGTGGGATCAGTCATTAGTCTTTAGTCTACCAGATCAGCGTTTTTCAACCTTTTTCTTTAAATTAAAGGCACCCTTTTTGAAGTTAAAAATCTTCACGTTATCCAATCCTAAATTAATCAAACAGGTTTGTTTTTTCCATCCCTCGTAAACATAAAATTAGGGGCTAATTATGGCGCGAGGGCCTCTTGCCATATACTATCCTGGGGGGGGGGGGGGCGTTTTACAAAACTTGTCATCAGTGACAAATGACAAGTTGTGTTATCAGCTACTGATATCTTTGCTTCTGATTGGATATCAGCAGAATTGCCACTGATTTCTGTTAATTGTCATTGAAAAAAATGGTTTGTGAAACGCCCCCCTGATCTCAAATATTATTACGAACGAGCAATGCGAGCGACCCAAAAAGAAGCACTCTCATTTTGGCAAAAAAGTTATTTAGTCATCAATATACACGGATAAAATGTAAAATTATATATAAGGTCATTTCTTTGCCAGAAATCATCCTGATCAATTTTTTAATCCTTATCCTCATCAATTTTGCAAGAAAATTTTGCGAGAAGTGAAGCGAACAAGGGGAAACGAGACATTTGTTTGGTATAAATTTCATTTCGATATAAAAGTACAATACAAATTATATCCGGCTCCATGCTGCCAGATAAATGACGCAGATCGGATCACCCCGAAGCCTTTTTTCGATAATCAAGTATTAAATGCACCTCCTACAACAAATTATGACTACACAAAAAAAATCACAATTTGATTCGATGTTGAGTATTAAACATGAAAACAGAAAGTAACTCCTAGCGTTTATTGTTTGTTAATGTTCATTAATATTGAATAACGGAGAAAAGTTTTTTGTTTGAATAAGTATACCGGGTATTGAGGAAATGAAATCGAGTTGTAAAAGAATTGCTATATTAATTCTGTGGTTTCATTCTTTAATCATTTACGGCAACTGATACCTGAGTAATTTCCGTGCGACACAGGTATTCTTTCTGTCATATCCCAGTTGCCACGGTAAATCTTGTTGTCAGCTTTGTTGGTCCAGTAGAGTTTCTGTTTGGTCTCATCGAACGCGATGTCCCACGCTTCGATAGGATCATCATCTTCGTTCAGGGCAGTGAACGTGTAGATCCCCAAAACGGCAATGTAAATCTTTCTAGCAGTGATATCCGTCAAAAAGATCTTGTCTTTGCTCGTAACAGCATCATCATCCTCGGCTGCACGAAAAGGAGGGTGGGAGGGGGAGTCAAGAAGAATTATACATGTTACATATTCATTCACACAAACTACGTCATGTATCTAACGAGTATGATATAATACATCTAACTGTTGATGATTCTTACTCTTTAAGAAAAAAATCATGTCGTTACCGGCACTGATCTGAATCTAATGCGTAAATCTCTGACGTAAAAGATAGCATCTGAGCCAACTCTGCATGAGATAGATGACATTTTAGACAGCGCTGAGACATTGCCATCTTTAAGGAGGGGTCAGTGCTAATTAATGGACAGGATTGCAAACGGATAAGTTCAATCAGCGTCTGGCTGTATAGTGGCGCCAACTTCTAGTTAAATGGGATTGGCACCAGGTATCAATGGATAGATGGAATCGAAGTTAGACCCAATTCTTGAATTGGATCTACGCCGGCTTATGAATAAAAAAATCAAAGGACACATACACCGAAATGAAATAGCATTAGCGCTGACTAGATGAGATGAACAGCTCAGAATTATTTGTTCATAGTTTTCGGGTCCGCCGACCTGTTGGAAATGTGAATTTTACTTGTTCTTCATCGGTGACTTAGGGTGTAGGATATCATAGTCGCCCAATTGGTAAAGGAATTGGCTTCGATCCATTTGGAGAGCAAAGTACTCTCAATGTGGTTCTTTGAAATATTCTTCAAATACAAAACAACATCGGAGAACCAGAAAAAGTTATCACTAAACAACAGTGAATTGTTTTCTCTGAATGATGGCAGACCTTAAAGCTTGTTTTCAGGAGCTAGTTATATAGTCCTTTAATTCAGTGGTCTTGGCGACTTACTTCTACCATGGAGATATCTTATATCTCCATGCTTCTACCTATCTTGGTTCTAAATATTCTGTTAAGTCACAAGTAACCGGATAATGAACTTGACCAGTCTCATTCGACACTTATCCATTTTTGCCTGAACCTGATCGCAGTGCATACTCACTAATGCACTCTCAAACATGAATTATTTGTATACTGACGTTAACTTCTTTTTGTCCAAATTTTAGCACAAACTTGTTCCTTCGTAAAGGAATTACCATCGTATATCAAGGGCAAGGAAATTATTGTAGCCCCCCATTCCCCACCTTTCGGAAGATATTTCTAATCAACCAAGATGTTTTTAGTGAGATGGTATAAAATTTTACGTTTTGATCGACCTACCTATCGCACAGTTTACCCCTGTGTAGCCAGATGAGCAGTCGCATTGATGACCAGCATTTGTCGTAAGGCATTCACCGCCGTTCAAACACATCAAATTCAGTAATCCACATGCAACACCTTCAGAAGAGTCCACCGTGGGATCTAGGACTACAATGAATTGTTTTTAAATGGAACAGAAATTGAAGAAATTGAAGATTCAGAAGATCGTTCAATAAGCATATTAGGTGCGACTGTGGGGAGGAACAGACGATTAAACACATTTCACTCTGCCCCTTTCCTTCCAGAACACAATACAAAACATAATACAAAACTTTAGACTCATTATTTCAGTCTAAAATCAGCCAACACTTCAACAAGCTCTGCTTCTAGTTAGTTCTTGTTTTCTCGTGCATTTTCTATTATATTTGCCGTTTCATAACTTTCATTGCATATTTTTGTAATATAATTATTCATTGTTTTACGATTTGCATAAGAAATAAAATCATTTGAATCAATATGTGAATATATACAAAGGTTGATACAATTGCAGTTCTGAATACTACTTTATTTTTCAAGAACAAACAAAATAATATAAACCCAGACGTTGTGTGTCCGGATTGTAGATTTGAAACAGTGGTTTGGAGAATTTTAAAAGCAATATTTTATATCGGAGTTATGTTGGACAATATTATGAAGGACAATTATTTGTGGCGGTTAGTGGTTTTTGTTAATATTTTTCTTTCAATCTAAAGGCAAAGGAGAAGGGTTTATGTTTGATAAGTGTCCAGACAGGCCTACCCCCCCCCCCCCCCCCATCCCCATCATCCGCCATGTTGTGACCAAATGACACCAAGTTGGTCAAACTCTATGTATAGATGGCTCTGGTTTCGACATACCTGTAACGCAGTCTACTCCTTCGTATCCGGAAGGGCATGTACAAATCGGAGCATCATTAGTCATGTCACATTGACCCCCATTGAGACAGATCACAGATCCACACAAATCTCCACCCACTGAGCCCTCTCCGAGGCTCCCTACAATTCATTCCAGAAAAAAGGGGCGAATAACACAAGAGTTGATTCACATTTTTCAATATCCACAAGTACAGGAGAATGTATTTACTGGCCACCAGGGGTGGATCTTGTAAAGAGGTGGAGCACAAAATATCTCTGACGAACAGAGGTGTATCGCATTTTAGGTGCATTTAAAGTAGCTTTAACACTTGAAGTTGTGGGCATTCATTTTTATATCTGTGTACTGAAAGCTATGTACGAAGATGTGACTATAAAAGGGGACACAGGCCTGTTGCACCCCTTCCATTGCCTATCGTTTTAAAAGGGGAGAGATGAAAACAAGTACGTATGTTTGAGATGTAGGCGTAGTTGTCGGTCAGACCATAGATAAAATCTTGAAAAGAGAAGAAGTCCAGAAAATGGATGCCATATACATTCAATGCGACGACGATACGTGTAGAACTAATGAGATACTATGGTCAAGATGCTGCTGCTGCATAAATCCAATCCTACCCTCGGAAATGGTGGGGGTTCTGGGATTACGAAGGTACACCCCTGTTAGATACAACCATGTTCCCACACACGTCCTGCGTGGGGCTTCTAGCATAACAGAAGGTTTTCATCCGTTAATCGCATCTTTATGAAAGTCAATGCATATTCAAAAGAAGAAATATTATAACTAGTGTAAATTTATCACTTCTTAGATTTGTAATCTAAATGTTACCTGCACAAATGACACCAACAGCTTCATTGTGTCGACAATTATGTTTCCCGTAACCCGCATGTGGACAGAAGGCGATATTGGTTTCATTTCCTACGCACTCGACATTGTCCAGGGTAATATTACCCGTCCCTTCTCCAAATATGCGGGCATCTGTTAAGTAATTGGTAGCTGCTGTATATCCTATAGATCGGCACACGACGTTAGAGGTTACCATGTTCCATCGATCATCACAAACCGTACCCCAGGATCCCTGGTAGTACACTTCAACTCTGCCTTCGAATGGACCGCTGCCACCGACTAAACGCGTTTCCAAAGGTTCTGTCAACGATATGAACTTAAATAATCACCATGATAATATCAATTTTAGAAAAGCTACACGCGATATGCCGCACATATCCACACCAGTTGATGATTGCAGCTTGGCGGCTCTTACATTTACCATTAATAGCATGGATTATCCTAGCTGCTCGAAGCTACTTAGAGCCAGTCTACTTAGAGCAAGGCTTTTCAAGCAATCAATTCTTACTATTTACTACACCTGGGTGGACAGAGGCAGATGTTGATTGATAGAACTTGTAAGGTAATATGGCCAATCTAAAGGCAAAGGAGAAGGGTTTATGTTTGATAAGTGTCCAGACAGGCCTACCCCCCCCCCCCCCCCCATCCCCATCATCCGCCATGTTGTGACCAAATGACACCAAGTTGGTCAAACTCTATGTATAGATGGCTCTGGTTTCGACATACCTGTAACGCAGTCTACTCCTTCGTATCCGGAAGGGCATGTACAAATCGGAGCATCATTAGTCATGTCACATTGACCCCCATTGAGACAGATCACAGATCCACACAAATCTCCACCCACTGAGCCCTCTCCGAGGCTCCCTACAATTCATTCCAGAAAAAAGGGGCGAATAACACAAGAGTTGATTCACATTTTTCAATATCCACAAGTACAGGAGAATGTATTTACTGGCCACCAGGGGTGGATCTTGTAAAGAGGTGGAGCACAAAATATCTCTGACGAACAGAGGTGTATCGCATTTTAGGTGCATTTAAAGTAGCTTTAACACTTGAAGTTGTGGGCATTCATTTTTATATCTGTGTACTGAAAGCTATGTACGAAGATGTGACTATAAAAGGGGACACAGGCCTGTTGCACCCCTTCCATTGCCTATCGTTTTAAAAGGGGAGAGATGAAAACAAGTACGTATGTTTGAGATGTAGGCGTAGTTGTCGGTCAGACCATAGATAAAATCTTGAAAAGAGAAGAAGTCCAGAAAATGGATGCCATATACATTCAATGCGACGACGATACGTGTAGAACTAATGAGATACTATGGTCAAGATGCTGCTGCTGCATAAATCCAATCCTACCCTCGGAAATGGTGGGGGTTCTGGGATTACGAAGGTACACCCCTGTTAGATACAACCATGTTCCCACACACGTCCTGCGTGGGGCTTCTAGCATAACAGAAGGTTTTCATCCGTTAATCGCATCTTTATGAAAGTCAATGCATATTCAAAAGAAGAAATATTATAACTAGTGTAAATTTATCACTTCTTAGATTTGTAATCTAAATGTTACCTGCACAAATGACACCAACAGCTTCATTGTGTCGACAATTATGTTTCCCGTAACCCGCATGTGGACAGAAGGCGATATTGGTTTCATTTCCTACGCACTCGACATTGTCCAGGGTAATATTACCCGTCCCTTCTCCAAATATGCGGGCATCTGTTAAGTAATTGGTAGCTGCTGTATATCCTATAGATCGGCACACGACGTTAGAGGTTACCATGTTCCATCGATCATCACAAACCGTACCCCAGGATCCCTGGTAGTACACTTCAACTCTGCCTTCGAATGGACCGCTGCCACCGACTAAACGCGTTTCCAAAGGTTCTGTCAACGATATGAACTTAAATAATCACCATGATAATATCAATTTTAGAAAAGCTACACGCGATATGCCGCACATATCCACACCAGTTGATGATTGCAGCTTGGCGGCTCTTACATTTACCATTAATAGCATGGATTATCCTAGCTGCTCGAAGCTACTTAGAGCCAGTCTACTTAGAGCAAGGCTTTTCAAGCAATCAATTCTTACTATTTACTACACCTGGGTGGACAGAGGCAGATGTTGATTGATAGAACTTGTAAGGTAATATGGCCAAGCTGCTGCTGTTGCATAGGTGCAATCCTACCCACGGATATGGTGGGGGTTCTGTGATTACGAGAGTAGACCCCTGTAAGAAAAGTCCTGCGTGGGGCTTGTATCATGACATGAGGTTTTCATCCGTTGCATCTTTATAAAAGTCAATGCATATCAAAAAGAGGAAATATTATAACTAGTGTAAATGTATCAGTAATTATATATACCGACTCTTAATCTAACGCTTACCTGCACAAATGACACCAACATCTTCATCGTGTCCACAATTACTTGACATGCGTGCAAATTTTCGCGGCGATCGACCGAGATCTTAGGGGGGCTATAATTGCCCCCCCCCCCCCCCCCGGCCGTATCAAGACCTCAAATAGCACGGCCTTTTTAAGGGTTAAACTCTTAATCTAACACTTACCTGCACATATGACACCAACATCTTCATCGTGTCCACAATAACGATTCCCGTGACTCACAGAATATGGACAGAAGGCGATATTGCTTTCAGTACCTACGCAGTCGACTAGTCCCAAGATGATATCCCCTGTCCCATTTCCAAAAACGTTGGGGCGTGGAAAGTAATCGCCAGCTGCTGTAATATATCCTAAGGATCGGCATACAACGTTGGAGTTTACCGTGTTCCATAGATCATCACACACGGTACCCCAAGATCCCTGGTAGTACACCTCAACTCGGCCTTCGAATGCACCGCTGCCACCGGCTAAACGCGTTTCCAAAGGTTCTGTCAACGACATGAAACTTAAATAATAACCATGATAATATCAATTTTAGAAGAGCTTCACGCATATTCTGCACAGTTCCACCCTAGTTGATGCATGCGGCTCCTACATTTATCAATAATCCCCTGGATTACCCGGCTGCCCTAAGCTTCTTAGAGCATTCGAGGCTTTTCAAGCAATTAATTCTTTCTATTTACTGCACCTGGGTGAACAGAGGCAGATGTATATTAATAGAACTTGTAAGGTAATATGGTCAAGCTGTTGCATAGATGCAATCCTACCCTCGGATATGGTGGGGGTTCTGGGATTACAAAAGAGCACCCTGTTTAGACACAACCATCATGTTCCAAAACACGTCCTACGTTGGGCTTATATCATGATAGAAGGCTTTTATCAGCTGCCTCTTTATAAAAGTCAATGCATATCACACACAAAAGGAAATATTATAACTAGAGTAAATGCATCACTTCTTAAACTCCTAATCTAACACTTACCTGTACAAATGACACTAACATCTTCATCGTGTCCACAATTATGATTCCCGTAACCCGCATGTGGACAGAAGGCGATATTGGTTTCATTTCCTACGCACTCGATATTGTCCAGGAAAATATCCCCCGTCCCTTCTCCAAATTTTTTTGCATTTGTAAAATAATCGGTAGCTGGTGGATATCCTAAAGATCGGCACACAACGTTAGAAGTTTCCATGTTCCATCGATCATCACAAACCGTATCCCAGGATCCCTGGTAGTACACCTCAACTCTGCCTTCGAATGCACCGCTTCCATTGGTTAAACGCGTTTCCAAAGGTTCTGTCAACGATTTATTATGCATGATTTATTGAATTAAAACATAAATATATATATATATTTTTATTATAAGCTTTGGTTGGTAATTTTTAGTCAGACAATGGTGCGCTTAGAAACACCCATATTACGCGCCTAATAAACGTTGAGTATTATTATTATCATATGAAACTTAAATAATAACCATGATAATATCAATTTTAGAAAAGCTACACGCATATTCTGCACATATCCACACCAGTTGATGCTTGCAGCTAGGCGCCTCCTACATTTACCATCAATAGCCTGGATTAGCCCAGCTGCCCTAAGCTATTTAGATCCAGTGCTTAGAGCATTCAAGGCTTTTCAAGCAATCAATTCTTATTATTTACTACACCTGGGTGGACAGAGGCAGATGTTGATTCAAGGTAAAGACCGGTTTTGGAAACGCTCCCCGCTCAAAAAATAAAATGGAAGCTCTTAATACCAATCATGTGAAGAATATGTTTTGACCAATACATGATGATACATGATGATACAAATTTTGCCGGGAAACCGCCTACTTATTGATATATGTGATAAATAAACTCGGGGGGTAGGATTTTTACGCCACGTGTTCGTGTAGTCCCATAAACACCTTTCTGTGTACAATCATGCTTGTAACTTTACCAAGATTGGGGCAAATTTCTTATCATTTTGATGATTCCAGAACCTTGCAGTACACACCAATACTTATATGCTAGATGATCAACCTTTTTTGATCGATTCCACAACGTTTCTTTCACGATGCAATCGCATGACCAGAACTGGTCTTAAACTTGTAAGGTACTATGGTCAAGCTGCCATTGTCGCATAGATGCAATTCTACCCTCGGATATGGTGGGGATTCTGGAATCACAAAAGAGCACCCTTTTTAGACACAACCATCATGTTCTCACACAAGTCCTGTGTGAGCTAATATCATGATAGAATTTGTTTCTTCAGCTGCCTCTTTATAAAAGTCAATACATATCAGAAAAAGGGATTATTACAACTATATTAACTGCATCACTTCTAAAACTCTTAATATAACTGTTACCTGCACAAATGACACCGACATCTTCATCATGTCCACAACTATGATTCCCGTAATCCCTATGTGGACAGAAGGCGATATTGCTTTCAGTACCTAGGCAGTCGACTAGTTTATAGATGATATCCCCTGTCCCCTTTCCAAAAACGTTGGGGCGTGGAAAGTAATCGCCAGCTGCTGTAATATATCCTAAGGATCGGCACACAACATTAGAGTTTACTGTGTCCCATTCATCGTCACACACCGTACCCCAAGTTCCCTGGTAGTACACCTCAACTCGGCCTTCGAATGCACCGCTGCCACCGGCTAAACGGGTTTCCAAAGGTTCTGTCAACGATATGAAATTGAATAATAACCACGACAATGTCAATTTAAAAGAATCTACATGCATACTGTGCACATATCCTCTCCAGCTCCTCCTTTAGGCGCCTATCACTATAAACATGACGGACAAAGAAAGAGGACAAAATATACAGTTCCTCATTCTACCCTCAACAATTGATGTGGTAGACAAAGGAACATCCCTTCACTGCTATTATGTAAAAATGTGTAGAACAGGTGTCACATGGATATTCACCTGTTCTACACCTCTTCTACTTCTGCAGAGGAAGCATAAATAATGCTGCAACGTATTTTAATCCAAATATTACTAACATCAAAATCTACAATAGAATCGCGAATGTAAACAAATTCAAGATGACGAATATCAAGAGACATTGTTCGAAATCAAACAGGGAAAAACTGGATGTTTGAAGTATTCGGTCTCATAGAACTTCGGTCGATTGCGCTGTAATTTAATTAAACATAAAATACAGTGTATTCAAACTTCAGGAAGATTTGGCGTAACTGAATGTGAACTGTTATTCGTTTGTCGGAACACAGTAAAATATCCCTAAAAGAAAAATGAACAACATTATTAAGGGCTTGCATGTTCATTCTCAACAGGAATCCTGCTGTATGATTTCTGAAATGCTTGGTTCCTATAAAGCCCACCCCCTGTCTCACACACACACACACAAACACACACACATTTATAAAAAATATAAAAATATTTATATTTATTTATAAAAAATCATGTCAATATCATTATACCTTTATAATGTTACGCCGTGTTCTATATCAAGACACAATTTTCTAAATATTTTCTAAGTATCTTACCATTGCAAGTTCTTCCATCCATGTCCAACTCATAACCAGCAGTACAGGAACAGTTGAATGTACCAGGAATGTTCGTACAAACTCCATTAATCGTATCACACGAGTCTGAATAAACATCACACTCATTGGAATCTGTATGAAATGGGAATTCAAAACAATCAAAACAAATTGTAATTGAATATAATATTGAAGAATATGGTGCATCAAAGAATTCATGCTGTGCAGGTCCAACCATATGCTGCTTTATGCTGCCATGGATATCATCAAACTAAAGTGTTACAATTTAGTGACGATATCAATTTGAAAGGTGGGTAGAATGATTCGTTTCTTGTAGCCAAAATATGAAAATGTGTGTTATAGGTATCTATGAATATTTCCCGCCTAGATAACCCATTAGGGTAAAAAAATTAAACAAATCCTGGAAAGCAATATTCATGTCAATATCATCATACCTCATAGACCTTGTGTATGCTTTCTAAGACCTTTTTTCATGTATTTTCTCTTAATTCCCTTTTTTTCTCTTAAATTGCTTCCAAAATGTTATGCCGTATTCTATATCAAGAAACAATAATCTAAATATGAATATCTTACCATTGCAAGTTCTTCCATCCATGTCTAACACATAACCAGCAGTGCAGGAACAATTGAATGTACCAGGCATGTTTGTACAAACACCATTAGTCGGATCACACAAGTCTAGATGAACACCACACTCATCGACATCTATATGAAAGAGGAATTGAAAACAATTAAAAGAAATGTTAATTGAAAATAATATTGAAGAATATGGTGCATCAAAGAATGCATGTTGTGCAGGTCCAACAGAATAAGTGATACAATAAAATAGTGACGATATCAATTTAAAATGTGAATTAGAAGATTCGGTTCTGTTAGCCAAAATATTTAAGTGTGTTTAGTTATCTCTGAATATTTGTAGCCTAGATAACCTATTAGGGTTTAGAAATTTCAAAATATCCTTTTAAACAATATTCATGTCATATCATCATACCTTATATGCTTGTGATTGCTTTCAAATATTTTGTTATTCCTGTATTTTCTCTTAAATTACCTTCATAATGTTATGCCGTATTCTATATCAAGACCAAATTTTCTAAATATCTTACCATTGCAAGTTCTTCCGTCCATGTCTAACTCAAAACCATCAGTACAGGAACAACTGAATGTACCAGGCAAGTTCGTACAGACTCCATTAGTCGTATCACACCAGTCTGAATGAACATCACACTCATCGACATCTGTATGGAAGGGGAATTGAAAGGAAAAAATTAACATAAATAAACACACACACATAGATATTGAGTGAGCCAGATGAAATCATATTTGCATCACGTAATACTTCATTGTGATTTTCAAATACATGTATCTAGGTGATTGAGTAGTCTATTTCCATTACAATGGGTTGATTTTTCGATAAATTATGTGGTCTAAATTTCTACTTCAGTTTCTTCTTTCTTTTGTTGGAATCCGAGTAGAAGTATACCCAGGCGGGCATTCTAGTGTAGTAACTTTACATATCAATATCACAATCGTCCATTCCACTCACTAAAACCCTCATATGCATCAGCCTTTTTGTTAAAAGGAGGCCCCATGTCAGAGGAGAACAACATCATTTGCGAGTGAATAACAAACTGCAGTTGCATGATGGAGAAACTGGTCCTCTCAATTCATCCTACCTCCTACGGATGTAGATGCGACGGTAACTTTGGGAACAGGAACATCACCCGTTGGTAAGGGGTTAACATCGACTGAAAAAAAGGATGAGGGTAAACATTTAATTTTGGGGTATATATGCACATATCATCCTACTTTGTTGATATCGAATTTCGTTACTTTTATTGTATAACTTATCTATCCTTTTGTGGAATCTGTAGATATCTACCCAGTTTGATATTCTTTCACAGATTTGATCTGAATTACGTGATTTCTTTAATGTTGATTGTACTAGAGATGAAATAATAATGATAATAATAATAATAATAATAGTAGATATTTATATAGCGCACACATCCACCCTGCAAGGTGCTCAAAGCGCACCAATATTACCCCGGCTCTGCAAGGCTACCGATGTCGGTGCTCACAGCAATCAAGGAATTCCTTCCTACCGTTCCCCATTTATTTCACCTGGGTGGAGTGTGGCAAATGTAGATCAATGTCTTGCCAAAGGACATTAGTGCTGCGGCGGCGTTCAAACCGCGGACTTTGTGATCGACAGTCCGGCGACGTATCCAATCGTCCACGACAACTCCAATATAGAATATCATATTCATTACAATCGTTTCAACTACCATCTATGAAAATCATCCCTTGGACAAATAATCCAATAAATTATCTCTTGTTTTAGACTGATATTGGCAAGGGGGTTACGGGTCTAGGGGATACTGTCTTGTCCGAATATAAAATCGCCCTAGCAAACAGATGACCGGGGGTAACTGGCCTGAGGTACTTGTCCACTGATCAATGTCTGAGGGGTAGATCTTTGGGTTTTAGTTTCGGGGGTAGATGTTGAGTCACGCATTGATACAGGTGAATTTTGTCTAACAAATTTCAGGTTCTAAACATCTTTAGCATATAGGTTTAGATTAGTACTTTGCTCAGAAAAAGACAGTGTTCGCCGTAGTTCCACTTTTCCGTATTCGACTTATACCTCGGTCACAAAGCCAGTTATTCGGTCAGTTGTCGCGGTGTCGGTTTGACTGAGAAATACATATCAATTACCTTTATCACACAAACGACTCCGAAAGCCTTCGTGACAGTGGCATCTGAACGACTTCTTAGTCTCCTCACACCAGCCATTCTGACAAGGGTTGCTAGAACAGTCTGAAGGTTAACAATAACATATGAAACATTTATATTGGAGTACTCGGTTTGAAACATATCTTAAAGTATATACATCCCAAAAGGTTGCATTGGAACGCTCCTAAAACTATATAGCTGTAAATTTAGTTCTTACAAGTTGCACCATCAAGGGCCATGAAGTCATGGATCGTAATCATAGAAATTTGAACATAATTATGTTGTAACGGGGAATTCGACACGTTCAATCTCCCCCAACGATCCTCTCCCCACCCCACACACCCGCCCTTCTTGGTCTTGGAAAAATTGTTAATCTATTAATATTTTGGGGTACGCCTCACAGGTCGCTTTACAAATAAGTTAGGATATTCTCAGTATCATTATATATTGCTTCTTTCTTTTCTTTTCTTTTTGGCAAAATTCTCATTGATCTGTTAATTTTAATCTCTTACTTCCAACTTTGTATTTTTTTAAAATCCCATCTTAATCTGTTCGGAGCCAGAAGGGCGTTAAAGATAAGGTTGAGGTCTGGTCATCAGATTGCATTGTGAAAGAAAAGGTGTGGAATGGATCAGAAAAAGTTGATAATGTAGCATGTAAGTATTGGTGTGTACTGCAAGGTTCTGGAGTCATCAAAATCATACTAAATTTGGCCAAGTCTTGTTCAAGTAACAAGCACTGTACACAGAAAGATGTATATGGGACTATATAAACTGTGTCGGGGCCCGACACCTTGATTTCCTTATCTTTCTAAGCTCATTACTCAGCCATCATACATTTTCTACCAAAATTGTTTGGCGAATGAGATTTATTTGTAATCTTGAACATTCATTGTAAGTGAGAATTTATTTTCTTTTTTTACCAGAACTCAAGTTTATCTTTAATAACACAGAGTTCCACCAATTTATGTGACGATGCATTGCTTACCCGGGACGCGACAGAGACGCAATCGAGATTCTTCGTCCGATGCGCACCCTGGGTTGAGTTTGGCAGGCAATCCCGGTGTGTAAATCTTGGGGATGGTTTGGATAAACGTGCCATTTGAAACCTCTTTCCTCGGGCAGGGGACCCGCATCGAAATCGTGTAGTTCAGGTTGTAGTCGACCGAACATGACGAGGATTTTGCCCCTGCGATATGCAATGTGGCTGTCGGAGGGAGATAGTAATAGATAACAGCTGCATAATTAAATTGCGCACATATATATTCCCGAGGATGTTCAAGGCACCTAGAAAGTATTATCATTTACCTATCGTAAGAAAAGATGACATAAAGCGTTGAAAGCATTCGGAAGAAAAAAATCCTATACCTCTTCATGCGAGCCCTGCAATTATTATTACCCCCAGCATTGCTAGGTAAATGGCAGGTAGCCACTTACAACCTGGGTTGAGAGTGGCAAATGTGGATTAATGTCTTGTCAAAGGTGCTGGGCTGGGATTCGAACCCTAAACCCTTCTAATGGGAGTCAAGTGAATGAATCATTATACCACGACACAATTAATCAGGTTGTGATAAATAGACAATATAATGGAAACCATGCCTTTTTAAATCAAGCATGTTGCTGACCACTGCTTTTTCTTAATATTTATTATTTGTTGATATCTACCCAATATCCAAAATCAATTAATCAAATATGTGAGGCATTGTGTGTAGGTTCATAAAGTAAAACCATGTGCCTATTACATAACAAAGAATACAGAATTAAGGAATATCCAAAGAGGAGGAAATAATTTATTGAGGAGGAAAATCATTTTTAACTAAAATAGAAAAAAAAAGAAGGCGAGTTGGCTCGGACGATAAAGCGTCTGCGTATCGAACCCAAAATCGTGGGTTCAGTTCCAACCCAGACGGATTTCTAAAGCCTGCATTGTATGTTAACTTGTACCTCCACCGTTTCATAGACGCAGGCAGCGTTACAGTGGAAAACACCCCGTTCCTAGGAGTCATAGGACGTTTAATTGAGGTCCTGTGTAGACGGAGGAGAGTTACCACTGCACTATTCGTAAAAGAGTTTAGGGAAGCCCCGATGTAGTGTTCCACCAGACATCCCCGATTTAAACCGCGAGGGGAGACCGGAGGGTGTGGATTCAGTTTGCTTTTCGCCTCCCCGACACAGGTGACGCCAAATAATCAATAATAATATACATCGGGAAATTGTGACTGGTTGGTTCAATGATATCATAAAGTGTGTTGAAGATGGAAACATTTCATCAATGTGTTTACCTGCTGCCATGACGACCAGTAGATTAAGCATTTTCCGACCAACGTTGAATAGGCGCTGCTGAAGCATTAAGATAATAGAGACAAAAATAGATGTCAAAAGCCAATCAACTTATTGCAATTCATTATCCTCGGAAATATTGATTATCCGTAAACAGAAAACACGTCCAATATCCTACAAATAATCCCCTGCTCATTACCACAGTGTGTTAACCTTGATCATATTAGTTATGCCACTGCACGGCAATAATAGATTACAAACACTCTTTTATTTCAGAGCATAGATATCAGACGAATCAATCCATTTTGTATACGCCTTCAAGAACGCAAAACGATTGTAATCAGCTAAAATATTCATTAACACCTAAGAGAGTGATCAGTTCTGATAGTTTTTGTTCGGACAATATTTCTTTTACCATATACTCCCATAAAAGAAAGGTTGATTGATTTTCAAGGTTTTTAGGTTGACAATAATTATTCGGTTCTTGTTATCTCGGGAGAGGATAGAGGGAAGAGGGAGAGACGAAAACAATTCCAAAAGGTGTGTGTGTGCGTGTGTGTGTGCGTGTGTGTGTGTGTGCATGTGCGTGTGAGTATGTGTGTGTGTGTGTGTGTGTGTGTGTGTGGTTGTAAAATGCGGGTTTTGTGGGTATGTGTGTGTGAGAGAGGAAGGATGTTATAATAGTGTATTGCGGTGCGTGCGGGAGATATAGCGAGGACTGTGGTGGTTATTTGTGTGCGTGTGCGTTGCATGTGCGTGTGCGTGTGCGTGCGAATGAGAGAGAGGGGGAAGATGATGGATGAGAAGGGTAAATAGGAGGGGGAGGGGTTGACAACCTTTGAGAGAGAATAATTTGTCTTCAAATTAGATTTTTTTTCTGTTATCCTCTTTATTAGCAATTACGGTTTTTACATACAATAAAACAATTCACATTCATTTTCAAAACTTATTGTTACTTAAACTTACCAGACATGATTTCTAAATATACTTTAAATCAACCTGTATTGTGCCTTTAATTTACGTTTGTTATATAATTTCGATAAACATTATACTGTGCCTTGTTGTAGATACGATTTCGCATATCGTACGTTACATTGTCCACTACAAGTTTCTCATTCATAATTACATTTTCTTGAACGAATGATAAGCTTTTCAATGTGGCTCATTGAGTACGTTTAAGTTAAATTAAGTTGGGGCAAAGTCATTATGTGCTCGTTGATAGATGGTTGGGCCACAAAAAGTTGGTGCACACCAAAAAACATTATCCGGGCACACTATGGGACTGAGCCCCCAACCCTATAAAACTATAACAAAAGTAAAAACGTAAAAGAGTACACGCCTCGTGTGTTTTTTCTATGGTTTGGCTAATGTAAACTATAGGGTGGCATAACCGGCCGATACACCCAACCCACCCCCGCCCCTTATGAAGAAAAAAAATTAAAAACCTTTTTTGCTGGCTCGTCAGAGAATGTTTAGACCTGAAGCCTCCTCCTCCCTGAAAAATCTCTGATACACCCCTGTATGCAATTATGATAATGTCCTATATGCCATCAGAGCAAGCTATCCTTGGTTTGCTTTTATTTAATCCATTCATTCTCAACGTACAATACAAATCTCATTCATCGATCTCCGTCACGCCATATAAGCCTATTCGAACTTATCAAGGATGCTGGGTACAATCTCCACTGATTAATTTTTGTTTGCTCTTCTATAAAAATAATCTTATCTATTCAAAGTTTCCGGTCTAATGCACACATGATGGAGCTTATGATAGGCCCTCCTCGGCGAAATAATCAATTCATTCTTAATGAAAGCGTGAGATCTTGTAAAAGTTTTAGAAAAATTAAAATTCTTGTACAGGTTGTAGTCAATTTTAATGTCTTTTCTTTTCTTCATATCATAATTTTCAGTGTATTTAATGCAGACCTACATGTATTTGTGAGATTTTTTTTTAAAATTAAAGTCGGTAAAATAAATGATACATATTCATTATTTCGCTTTTTTAGAATTACTGGATAATCTGCCTATGCAATAACACTCTAATAAATACATTACAATGTTGAGTACTATGAAGTTTGAAAATCATATTCATATGAAAAATAAAGCCGATGTTAATATAACCTCTTATCAGCAATATAACGTGTGACTTTCTATGTGGAAAGTAATAGAAATAATTATTATAATAATAATAATAATGATTATATTAATGATTATAATAATGATAATAACAATAATAATAATAATATGCTTTTTTGTACCCAGTGTAGCCTCATCAGTATTAATAGTGTTCTCTCTGAGGGCCCTGCAATCATGATTAGTAATACCCCGGCCTTAGATGAGCTACCATGATGGTCGCTCAAGCATTCAAGGAATATCTTTCTACCGGGTGTCCATTTACTACACCTGGGTGGAGAGTGGCAAATGTAGATTAATATCTTGCCAAATGACATTAGTGCCGCGGCTGGACTCCAACCGCGAACCATGTGATCTCATATGGAAACGTTTGCTTGGATTTGTCTCATAAAAAGAAAACCACAACCACAGTGTTAAGTGCAGGGGTCACGGGCACAGAACTGTACAATATGTAGAACGCTCATCCCAAAAGTGAGATAATGACTTTACCATCTGGGGGAATGGGTGGAAAACGCAGTACGTAAAGCTATGGTCACAAATCAGAGCAGCGACCGACCGATTAGTAGCCTGCTCGGTCACCGCTGGAATTTAGGCATCGCCCAACGATCTTTTTTGGAGAAGTCGGGCAGGCTGTAGAGCCCCAGCGATGCCTGGGCGGTGCCCTGTCGATTTCCCATCGGTCGCCGGTCGATTCTAGGTCAAAACTGGGCGAAATCGGAGAGCTTCTCCGGGCGGCGTCCCGGCAGTGACCGACCGATGACCCACCGATATCCGAGCGGTCTCCCACCGGCCACCGGCTAATTTTAAGGAAATTGCCCGGTAGCCGGCCGGTAATCGGCGGGGCGCCAAATTACGCTTGGTGCCAAGGCGTTCGTCGCCCGGACACCGACCCAATCGAGCAGCCTTTGACCTAGCGGCTTCGATTTTTGACCTAAATCGCTCGACGGCGAACGCTCGATTAGGTCGGTGCCCGGACGGGGACCGCCCGGGCACCGAGCGTACTTTGGGCGGCGAGTGAAAGTGAGCAGGCGGGTTTTAACTCCGCGCTAAAACTTCAGCAGCGACCGAGCGATACCCTAAAAACAAGCGGTACCCGGGTGGCCGCCGCTCGGTGCCTGGGCGAAATTGGCTCAAAACTCACCGCCCGGCCGCCGAGCAGGCTACTTTTAGGTGATGTGAACATAGCATAAGGCCTGCTGGTCATAAAACTGAAGGCTAATTCTGGTGATAGAAAGCACTTCTTATTGGGTAAACACCCGAACGGTGTTGAATTACACATGAGAGCTAACTACTGAGTGTCTTTAATTCGGTTCATTTCGAATGACAATGATTTTATCATTTATTAAGCCAACAACTCATTCAAGGTGGGGGTATACTCATTTTTTTAATGGTAAGGTGCGTCCCCCAAAAAGGAGTCGTTTGTTCTAAAATATGCTTTCTTTGTGTGAGCTCCGCATTTTTTGAGAGTTCTGGATAAAAATTACCTTTCTCTCTCTCTCTCTCTGATTGTAGGTCCTGGTGATCTTGAGTGTTTCTTTCAAATAATTGCCGGAATACTTATTTCTTCCTAAGAATAGTGTTTCTTATTCAAAATATTGTTTATATTTTTCATTCCTGGACCTCAGAGGTTTCATTAAGAACCCTTTGAAACAGTAATATAACGCCAGTGGTGTGACAAGCTAAGTTATGGTTAGAACCATTTATAAACTCTATAGTGTTGCTTGGTGTTCTGCTTTGAATACCCCTTCTGTGTTTGTTTGTTTGTTTAAAATTATGATGCTTAAAAATCTCAGAATCTCACCTGACTCTAATTCTACAATATTCATATTAAATGATAATGCTCTAAAAATGGTTTCACCATTGCAACCACTTCAATCAAATGTTAGTTTTATTTAGGGTAACCTATAATCTACAAGCTGAGCTTTTTGATAGGTTCCTTACATTTCACCCTGTATAACCTACTATTCAATACAATTAATTTCGACGTCTTGACAAAGAATTGATTATATAATGTGATACTTTTAGTATATTTCATATCATGTTCTAATTGTGTAAATTATGTGAATTCTATTTTGTGAAATGTGAAACGAAATCAACTTGAAACTTGAAAACTTGAATGAGTACTTTCTGTCTATAAATGAATGTAATAATGAATGAAACTTTTTGTTTGAATCTATTAGGCTATTTTAGATGGTGTAAGGACGTGACCTTTCGTAGATTTGCAGTAGAGTTTTCACAAAGTGTCGGGTAAATTGGACCAGACCATTTGTAGATGAGAGGGATTTATTCACAAACATTACTCCTGACATTTCAAGAACAAAGGGGCATGTTTTTTTTTAAACGTCGTGCAACGCGACCACCCCACCCGACGCGATGACCTAATGATTCGAATTAAGCCGTAGGGAACATGTCTTAGTATGATGGACAAAAGATGCATATATAATCAAATTTTACGTTTTTAATATAAACATAGGGTCATAAAATGATGCTTCAGTTAAGTAATTAAAGGACTTTCAATTATAATAATAACAATAATAATTAAACGTTTTTGTATAGCGCATAACACATAGGCATAATTGCGTGTCTCGGTGCGCTTTTTAAACTCTCTTTTAGTCATCTTCAATATACCGGAGGGTTTTGCATCTAAACAAATTTGTTCATAATAAGTTCTACAATCAATTCATTGTCAATGGAAGACCTATGACGTTAGGGAACACAATTGAGCTAATTGGTTTGCCATTAAACAATTAATTCCCAAATTTTACTCAGAGTGGTTATTGTTTTTTCTCTCACTTAAAGTGACTCGGTCATATTGTTGAAGGTTGATTAAAAGATTTTTTGTATGAAATGTTACTTATTTATCTTCCTTCTACATGCAAACAATTCTGAAAAAAATTCTCAAACCGCAAAGATATTAATGGTTTTCTAGGAAGGCGTCACTGTGCAACACCCTCTAACAGTGATTAACAGTAAATTCTCCCAACCATTTTTGAATTTTCCCAACCGTTTTTCCATAAAAATAAGACAAAAGACAGGCTTTTAAAAATCTTTCAACGCTTAAATGTCTGGAATGGTATATAAAGCCAATTCATTGCTGTTATAATGTCGATGGATCCCGACATCCAGCATGAGTTTCAACGCCTGGGTCTACACATCGCTCCATACACTCTTGCATCCATTTAATATAGCGCCATCTTCGTCTACGTTTTCATTCATAGTTCAATGTACATACCACACACATGTGACGTAAAATGACTGAGGTCTCGTGCACCGAAAGTTTGCATTTTTTAAACGCCTTTATTTGCCACATCCGTGCCTCCAAATGAATTTGCACAGGTCCAACACATCCTTGATCTTGTGGTACAACACATTTCCATGGTAACAGTCTTCAAAACGTGATAAACAATGGTTAAACAGATAACTAGAGGTTGAAAACTAATATGCCTTTCCACTGGCCTCGAAACTCCGAAAACACTTTCTCTGAACTTTCTCTGTCTCGCCGTAGATGGCGTAGTTCCCTAAAACTGCCATTAACATTCCGGCCCCTTAATTGTCTTCACTTTAAACAATACAATTACTAATCCTTACTTCAACAACAAATGTATCAACTCTGAACTTAAACCTGTAAGTCGTCTTACTACTATAAAGACACTTACTGTATGATGAATGTGATACCATACATGTACCTTTAACTTTACTATGAGTAATGCATCTCTGCCTCAGGTGTCCTTCACACAAACAATGGTCATTATACATGTATTCCTTGCATAACAAACAATTATTCCCAAAGTGATTATTCTCAAACCTTAAAATGCCAGCATGCATACTAGCCTGTATGTTTCTAAAGAATATCCTGCTTCATTAATCTAATAGCGAAACTCACACATGATCGAAAACCATTGACCTGAATTCATGATAAACCACTACTCGCCAATAAATGCTTCTTGCGTTCCCTCAACAATTTACCATCATGTAGCCAACAAAATTGCAAGTCAAACTATAATGCGTAAGTAGCTGCATATTCATGCAACTATGCAAATTCTCATCTGTAAGTACACTTTTTTTGTAAAAAGAAATTAAACAAACACTAGTCAACTTACTTATTAACCTACCGGTATTCGTTACTAATGTAGATTTCCCCTTTAATACATTATGAATACAAGCTCTTCACTCAACAAACCAATGTTATACCTTGCCATTGGTAATTATCAAAAAACAAACAAAAAACATTTAACTGTGTCTCAGAACAAAAAACTGATTTCTTTAAAATTGCATTCCAGTCAAATTATCAAACATTCATTAACCATGCAATATCTTCACATCAATAAAGTACAAGTCTTGAAATTATCATAACTTCAGTTTACTCCCTAACTATTAGATACATTAACCAATTATACCATTGTATATCAGTTTTTAACCTAAAGTTAAAATCAATAATACCTTACAACAAAGCCATTCAAAACCATGAGCCTTTGATATAATAAACATAATACATAAACTCCCATGGCTATAATAATGTGTTCTGATCCCAGTGTTTGCTTAAACAGGGATTGACGGTACTTTCGTCATATATTCTCAACTCTTTCTATGTTCACATGGTACTGTGTACAAACAAACAACTATGATGTATTGTCAACAAACATTATGCTGAGTAAACTATGACTTTAAACAAACTCATCATTTAAGAAATCTTTGTTATTAAAGTTGGTACAATTATTAATTGATATACAATCTGTCTTACAAATGTTAGAAAACATATACACCTGTATGACAATGTCTTGTTGTCAGGTATTCAACAAATGTAACAATGTAACAATAATTCACATCACCAAATTGTATGTGCACTTCTTTCTAGTGATTACTCTAATGGTCTTTTTATCCCAACAAATTCACAAAACAAGTTCAACTTTATCCAGCTTTGGTGTGACATGGAATCCAACCTACGTACAAACACAGCTACATTGTACATGTATTACAACCTGTAAGTAACACTAATTTGAATTGAACAAGTCAGCCATTGTTCCTGCACAAAATGCATATCTACCTTTGGAAATCTAAAACTTTCTCCAAACTGATAATTCCAAATCTGAATTATATGAAATCGAGGTGGCTGATCAAAAAACAAATAGTGTCACTGCACCACTTGTGCTTTAATACCTGCCAAAATACAAAACATAATTTTGCAATTTTATCAAACGTTAAAAACATTGTTTAGCATGACAAAACATAAAAAATAAAAAACTTATTCAATTTCACAAAATTTTAAATACTCATTCAATGTAAACATTTTATATAATGTCCTCCTGTCTTGTTGCTATTCTCTGAAAGTCTGAAAGTTTATGGAACATGGACATCACAAATTGTTCTTCATATGTCTTGTTTTTGTTCGAAGTTTGCAGTTAGTGAGATTCTTCTGAAATTACTTTATCAGCTGATCATTTATCACGCTTCAAACACTTGAATCTGCATCCAACTTGTTTATCTGATGGAGTAGATTATTCTCCATCACAGAAGAAACTCGACTCGCGATTTATGAATTGCTTTCAACACACGGTGCTTTAATGTTGCTGGAAATGCTCTTGATCCAAAATAAATTGACGTTGATCACAAAATAATTTTCATTGGCGGCGCTTGGCTCGCACCAATTTCACAAATGTATTTTATCACAATCCAAATTATTCTCCGTCACGGAAGGAACTCGACTCGCGATTTATGAATTGCTTTTAACACTCGGTGCTTCATAGTTGCTGAAAATGCTCTTGATCCAAATAAATTCACGTTGATCACAGAATAATTTTCATTGGCGGCGCTTGGCTCGCACCATTTCACAAAGTATTATATCACATTCCACATGGCGGTAGCAAGGCTCCAATTTTTTTTTGATCCAAATTAAATTCACAGTGATCCAAACTTCACCAAAAAAAAAGATACATGTTGAGCACTATTCTGCTTCCAGGAGCGAACACAGCTTTATCACTGGCCTCGTGAGTGTTGTGGATTTTGTCTTTATCCTTGCACTGCGAACTAGACCATCTTTACCCGGATATACTTCCTCCACTCGTCCCATCTGCCAGGAACATCTAGGCGCGTCCTTATCAGCAATCAAGACGACGTCTCCCACTTGTAGACTGCGATTTGGTTGGGCCCACTTCTGCCGTTGCTGCAAGGTAGGAAGGTACTCACGCACCCATCTCCGCCAGAAGGTATCTGCTAGTAACTGCATCTGCCGCCATCTTTTCTTAGAGTATACATCCTTCTCTGAGAAGCGCCCTGGGGGTGGACTTGTAGTCATCTTGGCCTGTAGTAGATGATTAGGTGTAATGACATCCAGGTCATTGGGGTCATTTGAAGCTCTGGTTAGGGGCCGACTGTTTATAACTGCCTCTATCTCACACATTAAAGTGTGAAGCTGTTCATCACTCTGGGCAGTTTTCAAGTACTGCTCATGTAGTATGGCATGAAGGATTTTTCTGATAGTTCTTATTTGTCGTTCCCATACTCCTCCAAAATGTGATGCAGCAGGTGGATTGAAATTCCACTGAATTCCACGATTACAGCAAAAGTTCATGATCTGCTCCTGACTCCATTCCTGTAGAGCCTGCTTCAATGCACTACAGGCACCCACCAAATTTGTGCCATTGTCTGAATACATTGTCTTGACAGAACCTCTTCGACTAACAAATCGTCTTATGGCATCTATGGCAGAACTGGTGTCCAAGCTGCTTGCCACTTCTATGTGTATCGCTCGGCTGGTCATACAGGTGAACACAACACCATAACGTTTCTGCATGCTTCGACCACGCCTCGTCTCGAAAGGTCCGAAATAGTCCATGCCTGTATATGTGAAGGGTGGTTCACATGCTGCAACCCTAGGCCTTGGAAGATCTGCCATCTTTTGTGTGTTTGTTTTGGCTTGGTACCTTCTGCATGTAACACATTTTCTGATGATTGTCTTTGTCAGCACACCTGCTCCAATTATCCAATACTTCTGAAGAAGTTCTGCTAGCACATGGTTTTGACCTTGATGTGCTACACTTTGATGAACATGTCTTACTATCAAGGTAGACACATGGTGCCTTTTGGGCAAGATCACCTGATGTTTTGCATTTCCATCAATCTCGGCATTCCTTAGTCGTCCGCCAACTCTCAGTACTTTGTCATGCAGTTCTGGATCTAGCTTTATGATGCTGCTGCCCTTGCGTATGTCCTTTCCTGACTGTTGATTTCCTTTCTGATTTAAGGCTTCTATTTCTTCCTGGAAGGACTCAAATTGCACCCACCGGACAATAGCCAGTTCTGCACCATTCACTTCTGCTACTGTAAGGGTGCCAGTACACACTTTATCTGAGGACAACTTGGCCCTTTCCTTCAGCTTTTCTTTGAGCCTTAGCCACCAAGCAACTGCCCTTCGTAATCTTGTCCAATCTGAGTAGTGTGATATCAACTTGTTCACGGCGCACTCTTCTCCTCCAGTCTTTGTTGAACCCATCATACAGTTCTTCTTGATTTCAAGTGGTGCGTTTACATCATCTGTGACTTCATCATTTGTCTTGGGCCAATCTTCTTCTGAGTGCAAAAGAAACTCTGGGCCGTTCTTCCAATCTTCTCTTAGCAAGAATTCTTGCACCTTCATCCCTCTCGAACTAACATCAGCTGGATTGAGGCTGGTGTTCACATAGCGCCATTGGTCAGGAATGGACCCGTCATGAATAACTGCTAACCTGTTGGCTACAAATGTTTGAAACCTTGCTGTTTCATTCTGGATGTAGCGCAGAACAGTCATACTATCTGTCCAGTAGTATGTTTCCTTCACCTGTATTGTCAGTTCCCTTTTGAGCATTTGGTTAACTCGCACGGCAACACATGCAGCTGTCAACTCCATTCTAGGGATGGAGACTTGTTTGATTGGTGCCACTCTTGCTTTACTCATGACGAAGGAAACCGTTGTCTCTCTCTTATTGTTGACAAGTCTAAGGTAGGAGACCGTCCCATAGCCAACCTCACTGGCATCAGCGAAGTGATGTAAGGAGACCTCTGCCTGCTCATATCCTGATGGTCTAAGGCATCTATCCATCTTGAACTCTGACAGCCTTGGAAGATCTGCCAACCATTCCTTCCATAGTTCAGCTTCTGCTCTGGGGATTTCCTCGTCCCAGCCAATTCCCTTTCTGCACAGATTTTGAAGAAGAGCCTTGGCTACTAGGATGACTGGGGCTACAAATCCAAGGGGGTCATAAACTGAACTCAGACTTGATAGCATTCCTCTTTTCGACAAAGGACGTGGCTTGGTTTGAATGTTGACACTGAATGAGTCTGATTCCGCACACCAGATAATTCCAAGTGCCCTTTCTTGTGGTAATTTTTCCTTGTCGAATATCAGCTCTTGGACTCCACTTGCCCGTTCCTCCTTGGGGATGGCCTCTATGACTTTTCTGTCGTTGCTGATCCATTTAGTGAGGTGAAATCCTCCTTTTCTACAGGCTTCCTGCAGATCTTCGGAGAGTTCTGTGGCCTTCTTTGCTGTAGAAGTTGAGTAGAGGCAGTCATCAACATAGAAGTTGTGCTTGATGATCTTTGCAACATCTTCTTTCTGGCCATCTGCAGTGCGCTTCAATGCATAGTTGGCACATGCAGGTGATGATGTTGCCCCAAAGACATGCACAGTCATTCGATGCTCCTCAATTGGTCTTTGGATGTCTCCTTCAGGCCACCACAGAAATCGCAGGAGATCCCTATCATCCTTGGGGATTCGAACCTGAGAGAACATGGCTTCTATGTCCGCCATTACAGCCACCTTGTCCTGCCGAAACCTGATAAGAACACCAACGAGGCTATTTGTCAGATCCGGCCCCTGTAAGAGTTCTGTATTCAGTGACCGGCCTTTGTACGATGCTGCGCAGTCATACACGACTCTCAACTTCCGTTTCTGTGGGTGGAAGACGCCATGATGTGGAACGTACCACACTCTTCCATCATCTCTCTGAATCTCATCTTCCGGGACCTTCTCTGCGAATTTTCTGTCCATAACCTTTCCCATGAATTTCATGTACTCTTCACGGAAGGGTGGCTGTCTTTCAAATTTCCTTCGCAGGTGTTGTAGACGTTGCTCAGCTTGTGGCTTGTTTGTTGGTAAAGAGACATTCTTGTTCTTGAGTGGCATGGCAATCTCGAAGTGTCCATCAACATGCTGTAGTGAACCTTCCACAATGTTCAAGAACCGTTGGTCCTGTATTGATCGTTCAGGAGTATCCTCAATTAACCGCTCACTGAAGTCCCGGTTGAACATGCTGATCATCTGTTCATTTAGGTCAGTTTTCACCGAAATCCGGTGAGATGAAATCCGTTGGGGTCGATTGGCTCTCTTTGCACCACACACTGCCCATCCTAGTACCGTCCTGAAAGCAAACGGGCCACCATCTCGACTGTTAATCACTTCTAAGGGCTCTGCAGCTTCAGGAATGTTGTTCCCTATCAACAGGCCCACTTCTGCATCGAGTTCTGGAAGTTGAATCCCACGAAGATACGAGTACTTATTCAATTCTGCGGATGATGGCACCTCTGTTTTGCTGATTGGAATGGCCTGCACATATGCTTCGTCAATGTTGATGCTTGTTTTTTCTTCCAAGCCTAGTACCTCTAAGTCACTGATAACCTCACAATTGGTAAGCCTATCCTCCGTCAGGGTTTGAAGCTGAATCCTCCCTTTCCTGCCAGTAAGCTGCAAGCTCTCCTTGACTTCTTGTGTGCAGAACACTGCATTACTCCCATTGTCGAGAAAGGCATTGGTTCTTATTTTTCTACCAGTAGTTCTGGATCGTAGAGTTACTGGAATGATGATAGGGAGTGTGTTCGATCCTTCCTCCATGCTGGTCAAGCTTCGTTTAACCCTTTCGGTTGAGATGGATTCATCTGCTACTGCCGAGGCTTCCTCTTCGTGTGGCACTTGATTACTAGTAGCTTGCTCTTGTGGTGGCTCTTGGTTGGTGGGCGCCCGTTGGTATTGTTGGTATTGCTTGTGCAAAATCGTAGGGTGCGACGAATTGCACACAGCACATTCCAGCCTGTTTTTGCAATCCCTTGCAAAATGCGAAGACTTCTTCAGGCATGAGTAACAAAGTCCCTGGGACTTGCAAAATTGCAGACGTTCTCCGTATGGTTTGCCTCCAAGTCTCTTACAGCTGTCTAACATGTGGGTTGATGTCTTGCAGTAAAGACAGTACTGTTCTGGTTTGACTGACACGTTGTCTGGCTGGTTTACATTTGCAGAAAAGCCACGCCTTTCATTTCTTGGCTTTGCATTCGTAGGGCTGGGTTCTGTCTTCCTTTGTGGCCCTTTAATATTCCCGTATACAGGATTTGAGAGCACTCGAGCCTCCTTGGACACAAAGGATACTGCATCGGCAAACTGAATGGACAGGCCCCTTTCCTCTTGTATGTAGTCTGCCCTTTGACGCCACTTCTCCCGTAGGCGGTATGGCAACTTGGACACCACCATCCGGATATTGTGGGAATGATTGATCTCATGGCATTGTCCTAGATCTCTTGCTGTGTTGAGCAACTCTGTCAGGCACAAAGAAAAACTGGTCAGTTTTTCTACCTCATCAGCCTTTATTTCCGGCCAGTCCTCTACCTTTCCTATAATGGCGTCTGTGATGCGATATTTATTTCCAAAGGCCTTTTCCAACATTTCTCTTGCCTTTGCGTATGCTGCCTCAACATTCACATTGCACATGCAGCTGCGCACCATGGTGTTTGCCTCACCTCTTGTGTATTGTTCGAGGTAGTAAAGCCTGTCTTTGGGATTGTTAGTCTTTTCTTCGACGCTATGTTGGAAGGCTCTCAGGAAGGCATTGTACTCCAGCGGATTACCATGAAATGGAGTAAGTGTTCTTTGTGGTAGGGAAGATCTCATGTGACACTCTACCAGCACCTTTGTCAGATCATTCTGCTGCCTCACTACCTCATTCTGCTGCATTAAGTAGGCAGTGAGATCAAATTTCTTCGTTGGAGTGTCTGGCGGAATGGCTGTACTTGTTTGATAATTCTCTACACTTGGTCTTCCATGTGTTTCTGCACGTCCTGGTGTAGCTGGAATATCACATTTAACCTCGTATTCTGGGCGAAGATCTTCTACAACCTGCCTTTGCTGACTTTCCGCCTCTATATTTTCAATGGCTGCAAGTCTGGCGTTTGTTGCAGCTATCTCAGTCTGTAGCTCAAGCTGCTCCCTCCTTCTCTGGATGAGCTGCATTTCATTGTCCAAATCATGTTTCATCTGTAAGGCTTCAGCCTTTATTCTTAGTTCTGCTTGCCTCGCAGCAGCTTCAATCCTAGCCTGTGACGCAGAACTTCTGGTACTACTCGCATTGCTGGTGACAGACTGAGCACGTGAATCCCTCCTTCTTGGTAAGAAGCTTGCAGTTGCCGGTCCAATATTTGACACACTGTCACTAGATTTCACGTCATCATACCTTGTTGTTTCATACTCAGATTGTATCCATATCATGTCTGATGCCCGACTTTCTTCATGTGGAGTTGATCTTGTTTCTCCAGATATGCCAGTATGTGTAATTACATGCGTAGTTTGGTCTGGTTTTTCGTTCTGATTACTAGTACGGGCTTGGGCTGATGACAGCCATGCCAAATCATCATTGCTTTCCGCCATTGTAAGCTCATAATCTGCAAACATTGCTCCAATGAAATCATAAACCAGCTACCATTTGTACTTCAAGTCATAAGTTCCACAAAACTGGGCTTCAATTTATCTTTCAATATAGTCTTAACAGTACTTCATAAGTTCATTTTCAAGTTCTGCTAGTTTTCAACTGTTATAATGTCGATGGATCCCGACATCCAGCATGAGTTTCAACGCCTGGGTCTACACATCGCTCCATACACTCTTGCATCCATTTAATATAGCGCCATCTTCGTCTACGTTTTCATTCATAGTTCAATGTACATACCACACACATGTGACGTAAAATGACTGAGGTCTCGTGCACCGAAAGTTTGCATTTTTTAAACGCCTTTATTTGCCACATCCGTGCCTCCAAATGAATTTGCACAGGTCCAACACATCCTTGATCTTGTGGTACAACACATTTCCATGGTAACAGTCTTCAAAACGTGATAAACAATGGTTAAACAGATAACTAGAGGTTGAAAACTAATATGCCTTTCCACTGGCCTCGAAACTCCGAAAACACTTTCTCTGAACTTTCTCTGTCTCGCCGTAGATGGCGTAGTTCCCTAAAACTGCCATTAACAATTGCTTTTCGACGATTTACATTCACCAAAAATTTAATTAAATTGTCATAATGTAGTTGGGACAATTAAGGTATCGATCAGATCAATTTTCCCAATTTATATCGCTAATATGGTCTGTTTTCTCTCAAACTTTCAGATTAAATTGTACATCTATCATTGAAGTCACTACCTTAGCACCATTTTCTCTCATCGTTACAATGTTACCAAGTCCATTTAATTATTTTGTGCGGTTATTAGTTTCGGTTCACGCACATGAATGCATGACATTGACTGTACTGTAATTTCGGTATGGTTGACTAGACTTAAATATTATTAATAATAATATACTCAGTTTTTATATAGCGCTTATTAGAATCACTAAGTGCTTCCAAACTTGGAGATTATTACCTCGGCATCGTGCTTTTTAGCGCTTTTAAAACCATTGTAAACTGGTGGATGTTGCAACTTGAGGTTCGATTTGATGGTATACGGGTTTGGCCGCATGCACAGGAGTCAGATTGCTTTTAAAGATGACTGGAGATAATCAATATAACAATATTAATGGTGGATTCTCATAAAAGGTCCATTAAGCATGATGCACATGGCGCTAAAGATAGATCAATTATGATCACTGTCTAGAACTGCACCATGTCTGTCAAAAATTGACAATAATGGCGCTATGTATTTTGAGAAGTATAGTATAGTTTTATAGAAATACGCGCAAGTTTACAAAATACCACAATATACAATTTTAAGTTAATAAAACAAAGAACGCTGAATAAAAGAGCATGTAACAGAGTAAAAGTAATTCTATCTTGTTAAGGATTAGTTAACATGTGGTACAAGTTCTAATTAAAGCAACTGCTTTATTCTCCTATTCAAACATATCCTGAAAATTGTAGATAGTTAATTTGCCAAGGCGGCTTTTAAACATGGGTGTCGATCCCGGTGGGGGGTGGGGATATATCCCCCCCCCCCCCAATATTTCAGGTGGGGGGGGGGATGGCCTGTACAATCATCCCCCCTCCAATAATTCACCATTAAAAAAAAAATGAAGAGAAAATGATGAGAGCCCGATGAGAGTAGTTAATGGTTATTACTCGCAAGATGACCATCAATATACACATTTTGCTATGACTTATAAGATAGTTCACTAGTTGTTATGTTGTTTCCGATAACCCTTTTTTTAATTCACGTCATTGTATCTTTATTTGTTTGTTTTTGCACTCATTTTATTTCCTGATATTTTCTAAAACATTTTTCAAAACGCGCTTAAAGTTACAGTCGTGTATTTGTTTAACTCTTTTAATTTGGGCATTATTGCCAAGAAAAAATTATCAACCAATTCCTCAATATAAAGAACTCTTAAAGATAAAGAAAAGCATCTGAGCAAGAATATCACATGACTTTTGGCCAGTTCAATCTGAAGTTATTTTTAAAGCTATGTGGGGTTGATGATGCGTTTTTTTTTCATAATGCAAGTAGAGTAATAAAATATTGTATCATTGAAGAGAAAGACGGTTTTGTCCAAATGGCAGCATGTAGGAGACGAAACTTTCAGTTTGTTCCCTGATTGATATCATACTCAGTATCTATTTTGTTTTATTGATTTCATCCATTTCTTTGTTTATTTATATCTCTACATGTAAAACATTTGAAGAGCTATTTTCCGAAAGGAGCAAATTCTTTTGATAGCAAATGGAGATAATGATATACATTTTCCTCTATTTACCTTGAACAAAATTATTAACCTATATTACGAGAGAAATTATGAACACATGCATCTTTTAATAACAATTTTCCATAGACACCTGAACAAAATCGGGTAAACAAACAGTTCTTTCTTAAGTAACACACATGGATCTAGTGCCTCTTGAAAATAAGCTCTTTGTATGTATATAAACAAGCATAACAACAGAATACTCCATTTCGATATTTTGGAGAAAGAAAGCTGATGTATAGGCCTATGTATTGTATTCAAACGTGACAGGCATAAGATAGGTGTTTTTGAAGGTTAGAATGTTATTAAGTTTGAAGTTTTGATTATAACACCTTTCCAATAATAATGCACCTTCTAAGACTGGTTATAGTTTTTGAAGAAAAAAATAGTGCTCTGGTCAGGGCCTTAGGGGAATATTATGCTTTTATATACCTCACTTAAGTAATCCAGCAATCTGATTGGTCGAAATTGCATTCATAAACTTTAACTGTTCCTGTAAAAACAGACCTATTTTCCCAATAACCATGGTTATTGGGAAAATAGGTCAGTCTCCATGGTTACCCCATAGGTTTACATGTTAAAAAATGGTTTGAGCGATCGAGGATACCGTATGTGTGCGAAGAATTGGTCGGTAATTTCAATACAATTGAATCTCGATCGATCTTACCGACAATTTTATCTTGCATTGTTGACATGAAGACGAAAATAAACTTCAAAAAACAAAAAAACAACATCTGCCGATAGATCTTGATCTAAGTTCGTGCCAATATGCATTGCAAAAGTAAAAGAAGGGTCCGTTTAATGGAGCTTTTGCGAAGCATTCATCACGCGAAGCCGGTTTCAATCCATTTTAATGTATATATTGTACAAAACTGCCAAGCATGGTAACAGCGCGCGATGGCCGAAAAGTGCTCCTTTTTACACAGGAAAAGTGCCCCTTTTTACAAAGGAAAAGTGCCCCTTTTACTTTGACAAGTGCCCCTATTAATTAGTAAAAGTGCCCCTTCAACTTTTCAACTCTGATAAGTGAAAAGGAGTAACTTCTCGTACCTGAAAAGGGTCATTTACCAGATAAAGGGCCCTTATGAGAATGGAAAATGGACACTTATTGCAAAGAAAAATGGAAACTTGTCGAAGGAAAACTGAAAGGGGCACCGTACCTCTGCCCCCCGGAAGGGCTGCCTCTGGTCTGTTTCTTAAAAACATAATATAAAACTTACGTTCCAACTACCAAACAACAAACTTCCTTTTATTTGGTAGTGTGCCCCTTTTCCTTCGACAAGTATCCATTTTTCTTTGCAATAAGTGTCCATTTTCCATTCTCATAAGTGCCCTTTCTCTGGTAAATGACCCTTTTCAGGTACGAGAAGTTACTCCTTTTCACTTAAGATAAGTGCCCCCTTCACCTCCTATAAATGCCCCTTTAAAATCATTTTCTTTCAACTAGTGAACATTTTCCTTTCTTATAAGTGCCCCTTTTTCATTCACATAAGTGCCCCTTTTCATATTTGGTCATTGCCCCTTTTCAGGTGCGATAAGTGCCTCTTTTCACCTCTGATAATTTTCCTTTTAACAATGATACGTGCCCCTTTTCGTTTCTAATAAGAGACCTATCCCCTTTTCATAAATGCCCTTTTTCACCTTTTATAAATGCCCCTGTCAAAATCTGATGGGAGCCTATTTTCCGCCGACAAATGCCCATTCCCTATTCTCATGACTGAATTTTTTTCCCTGGTGAGTGCCTCTTTTTAAGGGTGTAAGAAGTGCCCTATTTTCACCTCTGACAATAACTCTTTGTATTTTTCGCACTGCGACCTCACAAATCTTAACATTTTTCCTCGCTCGCTCGCAAATAAATTTTCGGACCATCACACCCAACTGCAAAGCATGATGCTTATTATATCTTGTATGGTGTATTAAGTGAAGCAAATATTGTAATCACAATGTAAGGGTATATACCAATGTTTGAAAATTGCATATTTTCGCTTTGAGATTTCCCTTTGTAGGTGCCCTTTTTTCTTGGTGCCCCCCCCCCCACTTTGGAAGTCGCTCGGCCGCCCCTGAAACAGACAGTTTGTATGAGATCAGGAGTGGAAATTTTCTGTCATTTTGAGAACCAAATTTTGCATCAGTGATATTCTGTTTCATTGAATTGAGTTTCCCGCAGAGAGGATTCAATTGGTTTAATTAAAGAAGGAAGAGAGTCAAATGAAGAACCAAAAACAATATGTTTTTCATTTACTAATGAGAACTATGTTTTTTTTAGATCTCCTTACACAGAATATTGGAATGGGTTTTTCACGATGAATGTTGTTTGGAGACATCAATATTCATAAAATGTATGTTTCTATCACCAGGAAATAAAGATTTTGTTGTCTACATGAACCTTTCCTGGTTGCTTATTAATGCATTTGCCCACTGGTAACATAATACTCTCACAAGTTGATATCCCTCACCATTGGATATTTTTTTGGTAATGTCTAAATTTCGTTTAAAAATAGATGCTATCAGTCTGGTAGGCCGACACTGCAGGCAAGAGTCAGGACTAACATTTTGCATGTTATCGATTGTATTACCACTCTTATATTCTCCGAAATGTTATCTTTATTGAGGGTGACTTGAAAAAGTCAATAACTTGGAAGGGAGGGGTGCAACCTGCCACACGCTTCTACCTCTTGGTTGCTTTGATCCATTGCCGAAAATATGTTGGCACCTATCATCCCCCCCCCCCCCCCCAACCACGGATACAAATCGACACCCTTGCTTTTAAAGTTTGAATATGAGATTCACTGATTCTCTTTAAATGTCATTTATAAAGGGCGACATAATATTTGAATTTGGGTTTAACCACCCATGGATCATTTGAAAATTGCACGTGCCGAATATGTTGTGTTGTTTTTACAAATCCTTATATACAGAAAATAAACCCTTTATAGGAATTGAAGAAACCTACATTCCTCAAGTTATTTATATCTTACTTAATAAAAAAAATGCTCTTACCATTTGGGCGGTTTCTGAAAATAGACTCGCGATTCGTCCTGACACACTCTCATCAGACGATAAAGGACAATCCTCCTGTCCAGATGCTTCTCGACACTCGATAGCAAAGTGAAAAATATTTCTCATCAAGCAGGCAATTTTCTCACATCGCAAACTGGTGTTGATTGTTCGTCAATTTGCTGATTAGAAAAAATAATTAATCCATCTAATCTAAAAGGATGAATACCTAGGAAACAAGAACGAGGCGCGACACAAAATGACACGGCCTTCATCTATAATGCATGGTAGCAAGAAGTGGTGTGTAGCGTATCTATAGGTCCAACCATTGATGCAATGGGGGTTTCATGCCTAAAAACGAATAAAAGAAAGAAGAAAGGGTAAAAAAAGACTTGCAAGAAAGGGGAACTTTTTTTGTGGATAAGTAAACAAAGGAAAAATTTCCTTTTCGCCCCTTTTGACTCCTGTCATTTAATTGGTATCATCAAGACTGTCTATACCATCAAACAATCAACTCTCCTAATATTTCCCTCTTCCATAAACCTCTTACTTACAATGTAATATCTTGAAACATCTTTTAAAACTGCCAGGAGGACAGATTATCCCTATGGTACTGGAATACATGTGCTCTAGAAAACTTTTAGGGAGACTCGTACCCCGAATTTTCTCGGGGCCGCTGCCTCCCCAGTTATCTGGTTTATACACCTATGATCAAAGTTGAGTTATATTCAAATCGATTATACCTGACGAATCAAAATCAAATTAATCAAGCAGATGGCAATTTCGATTAGTAACGATGAATTTGATGAAATCGTAAATCAGGGCCCTGTTATATTAATATTATTATCGACAACAGAATCCTTTGACAATTTAGCTCTCAGCTAATCAGATGCAACGATTTCAGTAGCTTATAACAGATATTGTAACTTGTTATCGATAACAAGTTTTATGAAACAGGGCCCAAAAGTAATAAAGGACATATCACTTTACCGTAGCAAAATGTTACATTTGTGGCGACGCCTTTGAATAATTATAAACCATATTTCAGAGATCACATAGTGACTGAGCTAGGAAACTGTACGTTTTGTAATTTGGAACTTTCATTTAAAGGCACTTTTGAGTTTAAATATGCTTCAAGGTGAAGTTGAGTTCTGGTCATGCGATTGCATTGTGAAACAAACGGTGTGAAATCGACCAGAAAAGGTTGATCATCTAGCATATAAGAATTTGTGTGTATTGCAAGGTTCTGGAATCATCAAAATGATAAGAAATTTGGCCAAGTCTTGGTAAAGTTACAAACACTGTACACAGAAAGATGTATATGGGACTACACGAACACGTGGCGTAAAAAACCTCCCCCCCCCCCCCCCCCGAGTTTTACGAGTTACATGACATATTTAGAATATAATGGCATTTGAAGAGCCATGCTTTTCAGGGAACATGTCTTATCTGATGTTCTTCCACACTTGGATAATACGAATGATAACGCTCACAAATTATTGTTCACCTCTTCCCAGAACTCAACCTTCTCTTTAACATTCATCCCTTTATCCTTTCTTAGGCAGCGTTAAAGTAATCATTTAGGATATTTGTACAATTACGCGGGACAATTTCAAGGTTTACAGATCTTCATTATTTTAAAGTTATTCTCTGCAAGGCAGCGTAGAAACTGAGAAAAATAAAGACGAAAGATTTTATGCATGGCTGATCGTCAACGAAACGGAGTTAGGTCTTTTATCAACTCTGTTTGTTGCTACAGCAGGCAGCCAGTAAAAACGAATTCGTTTAATCAAATTATGGAAATGCAAGCATTACTTTAAACAAACAGAAATTTGTCATTCCTGGCTCATATTCCCTGATTGAGGGGTCATTATGAAATGGCAGAAAATGAACTTTTTAGGAATGTGATTTTCTCTATGAAATTCAGATACCGTCCGCCAAATGACTTTCTGGTTTCCCCTTTTCAAATTGCTTTCAATCACTCATGCGTGAAATATGCATCATATGAGTAGGATCAAATGAAAGAGGATCTAAACTTTACAAATATGTGTCATTTATTAATTATAATTGTGATTAAGTTATGATAAAACATCGATAATCCTCGGTTTTGTTTTTTTCTGGGTCGCACTGTATAGAGGGCGCAAGTAGCTAAAAGTAGTGCAGTGGGGTTCAAGTCTCTTTTTATAATTTGTGTATTTTCTTCTTTTCATTTTAGTAGTGACCATGTTCCCGCATTCTTTAAAAAAATGTATAATCAATTGGATTCTTGAGGTATTTTCTGTACACTATTAATTTGTCTTCATTTTCTTAATCAAATCGTTGTCAATCCATGGTTTGTTAACAGGTCTCATTTTAATAAGGATGTGTCTATACATACTTTTATGTTTCAAATTAATAAAGACCATTTTATTTAGTGAGCTTGCAGTCTAGTAAATAGACAAATCTTGCCCACACGATTATGCATGTAGTCCCACGTACCCATGATGTGACTGGCAAAAATAAATCTTATTAAAAAAAAGCATTTGGGGGAAGAAAGAAAAATGTGGACAAAATAATAACAAGGGCAAACAAATAATAATAATATCGAGAAAACAAAATTACCCTCGGTATTGGTGTAATTTGTGTAATTGGCGACGTACAGTCCTCAAGAGGGCGACATGCATTTATTAAAAATATATTCATTTCACCAGCTGGTGAATATAACACTGGAAAGTGATCGGCCAGGAAAATATAATAATTACGATCCTCGCAATCGATATCACGTGACGAGCTCTGGACCAATCACATCACGGTATCCGTCAAAGCTATCTAATATATGCATATGTACATACAACTCCTGATGAAGCCCTTTTGGCGGAAATTCAAAGATCGACAATATGTTATCGAATCATTTGTTTACTTCCTACCTGTTCCATTTTCTGAAGCAGACAATATTCAAAATAATCGATTTTTAATAATATACCAAATAATGTGTGTGTAAGCTCTGTGCCTCCCACTTCCACCCCTCAAAAAGTGGGGTGGTAAATATTATAAGGGGGGTTGAGAATATATGAATGTATGTATAAATGTGAAGAGAGCGAAAATCCATAATGTTTGTCCTACCTCTCAAAAATTAATGTATGCAATTTGCATGCTGACTATTAAAATACAATTATTTGTAACAGTGAGATGATGAGTGTGGCATATAAAGAAAAAATAATAATCAGCCATATTCGTAATGTAATCATTTTTTATGCACAAATCTTTTTTAAAGTCCAGGTTACAAATGATTTTATTCGCCTGTTACATATAATTGTTTTTCAATAGTCAGAATGCAAATTGCCTACATTCATTTTTGCGAGGTAGGACAAACATTATGGAATTTGGAAGCTAATTAACAATACACTTCATAAAAACAAAAAAAAGCAGGATATTCAAGAGATTTTGGTCGGAAACACATGCTTTCAAGACCCTGCTTCTATTGCTGAGAGTTTCAATGATTACTTGTACTTATTGTTCTATCTACCTGGAACGAGAATAAGGACATAGACAACTAGTTTTGCAATTGGCCATGGTATTTATTAGTTGCAGTATAGAAACTTTCCAACGTCATTAGACTTGTGGTATAAAAAATTATTCAAATAGTATGTTAACTTCACAATGAATAGCAGTTCTCTGGCCTGAGCCACGTAGCGTTCAAATAATAAAAACAAATCAACGCAGTTCTCTGGCCTGAGACACGTAGCGTTCCCATAATAAAAACAAATTGACGCAGTTCTCTGGCCTGAGACACGTAGCGTTCACATAAACACTTTATTGCCTAAAACTGAGGATAACTAAAGCAAAGGACTTACTGGTCATCCTCCGCCTACAAGCAAAGTGTTAACGGGGTGTAAACGATACTAATTGCATTAAAATGACCCCAATTTAGATTAAAACAAATCAACGCAGTTCTCTGGCCTGAGACACGTAGCGTTCACATAATAAAATAAAAACAAATCAACGCAGTTCTCTGGCCTGAGACACGTAGCGTTCCCATAATAAAAACAAATTGACGCAGTTCTCTGGCCTGAGACACGTAGCGTTCACATAAACACTTTATTGCCTAAAACTGAGGATAACTAAAGCAAAGGACTTACTGGTCATCCTCCGCCTACAAGCAAAGTGTAAACGGGGTGTAAACGATACTAATTGCATTAAAATGACCCCAATTTAGATTAAAATCAATCAACACAGTTCTCTGGCCTGAGACACGTAGCGTTCACATAATAAAATAAAAACAAATCAACGCAGTTCTCTGGCCTGAGACACGTAGCTTTCACATAATGAAATAAAACCAAATCAACGCAGTTCTCTGGCCTGAGACACGTAGCGTTCACATAATAAAATAAAACCAAATCAACTCAGTTCTCTGGCCTGAGACACGTAGCGTTCACATAATAAAACGAAATCAACGCAGTTCGCTGCCCTGAGACACTTAGCGTTCACATAATAAAATAAAAGCAAAGGACTTACTGGTCATCCTCCGCCTACAAGCAAAGTGTTAACGGGGTGTAAACAATACTTATTGCATTAAAATGATCCCAATTTAGATTAAAATCAATCAACGCAGTTCTCTGGCCTGAGACACGTGGCTTTCACATAATGAAATAAAACCAAATCAACGCAGTTCTCTGGCCTGAGACACGTAGCTTTCACATAATAAAATAAAAACAAATCAACGCAGTTCTCTGGCCTGAGACACGTAGCTTTCACATAATGAAATAAAACCAAATCAACGCAGTTCTCTGGCCTGAGACACGTAGCGTTCACATAATAAAATAAAAACAAATCAACGCAGTTCTCTGGCCTGAGACACGTAGCGTTCACATAATAAAATAAAACCAAATCAACGCAGTTCTCTGGCCTGAGACACGTAGCTTTCACATAATGAAATAAAACCAAATTAACGCAGTTCTCTGGCCTGAGACACGTAGCGTTCATATAATAAAATAAAAACAAAATCAACGCAGTTCTCTGGCCTGAGACACGTAGCTTTCACATAATGAAATAAAACCAAATCAACGCAGTTCTCTGGCCTGAGACACGTAGCGTTCACATAATAAAATAAAACCAAATCAACTCAGTTCTCTGGCCTGAGCCACGTAGCGTTCACATAATAAAACGAAATCAACGCAGTTCGCTGGCCTGAGACACGTAGCGTTCACATAAACACTTTATTGCCTAAAACTGAGGATAACTAAAGCAAAGGCCTTAGTGGTCATCCTCCGCCTACAAGCAAAGTGTAAACGGGGTGCAAACAATACTAATTGCATTAAAATGACCCAAATTTAGATTAAAACAAATCAACGCAGTCTTCTGGCCTGAGACACGTAGCGTTCACCTAATAAAACCAAATCAACGCAGTTCTCTGGCCTGAGACACGTAGCTTTCACATAATAAAATAAAACCAAATCAACGCAGTTCCCTGGCCTGAGACACGTAGCGTTCCCATAAAAAAAATTGACGCAGTTCTCTGAACACTTTATTGCCTAAAACTGAGGATAACTAAAGCAAAGGCCTTAGTGGTCATCCTCCGCCTACAAGCAAAGTGTAAACGGGATGTAAACAATACTAATTGCATTAGCTTTTACATAATAAAATAAAACCAAATCAACGCAGTTCTCTGGCCTGAGACACGTAGCGTTCACATAATAAAAACAAATCAACGCAATTCTCTGGCCTGAGACACGTAGCTTTCACATAATAAAATAAAACCAAATCAACGCAGTTCTCTGGCCTGAGACACGTAGCGTTCACATAATAAAACCAAATCAACGCAGTTCTCTGGCCTGACACACGTAGCGTTCACATAATAAAATAAAAGCAAAGGACTTACTGGTCATCCTCCGCCTACAAGCAAAGTGTTAACGGGGTGTAAACAATACTTATTGCATTAAAATGATCCCAATTTAGATTAAAATCAATCAACGCAGTTCTCTGGCCTGAGACACGTGGCTTTCACATAATGAAATAAAACCAAATCAACGCAGTTCTCTGGCCTGAGACACGTAGCGTTCACATAATAAAATAAAAACAAATCAACGCAGTTCTCTGGCCTGAGACACGTAGCTTTCACATAATGAAATAAAACCAAATCAACGCAGTTCTCTGGCCTGAGACACGTAGCGTTCACATAATAAAATAAAAACAAATCAACGCAGTTCTCTGGCCTGAGACACGTAGCGTTCACATAATAAAATAAAACCAAATCAACGCAGTTCTCTGGCCTGAGACACGTAGCTTTCACATAATGAAATAAAACCAAATTAACGCAGTTCTCTGGCCTGAGACACGTAGCGTTCATATAATAAAATAAAAACAAAATCAACGCAGTTCTCTGGCCTGAGACACGTAGCTTTCACATAATGAAATAAAACCAAATCAACGCAGTTCTCTGGCCTGAGACACGTAGCGTTCACATAATAAAATAAAACCAAATCAACTCAGTTCTCTGGCCTGAGCCACGTAGCGTTCACATAATAAAACGAAATCAACGCAGTTCGCTGGCCTGAGACACGTAGCGTTCACATAAACACTTTATTGCCTAAAACTGAGGATAACTAAAGCAAAGGCCTTAGTGGTCATCCTCCGCCTACAAGCAAAGTGTAAACGGGGTGCAAACAATACTAATTGCATTAAAATGACCCAAATTTAGATTAAAACAAATCAACGCAGTCTTCTGGCCTGAGACACGTAGCGTTCACCTAATAAAACCAAATCAACGCAGTTCTCTGGCCTGAGACACGTAGCTTTCACATAATAAAATAAAACCAAATCAACGCAGTTCCCTGGCCTGAGACACGTAGCGTTCCCATAAAAAAAAATTGACGCAGTTCTCTGAACACTTTATTGCCTAAAACTGAGGATAACTAAAGCAAAGGCCTTAGTGGTCATCCTCCGCCTACAAGCAAAGTGTAAACGGGATGTAAACAATACTAATTGCATTAGCTTTTACATAATAAAATAAAACCAAATCAACGCAGTTCTCTGGCCTGAGACACGTAGCGTTCACATAATAAAAACAAATCAACGCAATTCTCTGGCCTGAGACACGTAGCTTTCACATAATAAAATAAAACCAAATCAACGCAGTTCCCTGGCCTGAGACACGTAGCGTTCACATAATAAAACCAAATCAACGCAGTTCTCTGGCCTGACACACGTAGCGTTCACATGAACACTTTATTGCCTAAAACTGAGGATAACTAAAGCAAAGGCTTTATTGGTCATCCTCCGCCTACAAGCAAAGTGTTAACGGGGTGTAAACGATACTAATTGCATTAAAATTACCCCAATTTAGATTAAAACAAATCAACGATGTTCTCTGGCCTGAGACACGTAGCGTTCACCTAATAAAATAAAAACAATCAACGCAGTTCTCTGGCCTGAGACACTTAGCGTTCACATAAACACTTTATTGCCTAAAACTGAGGATAACTAAAGCAAAGGCCTTATTGGTCATTCTCAGCCTACAAACCAAGTGTAACCGGGGTGAAAACAATACTAATTGCACTAAGATTTCCCATTATGGACTCGAAGCCTGTTCTCTTGCAAACTGGTATGTTCGACATGTGCAAATTAAAGATAATTCCGCGGTTTGGCGGTCAAATTTTCTGCCACACGAGACGTGGCTGCTCAGACATGGATCACCGCCACACCGATATCGGATGGTATGAAAATGATCATCCTTTGCATAATTGCGAAAGGTACTATACAGATCTGAAATTAACTTGTACTGACGTATGTTTCAACGTTAGCTCGAACCTCCAATTATTCCTTCCCTAATAGAATACAAACGGATTGTGGAGCGCTTATAGACTCCTGATACAGTGGACGTTAAAGACCGTCAATATTATTGGGCCATAAGGGATTAGACCACACAGCGAGGTCACTGACAGGTGGCTATCGCATTAACTCAGCTCTCAACTAACATAAGAAATAGAGGATCATGGGGACAAACAGGCACCGATCGGGGAAGTTTTTATATAGATTGAGCAAGTAGCTTAAAGTAGGACAGTGGGGCTTTAAGCGGTACATAAGCAAAATCATTCTTCTATTATTAGCTAAGGGAGTTTTTTTAAACGAAGATCAGTAGGGAGGAACTGAATGTCTATATTCCCAAGAAAGCACCTCGTAAACGTTCGAAATGAATAATGAAGGAAGTACCCTTGCCAGACAGGTGCAATCCGTCTATAACGATATAGTAAAGCTCCGATTTGTTGAAGTTTACTTGAGGGTGCGAAACAACCAGTTCTCCAAATCGGCGAATATAGACCGCGCAACATGTTAGTAGCCCTGCTGCCTCTGACTAGTATTTCATGTCTGTCGGCGGGTAGATGGATACCGGCCTCTTGCACTATGGAATCCCCCAGAACCCAGATGGTGCCTCGTATGGATGTAGAATCCCTTGTCGGGCTCCATAAATCTGTAGACTCTGCAGATTCAAATTTATGGAGAAAAAAGGAGAACCCGCAGACAGTAACATGTTCTACACAACGTTACCAAAAACAAAATGTCTTTTGCGATTTATGTTATTCCTCGGAAAAAAAACACCCCAATTCGGTGCAATCCAGTAACTAGTACATTATGAGTTAGGTTTGATCTGATCACCATACAAGTATAAATCAAAACGTAACAAAATTACAGGGGCGGATCTAGCTTTTTGCTAAGGGGGGGGTTTGACCAAAATAATGACGATGCGGAGCATCGTCCACGAGCCGCGAAGCGGCGAGCCGATTTTTTTGTGGGTGTTTATTTGAACCCCGTAAGTGATGTTTTCCTGGCATCTATTAACACAATGGAGACCATAAAAAGCAGTGCATGATAACGTCTTTTTAAATCAAGTAACAGTTAAATAAAATAATGACGATGCGGAGCATCGTCCACGAGCCGCGAAGCGGCGAGCCGATTTTTTTTGGGGTGTTTATTTGAACCCCGTAAGTGATGTTTTCCTGGCATCTATTTAATAACACAATGGAGACCATAAAAAGCAGTGCATGATAACGTCTTTTTAAATCAAGTAACAGTTAAATAAAATAATGACGATGCGGAGCATCGTCCACGAGCCGCAAAGCGGCGAGCCGATTTTTTTTGGGGTGTTTATTTGAACCCCGTAAGTGATGTTTTCCTGGCATCTATTTAATAACACAATGGAGACCATAAAAAGCAGTGCATGATAACGTCTTTTTAAATCAAGTAACAGTTAAATACACAGTTATATCCAGAGTTATCATGTGTTTGGTTAAGTTACCAGATGAGTTGAATATCTTCTCACAATATTTGCACTTGAAAGGGTTTCTCTCCAGCGTGCGTTCTTTTTTCTTTCTTTTTTTCTTTTTTTTTTCTTTTTTTTCCCTTTTTTTTTTTTTTTTTTTTTTTTGGGCCGCCCAAGGGGGGGGGTTTAAACCCCCTAAACCCCCCCCGTAGATCCGCGCCTGAATTAAGATGAAAAGGACGTACTACTACAACGTACTACTAATTATAACGGCCCGAAGTTTTCAAACTTCACCTGCCGGTAGTCTGATATAACCCGGAATGCCCCAGAAACCCATCTCCCCATTTTTTGAATGTGGGAGTCTGAAAAGCCTGCCATAGCAGCGGACGTAGCAGCTCCTATTCGGGAGGAATGGGCCGTGTAATAGTGAGCTGGTAAACCTAAGAATGAAATACTCCTATGTAGCACCCTGTTGAAAGCTTGCCGGGTTAGGGGAGAACCATCAATTGCCTAAATAATGCAAACCCCTGGTCAATACCGGGAGTAGGAACGGGTTGTGAGGAAGGGCTTCCAAATACACAACAATCGCTTTAACGGGGCACAATGACCTACTTTCTGGAAGCACCCTCCCCGCTGCTCCGTTTTGGAAGACCGAATTCTAATTTTGCGCTGTGGGGGATTCCCCCGGACGATAACGTCCGCCTCAAACAGGGGGGGGGGGGGGGGATGGGTCGACCCTGAGAAGTGAATGCACCAATGCGTAAAAAGTCGAAAAACGCTAATAAAAAGGTTGCAGTGAATAGTTTAGTATGATAGGACATTTGGCATACTAATGCATAGTAATGGGGCAGCGCACGTCTAGGCGAGCATGACGCCTACGGCAGCCTTCAACTAGTCGCCTTATTGGAAAATTCTGAGTTATATCTTTCCTATTATGACTGACAACAAATATTTACGGATTTGTGTACATCACAAGCAGGTCAATTAGATATATTAATTCTCTATTCTCATTTAAGAACTTAAGTATTGAATCCAGAATGATATAGACCATAATGTGTGAAAATCAGATCATTAAACAGGATGTTATGAAGATACTGTACCTGAATGAGAGCAAGGATAGTATTCGAGTCGAACGGATAGGTCACATTGCGCACAAACTGTCCTACTCCCAGTTCATACGGTGTCATCTCTTGAGCTGTGATGTCGTGTGGTACTGAGGTGACGCCTGCATGCATGGGATGTCCAAAAAATAAGTTTTATAAAAAATATAGTTTTCTAAACGGGAATAGCTAATCGGTCGATGTTAGTCAAGAAACATTGTTTCATAGCTAAATTGATATCTTGAGAGGGAGCTATACAACATAAAGAGTTTAATATTTATAATTTCATAACTTTAGACTCGATTTCAACCGGGACAACGATCAATGAATATTGTAGGAACGCATATGCTTCCAATATGCTAATTTGAACCAAATTCATGACCCCATACCAAAACTTTGTAATACCTTTAAGTAGAGAAAAGCGAGTGAAGCAAGAGGAGTGAAAATTGATGTGGGGTCCAGGGGCAAAGCCTCGGAGGGGCCAAGGGGCGGAGCCCCCGAAAGCTCAGGAGTTTTAGGCATTTAATTACGGTCAGTTGAGCATACATTATTTGTGACACTTGCATGCTGGTCACTAATTGGAGTTGGTCCAGGGTGCGGAGCCCCCAGAAGCTCAGGGGTGTTGGGCATTAAATTACGATCATATGAGCATCCAGGGGCCGCGTAAGGGCCCTGGTGGGTCCAGGGGGTGGAGCTCCCTGAAGCTCAGGGTTTTAGGCATTTAATTGCGGTCAGATGAGCAAGCAGGGGCCCGTCTTAGGGCCCTTGGTGGGTTCTAGGGGGCAAAGCCCCCGGAAGCTCAGGGAAAAATCATGCCATTTCAGCAACATTTGTAAATCACTGGTATCGAATTAGAAATGAACCACGTTTGAATTTTGAAGCCCCCCCCCCCCCCCCCCGTCAGTACGCAAGTGCGAGGGAGCATAGTGAACGAGAGGGTTGAAGGTGATGGAAGTGACTACCGTCTCACAGATTTTCGAAGCCTTTAAAAAAATTGTTAGCAAAACTATATTATAAAAACAAGCAATATACTTTGTTCACAGTTCATTTTTCTCGGTATTTACTTGTAAATTTTATAGGATATTATGCGAGGGAGCGTAGTTCCCGAGTGAGAAGATTTTTGCATTTTTATTCGTATAAACGCAGCACTCTTGGGCCTTCCGGAGACTGAAAGTCAGGTGTTGCAGCTCTTAGGCAGTATTTGCTATTACATTTTCCCCCCACATATTTTCAAATTTCCAGGGGGGGGGGACGATCCCCCCTAAAAGAATGGAGGGGGGACTCCCGTCCTGCCGGGATCGCCGCCGTTGTACGTTTAGTTTGAACGGTAGGTCTAAAGGTAAGATATATCAAATTCATGTATAGACAATAAATATTAGAGAACTCGATATAGACCTATGCCGGAAAAGGGATAAAAATACTTTACAATTAAATAGTTAATCCGAATCGCTAGCTCACAAAAATTGCTATGAATCCATTGTACATACATTTGCATTAAAAAGGGAAGGATTGTGGCACGATCGTACGTCATCCTGACCCCCTTTTCCTCGATCTAATTTCTCACGCGGTACCCTAGATAGTCTAGCGGCAACCCCTCACGTACCCCGGTTCGCGTTATTTTCTTCTGCGGCACAGATTGGGGCTTTTTTTTTTTTTAAAGAGGTCTTGATTTAACCCTAACCCTCACCCTCACCCTAACCCTAACCCTTATATAACTCTCAACACGCACCTCATACCAATCTGTGCCGCCGAAAAAAATTACGCCCCCGGTTCGATGCCGCCGAAATTTTCTTCACTCCGATTATGTATTCGAAGATACCATCAGTAATTCATGCTGTCGCGGTATGTAGAATTTTATTAAATAAAAGTCGGCGTTTTAATTGTCAAATTTCAAGTGATCTTTCAAGTTATGGATAGAGGGAAGCAGCCTCCAAAGAAGCCCCCGATTCGGCGAGGTAAGCAGAATTTAAAATTATCCTGTAAATCGTCCACTTAAGGAGCCATTATTGCCAAGATTTCTGTAGGATTTTGGCCAGGCATTTGATCTGAACTCACTGAAGCATAGCCAAAGCCAGGCCAACGCACGCGCGTGGCCGTGGCGCTTAGCCAGCAGCTCAGGCCACAGCCAACGCCATTTATTAAAAGGAGTCCACCCTGTTAAAGTGATAGTGAAAGTGATAGTTGGTTTTAATAAAAGCAGAATAATGAGAGAAACCAATTAGTGAAAGGTTGGGCGAGTAGTATCATTTTAAATTTGCATCAGTGCATAAACTGATGAAGCACAAGTTGGCAACACTGTTGCGAAAAATTGTGCTTAACTTAGATCTAAGCCTTCAATGATGACAATTTTCTCAATTGAACTGCTTTGATTTGACTGCAAAATGAATAAGACCTAGATCTAGACTAGTTAGCGTTCGTCATTCGGCACTAGAGGGCGCGCATGCGCACGATCTAGTTTATGTACCGTGTAGGGTGTCTGATCGCGCACCTCAACGAAAAAAATACACGGTGGTGACGGGCGATTCGCCCCCTAAACCTCTGAAATCGCCACGGTAAAGATCAAGACGAGGGCGAAAAAAAATCAATATATCTTGAAAAATCGCCCCCGCCATGAATTGATATTCCCTTGGAATTAATAAATCAATTTATTGGTGTGTCTGAGTGAAATCTCCGTTCCAACTACCAACTCCAAAACTAGAAACTTCCATCAACATTTTAAAAGTTTTGTGAGTTGCAGCGGATCGGCGGTCGTACCTACTGTAGCTAGATCTACAGCGGTATCCGCCTGCCTGCGCCTAAGCTCCCGGCGGCCGGACAGGCCACCGGCCCCGATGTAGTTTCGCGCACAGCATGAATGCACACGCAGTTCGCACACGTTCACAATACACAGAATCGTACTAGCTCAGCTCCAGCGCGCGCCCGCACGCTCCTAGTATGATTGAAGCAAATAAGTATTTGCGAGTGACGAGAGCTGAACTGCTAGCGACCAAATTGGTACGTAATATGTTTATTTAGTCTTTTTTCTGGCCCTAATTTTTATCATGGACAATGCAATCCCATTAAAAAAAAATGTTATTCTGTCTAAAATTGTGTTATTTAGAAGTTAAAACCATTAAATGCGAGTATATTTTTTACTGTTGTCCCACATACTGATATATTTGTTATCACGAAACGTGCAAAATCAATGCCTGATTTTTTCCTGTAAAATCGGTATAAAGCAAGTTTCGTACACAGAAATTGAATTTTGTTATAAAAAAACCGTAAATAAATATATAAAGGATGTTCGTACTCCTCAGAATTTTTCTTACAACTGTTTAATTAAATTAAATTATTTATATACGATCGATGCCAGGCCAATTGTCATGAGTGATGACATCAATTTCTGTCTACGAAATGAAACTAGCTTTGGCTTGGCCTTTAGAATTAGAGTCTATAAAAAAAAAAAAAAAATAAGGCCATGATTTTGCATGTTTGGGCATAACAAATACATCGGTATGTGGGACAACAGTAAACATATTTACTCACATTTAATGGTTATAAATGTTATAAATAACACAATTTTAAAGGGAGTTAGTCTACTTTTTTTTAAATGGGATTGCATTGTCCATGATAACAACTAAATTTGGGACAGAAAAAAAGACTAAATAACATATTACCTACCAATTTGGTTGCTAGTAGTATGATGGCTAAGGAAAAACACAACTTATTGTTACAGCTTACAATATGGCTTTAAGGAAGTAGCCCCTTGGTTTTTTTTAGGCAATGGGGAAAAGTAGCCCCCATAAAAAATTAATTCCTAGCCCGCGTGTCGGTGATAATATTTTCTTAGGATATGAAAAACGAACAGTTAAACAAAACACTCCTTTTGACAAGTTTTAGTTACATGTATATGTAAATCATAAAGCCACACGTTTAACACAAAGTGAATAAATCCTGGGTATCTGAATGTCTGCAATACTCTACATGACATATGTACGCTACAATTGTATCTATATTTGCCTTTGCTTGGAATTTAATTAGGTGAAACCGTGTTTAAAAAAAATACAACCTTAAAAAAAAAAAGCCCCCCTGAGCTCCAAAATAGCCACCGCAAAATAATTAAGGGGGGCTATTTTTTTAAGGGAAAATCTGAAAAGAGCCCTCGTAAAAAAAAAAGTAATTTTTTGGTTGGCGCACCTGATGTTGTGTGCTAAAATTCTTCCCATAGAGAATGCACGCATCCCTAGAGTCTATGAAGTCTAGATCTATGTGCATTGCGCGACCATGCAAAAACTTCTTCAAATCGAGATTCAAACCTTTATTCTTTGTGATCCTGAAGGTGATACTCAATAAATGAGGTGTCATATGAAAGAGCAGGTGAATTCCAATATTTCCAAAGGGGGGTCATCTCGGAATTCTAAAAATATCTTGGTCAAAACAGCGATTTAAACATTGTGTCCAAGGTTTGTCACTTTTGAGATATGACGCCCCCATCGATAAGTAGTCCCAGTCCTAAGGAATATATCTATGCGCTTATTTTTCGCTAGCCCCCAGGGATCACAACTGATTACAGTTTGAAAATACCCTTCCCCCTATTTGTTGGATCAGCTATTTAGGGAGGCGTGTGCTCCGCTCAGTCCAAACCATAATTACATCGCGTAACATCTCCGCGTACGAACGAAACCCGAAAGTCAATTACACATTATAGTGAATGAAAGTATGGCTAGCCGTTCGCACAATAAAACCCGGAAGTGAATACACGTTATAGTCAATGGCAATATCGCGGAGATAACGTGGCCTCAAGCTGCAAGTTGCGCATAACATGCGTAAGATATGCATACGCTCGCATATCGCATGTACATTACATGTGCTTAATCCATATTGCGCATCACTAGGCAGTCTCTAAAGTTTATTTTTATCAAATTTGAAGTGATTTTTGAATCTTTTTAAGAAAGTTTTTTTTCCGCCCCACACATTCACTCATCACTTTCAACGTATAAAGTAGGGCTTATGATGGCTATATTTGGATGATCGGATGCTCAACAGTGGTGCCCGTGAACGTTTTTTGTGGGAGCTGCTATAGATTTTGTGTGTTATAATCATTCATAGGTTATAATACTGCCAATGTTAACACACATGGTTGTGGTTGAACAAAAAACTTTGTAAATCTTCTCCATCATCATCAGGTCTGCCGTTACCTGACAAGATCATCCCGCTCGGGAGTAAAGGGCGTCCTGACCAGGATCCAAAGCCTACCCCATCACTCTACTCTGACCGGAAGCGGGAGGCCAGCGCACCCCTGCCAAGCCATGTGATACCGCCCAAGACCAAGCTGGTGGGTTTGACGCCCCTCGGTAGGGCCGCTCCCGAGATCAGCAGACCTTCAAGCACTGCCGTCCTCCACAAACCAGGCATCAAGACCATTGAAGGTGAGTGATGAGACGTCAGTCGGTCTGGCCGACTAGGGACTTTTAGATCTGCACGTCGACATAGTGGACTGCTACGTGTGACGTCCTTTTAAGGGCACTGTGACATCCTTTTAGGGCACTACGAATGCCTTAAGAGGACGTCACACGTAGCAGTCCACTATGTTGATGTGCAGATCTAAAAGTCCCTACTGTCAGCTCTCTTGAGTTTGCTTACAAACTGACTCTGACAGAACCGGGTTCAAAACCGAGTCACATCTTTTTGAATGGTCATTGTAAGAAAGGTCAGTCCTCGATCAAAAAAATGATCATATGTAAATAACACACATCTGTAAAAGAACCCAGTTACACACACATACACAGCCACGACTCTACATTCTAGCTTCAAGACGGAGTTTTCATGTGCGATGAATCACCATTTCTATCTTTTACTGACTTTGGGTGGAATTACAATTTTATGGTACAGAAAACCGCATTGTCCACTTGGGAATCGGTCAAAAAGTTTGGTGAGAGAACAGACGTGGATCGGGTGAGGAGGTCAGGATAATATTGTAGGATGTATGTTGTGCACATGTTGTAACTTAGGTAAGACGAGTCGGTCATAAAGTGAAGTCCAATCTTATAACATTGGGTAAATACCTGAATTCCCATGAGAACCCCCAATTACATTCTTTCATCCATTCTGTACCACAAATTGAACTAAATTGTCATGAATGATCTTCTAGGAGTTTGACTCTAAATAAAGCTTTGTTGAATTGAGTGTAAAAACAAAATCTTCCATGAAAATGAACTTCACCATAAAGGTACTCGGTACCCATTTCTGTTTGAAAAAGAAAAATGAAAGTCATTTTTGGTCCAAACACAGTTTTTACAAATCTGTAAACCATGATGTGAACATTCATATTTGACAGTGCCTCCAATCGAGCTGGTGGACCGCGTTCTAGCCGCCGACGAGGCTGAAGACGATGAAAGCATCGATAAGATCCTCTGTGGGGCCTTGAAGAGTCTGAAGACTGTCCGAGCCAAGCCGTCTCCTGCACTCTACCTAGGGCTCATGTACCTCGCCAAAGTCAAACCGATGTTCTTTGAGTCGGAGAACGTGATCGAGGTAACGAGGAGTGCTGAGGGTTTTTTCCACTCTATAGCCAAGATAATGTTTGATTTTTGCAGTTATTTCACAAATTGGATAACCCATTGACTATATGTGGGAACTTGGTGGTTACTTATCCTGTTGGGAATGAAAGAATGAAGTACACTGTAGTCATCCATTAACTAATTTCTTCTTGAAATGGTATTACAAATGTGTCTGTATATCTATTAATACTGTGTATTCTTATTATAGACTTTATCTATGTATTCAGTATTTGTTTGTATGTAATGAAAAGCTTTATTTGAACAGTTACCGTAAATCTCCGTGTATAAGGCGCACCTGTGTATAAGGCGCACCCCTATTTTTAAGACTTGAAAAAAAAAAAAAAAAAAAAATTGAAAAAAAAAAATCGGGAAGAAAAAAAAAATCAGGAAATTCTTTTTGCTTTTATTTTTTATTTTTTGCTTTTTGTTAAAACCAGATCAGATCCCGTCTTATTTCAGAGTTCGGAAATACTTTCATTTTATTACGAGGCAAAGTTGAAGTGCTTGTGAACCAAGTTAGACCTTTGCACAACAACAACAAAATCCAGCAGTCAAAACAGCACGTCCATTTGAACATATGGGACTGCAATGACTATACAATGGTACAGGACATTTCTAGAATAACTCCACACAACTTACCGACAAGTTTATGTTGCATTGTTGATATGAAGACGAAAATAAACTGCATAACTTATTTTTCTAATAAAATCTGCTGGTAGATTTAGATCTAAATCCGTACCATATTGCCAAAAAGTAAAAGAAGGGACGTGAAAGATCGTTTCTTACGAAGCTAGCTGCCGCGCAACGCAACTGCGCAGGTAAAAATCGCAATTCCGTATTACACCGCACATCATGGTAGGATACCAAATCTGCCCCCGCGTAAGTGAGCTGCATGATACAGGTGAGTGAGCTGAAGACACGGGAGAGCTTCGGCCGGCAAAGTGCTTTGTGAAGGGCATAATTTATCGAGACTGAAAAAAAAAAAAAAAAAAAAAATCTCTTCCCTTCAAATTAGGAACGTACTTTTACTTCAAATAGTAGATTCTATTCTTTATTTTCATTATGAAATTCATGTTGAGACACAGAGATTTTTGAAAACCACTAAAAAGTTGCATTTTGAGGACTCAACATATTCTGTACCTGTGTATACGGCGCACCCCGACTTTTGATTTTTCCCGACGGTAAAAAAAGTGCGCCGTATACACGGAGATTTACGGTATCTTTTAAATGCCCTTTCTTGCTATCCACATCTCATATTGGTCTCATGATTTTCGTCTTTTGTGTACTATTCCATATCTTAAATGTTCCTATTTATGATTGAAATATGTATCTAAACATCTTTCTTTTCCCCCTTCCTCTCCTTCTCATTCTCTCTCTCTCTTACTCTCTTTCCCTCCCTCTCCTCTCTTTCAACTCCTCCTTCCACTCCCCCTCCCTCTCTCTCGTTCCCTTCCACTCTTCCTCCCTCTCCTCCCCTTCCACCCTCTCTCTGTCTCTCTTCCTCTCCGCTCCCTCCCTCTTTCTCCCTCTCCGCTCTCTCACCCTCCCTTGCCCCTATCTCCTTCCCTCTCTCTCCCCCCGCCCCCTCTCCTCTCCGCTCTCTCCCCCTCTCCGCTCTCTCCCCCTTTTCTCTTTCTCCCCCTCTTTCTCTCTCTCTCTCTCTCCCTCCCCTCTCTCTCTCTCTCTCTCTCAGACTACCTGCTCGCTGCTAAAGAGAGACATTGGAATGAGCTTCAAGAGCAAGGGGAATGCCCTGGTTTCTGTAGTGGCCTGCAATCTACTTATGCATGCCTTTGTCTATGAGCACAACTGGCCTGATATCTTTGTGAAGGTAAGCCGCCATAGTTTGTATATTCACATTTGGTCATTGTTTAATGGAGCAGGTATGAAATAGAGATTGAAATGTGCTAAAAATATCTTTTTAGTGCATAACTTGAGAAAATCCCATAATTAAAAAATACTGATTATGTTGCAGACGGACGCATATTTTCGACTGCGCAGAGACGTTTTTTTCTTCTAGTTTCACACTAATTATACAAGAAGAGCCTAATGCAAGACTGAGAGTACTGATGATGATAAATTATATTTCTATAGTGCTTTAAACAAAATTGTACAAGTGCTTATGTGATTTCATGCATTGCCTAAGGTATACCTGGAGGATGCACATGGCGAGAGGGTATGGGTGGACCATCCTTACTGCAAGGAGTTTGTGACCAACATCCAGACCGCCTTTGGAACCAAGCTGGCCTCTGCTCATCTCCAGATGGCGACAGACCCACTCCGAGGAAGCTTGTCCGATGTTTCTGGCAGTAAGTGATACTCCGTTTCTACCGTACTTCCACTCTCGCTTTATTATTCCTTCCTTTATCTCATTTTTTCTTCAAAGTTGTATCCATTTTTTTTTTTTTTCTCTCTCTTCTTCTCCTTCTTCTCTCTTCTTCTTCTCCTTCTTCTCTCTTCTTCTTCTCCTTCTTCTCTCTTCTTCTTCTTCTCTCTTCTTTTTCTTCTCTCTTCTTTTTCTTCTCTCTTCTTTTTCTTCTCTCTTCTTTTTCTTCTTCTTCTTCTTCTTTTTCTTCGTCTTCTTCTTCTTTTTCTTTGTCTTCTTCTTCTTCTTCCTCTTCCTCTTCCTCTTCCTCTTTCTCTTTCTCTTTCTCTTTCTCTTTCTCTTTCTCTTTCTCTTTCTCTTTCTCTTCCTCCTCCTTCTCCTTCTCCTCCTCCTCCTCCACCTCCACCTCCACCTCCACCTCCTCCTCCTCCTCCTCCTCCACCTCCTCCTCCACCTCCACCTCCTCCTCCTCCTCCTCTTCCCTTTATATTTTTGTTTTGATATTCTAGTAGAGCTATGCTATACAATGCCTCCAAAACACAAATGGGTTCTGAGAACATCAAATCTTCTAGAGATTTTTGCACAATACTTCTTCCCCAACATTTCTAATACTTTCAATGTAGGTATAGCTTCTAATAACTTAAAGAATCTATGCGGTAATGTGTTATTTTTTATTCCAATTCTAATACCCTAGTCAACAAAACCAACAACATAACAAACATTAAAGCTACCATCACTGGCAAAGAACTTGTTGCTTTGAAGTTGGTGTGGAGGCTGTGTGGCAGTGTGGGACTGTGAAAGGGGTATTGTGTTGGCAATTTTTTTCCCTGGCTATGTATGAACTACTAGTATCTGTTTATTATAAAGCAACTTGTGAATAGACTACTCAAAACACCTCAACAACATGATTTTATGTAGACAGCCTGTCTGGAATCTCTGCAAAATGCGAAAAAATTGAACAGCGTTGATTTTTTTCCCTTTTCTGCTTCCATTTAATTTTTACGTAAATATTCATAAATGAACGATACATGCCAATAAAAACTAAATCAACGACAAACTCGCATGGAATAGGGCCCTCAAGGAACCCGAGTCGTAGTCCGTGCGCGGGTTTTATGTTTTTCTTTATTTTCTTCATACTTCTTATCCTTTGGCACACAAAAATGGCGGTAACACTTTTGGAGGTTGATTTTATACATCCTAACTGTACAAAAATGATTTAGGTGGTTGGTAGATTGTAAACTTGTTCATGATTTGTGCTGTAACTAGGTGGAAGCCCCAGTCGTGAGGATGCGGAAGGCAGTCAGGCTTCTAGTACACCAACCCTAGGGTCTGAAGAAGGTGACTTGGGTGCAGAATCACAGGAAACGATGCCAAGGTAGGTCTTCCTGGAAACAATCACATTTGCAGAGCTGCCAACCATTACGTTTTTCCCAGAATTATTCTGTTTTTTCTTCATAAAATACTTTTTTTTTTAAATTTAATTAATTTTTTTTTTTTTTTGCACATTGACCAAATGCCCTTATATGTGGATCACTACTTCAATAGTAAACGAAAAAGAAAGAACAAAAAGTGAAAGCATACATATTCTCCAAAAAAACGAAACACCGATAATAAAAATTAAAAAACTACCTACTTGTAAATACACTGTAGGTCCTAATATAAGTTCTGAGGGAAGTTCTAAATTAGTATTATCTTTCAATTGCCGTTGGAATTAAACCTTTTCATTTTTTGGGCCTGCAAATGGGACATAGTACCCTTGAAACCATATAATAGGGACTTTTAGATTTGCGTGGATTGATACGTGTGACGTCTATTCAAGGCAGTGCATTAAAAGTACGTCGATCGTACCAATCCATTGTCTTTGTGCAAATATAAAAGTCCCTAATGATTAAAATATAAAACATGCATACATGTATTTTTAAAGTCATTTGAAGTACTCTCAAGAACAAATTGTTCATACTGCCCTCACAGGTATAGTCTATTGCGGGATGAGATAGAGAAGGACGTGGTGGACTTTGTGAAGGAGCAGCTGGTCAGAAGACAAGGCATGGACACGCCAAGGAACCTCTTAAGGCTGCTCACGGCGACCTGCGGCTTCAGCGAAATCAGGCTCATCACCTCCCAACGTCTTGAGATGTGGCTACAGAACCCCAAGGTATGAAATCCTCCGGTCCTTATTTCAAAAAGCTGTTATCAATAACCGGTTGCAATAATTGATATATGTGACTGAAATTATTGCATTTGAATAGCTTAAAGATAAACTTGAGTTCTGTTTTTTTGTTTAAATGTATGCTCACAGAATCAAACAAAACTTACACTGAATGATCAAGATTACAAATAAATGTCATTTGCCAAAAATTTTTAGTAGAAAATATATACCGGCTGGGTAATGAGCATAGAAAGATAAGGAAATCAAGGTAAGTAGGCCAGACACCATTTGTGTAGTCCCATATACATCTTTCTGTGTACAGTGCTTGTTACTTTACCAAGACTGGGCCAAATTTATTATGATCTTGATGACTCCAGAACCTTGCAGTGCACACCAATACTTACATGCTACATGATCAACTTTTTTTGATCCATTCCACACCTTTTCTTACACAATGCAATCACATGACCAGAACTCAACTTTATCTTTAAGAGCAAATTAGTTTAAAATGTGGCACTTGTTACTAAGAGTTGTATGAAACATGGCTGTGGTATTGTGCCTTTAAGTATTGAACCTTGCAACTGACTTTTAAAGTGACATTTATATAGGGATTTCCATTTTGAATCTGGGACATAGCCATAAGAGTAACCTACTACTGTGACAACTGATTCACAATTAGTTTCTTGCATTTGGTGTCAATGATTTATTACCTAGGTCAAACTCTTTTTGTTACCCCCAACACAGATAGCAAACCAACTGTATCCTTACATAAAATTAAACACTGAGCCATTATAATATCCTGTGAGATTCATATAAATTGGGATCAAATTTTGCACCTATGCTATAATTGTGTTTGTTTGTGATGATCACACATTTACATGTTGGTAAAATTTATGCAATGATGAAACTCACTCTGACACCCCTTCTGAAGGCCTATCCAGTGTTGATTAGTGAATCTGAGCATCCCCTCCATGTCATTAACTCACACAACCCTGGCATGGTTTCATGAAACCGTCATAAGTACGGGTTCACCAAAATCCTATCGAAACATGCATTAAATTTCATACACGCATTTCAATGGCTTGTCGGCAAACTTGTACTTCGGGTTGTTTCGTGAAATGCTGTCCAGATTAATGTAATCGGCTTTATCTCTGTTTTTTCATCTCGCCTTGCACAGCTGACGAGGCCAGCCCAGGAGTTGCTGGTCTCGACCTGCGTGAACTGTTGCACCCACAGTCAGGAGGATGTAGAGGTCATAGGTCATCTCATCAAGATCAGACTCAAGACCAAGCCCCTTATCAATCACTACCTTATCAGCATGAAGTGAGTTCACTCTCTGTCTGTGATTAAACCCTTGGCAAATTCTGCCCAAGATTTTCAGAACTTGAACGATGCATTCCAACAGAGAATGGCTACGCTTCACTCCCTAAAACAAAAATATGAAGTTTTTACATATGGAAGGTATTTTATACCAAATTTATCAATATTGTAAGTCAAATTATTAATATTCAAAGTTCTTTTATGACAATTGCCCAATACCGTGTGCTACACAATGAGTCGATATTCAAGCAAATTTCACTTATAGTGTTGTTTTTACATCTGGCATATATTAATTAAGGATCCTTTTTTCTTTTTTTTTCGATGGGGGGGGGGGGGGGTCTTATAAATACTCAGAGGTCATTAGTTATCTTGTCAAGATCAGACTTGCTAGACTGAGACCCCTTGCCAACCACTTATCAGTATGAAGTGACTGCACTCCTCGTGTAAGATTAGTTATCATAACAAATTTATACTAAAACAACTTTCTAGTGTTATCTGACATATGTGTCTTGTGTTAAAGTACAGATCTCACTACCAATTGTTTATCAAATAAGATATTACGTTTGGTTTGTATATATGTTGTCTGTATATACATGATTAGTTTAAAGCATCTTTATCCCTGATGCCTTTGTACAGAGAACTGTTGAGCCAGCACAAGGAAAACCTGCCCACTGTCGTGAAGCATGTCATCTACAATGAGCTGTCCAATGCACGTAATCCTAACAACATGGCCCTTCTAGGAGCACTGTTCCAGCACTCACCGGAACTAGCAGCCAAGGTATGGAATGGATAGATAGAGTGTCTGGGGGGTGTTTCACAAAGATCCGAAGTTGAACTTATCTCTAAGTTGGACTTAACATTTATGGAAAGCAGTTAGCATATTTTTTATTTGTATTTGTGGATCCTAATCAAATGATTGGTTGAAAGCGTACACGTGACCAGGCATTTATTTTGCCTAACACATAATTTGGATAATGACCGGTCATTATCCAATGGTAATGACCGGTCTTTATCAAAATCATGTTATTAAACATCATTTTACAAAACAAATAATACATAATATTATAAAGCAAATAATACACATCATTTTGTTCAGGCATTAGTAAAATTACCCACACTTGATACCTTAAAAACAGTCCAAACGCCTGAGGCGATATGTTAGACTGTTTCAAAGGTACCTTGTGTGGGTAATTCTTACTAATGCCCTCACAGCTGTGTATTTTTTGTATATTAGTATTCATTATCCATGTATTTTGGTTGTCGCTGCTCCCTAGTCATCTTTATTTGTCATTCATGTGGAATATGAAGCAAATCAAACTGGGGAATGTGTATATTACACTAGAGAAACTTTCTCTAAATATGTATTGAGTGTTAGTGTATGGAATGAAATGATGTACATTAGAGGCATTCTGCACTTAGCTGCTATGATGAAACTCACTCTGACACCCCTTCTGAAGTTCTATCACAATGTTGATGAGTGAATCTGAGCACCAAAGTGTCTAATGCATTAAAAGGCAATAAGGAAAGGATTTTTTGTATGTGGACATACAAAGACTTTAAAATCTTTCTAAGCATATCAATAAACTTGCTTACTACCTTACATAGGTATGTATACAAATGTGTCTTACTATATTGTAAACATTATAGGACGTATGCTTGCCCATTCTTGATGCAGTGATCCTGCCCTCACACTGGTCAGTAGACAAGTTACCTTTACCTTTATATTCCATGTCATGTCATTGGCCGTAGTATTAAATGTGTCCTTGCTTAATATATTATATTTGAGCAATTCCACGGTCATTTACTGTTCCATACATTAACCAAACATGAAGTGAACATAGTTGAGCTGTATCAACTAAAAATAATAATGATGTCCAGTATATATTGGACAAAATGAAATCCTTGGCAACCTGCCAATTTTATATATTTTTCATTTAAAGTCAATTGTTTCAGACATAAGGATCGTAACATCTGTATTTTATATCGCTTATATAAGGAACTCACAAATTCATTGTTTACTTCTTGTAAACCCTTCAGAATCTAGCAGCAGTGTTTCAAGACCTGCTGATGAACCGTGACGACTACCTTCGGGCTCTGAGGGCGCTATTCAGAGAGATCGTCAAGGCGCTGCGCTACGACGTTGACTTTGTCGCTTTCTGCCGCGGATTGATGACGGAAAAAACAGACAGGCAGTTCACAGAGCTTGAAAAAGCAATCAAGGTACTAATTGATGTGTAAAAGAAATTTGAAGTTAGTTTGATCGTTTTTAATCATGAGTGCTTTTAGGATTATCTTTAAGGATTTTAGTTATAGTGTTAACTCGATGAACATTTATTATTCAGAGAGGTAGATATACATTTCTGGATATTCCAGTAAATCACGAAATTCAGACATTTTCAGCTAACAGCAAAATTTATAAATGCTATGATGAAACTCACTCTGACACCCCTTCTGAAGATTATCACAATGTTGATGAGTGAATCTGAGCACTTTTCGCATAAAATAAAAGCCAAGAATGTCTGTTGATAATATATTTCAGTCACAATAAATGCAATATACTGAAATCTCATGATAGTTTTCCTAAGTCTTCTTCTTTACCTAATAATTATTTTTAAACTCTCTCATTTTTCTTCTATTATGTTTTTGCCTCTCTCCCTCTCTTTGTTGATTCCCTATCTTTTCTCTATATATTTCTTTCATATTGTATTCATTACTTCCTTAAACTTTATCTTCTAATATTTCTCTATGTATCACCATCTCTCATCCTCTTTCCTCATTAATCTTCTTCTAGGATCGTATGTTTGCATCCCTGTGTGACCTAATCTGCCTGGCATCCCTACTCAGCGTCACACCTCAAATCAGAGAAATAGTAGCAGCCTACACCAGGGGAGAGAGAAAAGGTAATAAACTATGGTATCTTCAAAAGGCAATCAGCTATGGTATCTTCAAAAGGCATACCTTCCTATCATGCAGTATAATTCCCTTCAGTTATTTCATTTGTATTTTCTTGTGCTACAGTGCTATGATGATACTCACTCTGACACCCCTACTGAAGTCCTATCACAATGTTGATGAGTGAATCTGAGCATTTTTATTCCATGTATACTGAAACGGAAATTTGCTTTGGACCAATGCCTGCTAGAAGCACAGGAGTAAATACAACATGTCAAGTCATGTTCATGCCTCATCAGAAGGTTAATGTTGTCTTTCCCAGAGGTTTCGTAATTTTGAAGGTCCGTAACGACAAAGTTTAATTTTTTCTTTGGTTCATAATGACTAAACTGAAAAAGGGCTCCTTCTTTCAAAAATGTTAATTGGGTTCGTAATTCAAAAAGTGAAATAAAACCCTTTGTAATTTTCACAGTCATGCACCTTCTGAGTAATAATTTATACTTGTCAAGAAAATCCATTGGGACAATATTTTCATTGTTGGTCAAAATCCTAAAAAAACATCCAGTGGGAAATTTCTTGATATTTGACCAATTTACTCTTGTTAGAATAAATACATTTAAGTTCTTTCATAAACCCATTGCCGACTAGAAAGGGGTAGTCTATGGGAATTAGATAATTTAGAAGTCAACCGGTGAATCTCTATCTTTAAATGATTTTCCTTTGTTTGTTTGTTACCAGCATCTGACATGGAATCCCTGCGTGCGTTCCAGGCCCAGGTCTCAATGACCCAAAGAGATTGTGTGTGGTGGATTCACACCATCGCCATCAGCATGTTCACACTAACTCAGGGAGAACTCAATAAAGTGTAAGTTATCTGCATTTAAGCACTTTAACGGCCACGAATGGGGGGTATGGGACAGTATATGCCCCCTACATCTACATTATCTTTATCTCTTTAGTACATACTGTCAAAGTATAAATATATTCGCGTTACGTACATTTTTCGCGAATTTTGCGCTAAGATCCGCAAGCACAAATTTGTAAAACTTCAAAAAGTATAAGCATGTCTTCTTATGCGTGTTTTGAACAGGCTGAATTGCATGCAATGCGAATTTAAGAACCAGCAAATATGTTTTTGGGTCGCTCAGCTCGAGAAATTAATCATGCGAAAAAAACAGTAGTTTCGACTTATGTCAGATTCGATGTGAACTTGACTCAATTGAAACTTTAGTAAGACAGGTCCCCTGTGCTACAGATTTGTCATTTACCTTCTTGACGTCAACTTAAAGAGAAGGGTTAGGTTTCTGTTCATATGTTTGTCAATTATATCTAACAATCCATGTCATTGCTGTGATGAAACTCACTCTGACACCCCTTCTGAAGGTATATCCCAATGCTGATGAGTGAATCTGAGCTTATACATAACTGTGTTTTATTTTGAAAGAAAGTTGGTGATGAGCTTTACTATATTGTTTGAAAGTTAATCAAAATCTTGATCTCACTAAAAAAATCTGTACCTCTGATATTTTCAGCTGAAAAACTACAGCCTTTGTCAGTGATGTGACCTGACTTGACCTTTTGTTATTGTTGTTGTTTCTTTTAGTATCCAGAAGCTTGTGTTCCTAGACACTCATGAGGGCTACTGCAGTAAGGACAACTGGCCGCAAGAGACGGACAGAGGGTAAGGTCTTTACTTTTGTTTTATTTGCTGACTATCTCTTTTTTGACAAGCTCTTTCTAAGAAAAATGTCTTTAGGGGAGGCTAATTTAGTTGCCCGGTATCATTGTAAGTGTTCAGTTGGTGGACATCCCATAGAAATGTGTGTTGCATAACTACTACACGTTTCAATGGGATGTCCAAGAAAGAACTTAAACTGTTTCTTTAACTGGTCCCTTCTTTCTATTTCTCTCTCTCTCTTTCTCTCTTTCTCTCTGCCATTTCCTTTTGTTTTGTCGATGATAAACATGGTAACATTTCAAATAGCAAATAAAAAAACTAATCTACCAAACATCTGAGATAAATTGATATTGATGATTAGAAATGTATTAACTCTAATATAGATAAGTCATATGGTAATAGTATATCTGTAAAGGGCCAAGACCAGCCAAGATGAATTAAGCGCTATATAAAAGCTGAATATTATTATTATTATCCAAAGCACGTAATTTATGATTGAAGTACCGGGTATATAAAAACAATTGCATTTCTTTTGTCCCTCCGTGTGCAGACTCTTGCTCTCCCTGCTTTCTGAAGTGCCGGTCCAAGAGGACACACTGATGCGCCTGCTCATCATGGGGCTTGAGAGGACTATTCCACTTGCTGCGGGGGAGGCCTTGGACCTGGTAGATAAGCTGGTGAAGAGGGCTGCAGTGTTGCAATCAGAAGGTATTTATCTGTGGCATTGTGATATCATTGGAAAAACAGAAAAACAAAGAGAAAAGGAAGAAAGAAGAGAAGAAAAAAACAAGTAAAGAAAGAGAGGGAAAAAAATATCTTTCTCCTTTAAGCACACTATGAATATTAGTTCACTGTTCAACACAAAATAATAATTTCTAAATGATGATACAATCATTATTTCAAAATGAAAACAATGAAAATCATCTTGCTCTTAAGAAAGGTATATGGGGCCTGTCACCACGAAATGAGTCCAGTTGGTCAAAAAATTTATTCCTGTTTTTAAGTATTATATGAATCTACATTAAGTAAGCTTTGAATTAAGGGGTCACACATTAAAATTGATAAATTATATCCAGAAATATGAACAAGAACCTAATTGGACTTTATAAACAATGGGATTACCCAGTTTTTAGATAATTAGGTGTAAAGTTAATGATGCGTAACATATTATAGTCTGGTCAACAACAACATAGCAACAACACACTTCCCATCATTCGATTTCAATGAAACTTTCAACAAACAAAGAATTTAATAAGTCGATTTTTGGAAAAATCTTAAATGTGGTAGGTGGGTCAATTTTCAGTACATACACACTATACATCGCTATTACTACGATTGAGCCTAATGCGACACTGGACTCATTTCGTGGTGACTGGCCCCATATGTTTAGTAATCCATCTGTAGCCAAAATTGCAACAAAATAATACCTCTCTATGAGGTGCCTAAACCAAACACAAAAGAAAGAATTTCAAGATATCGTTGATGTATACGGATGTTAGACTTGCCCCAATGTTCAGTTTCTTAAGTACTGTAGTTGAGGATGTGGTACATTCACGTGTGGAAACTTGCCTTTGACATTTGCTATGATGAAACTCACTCTGACACCCCTTTTGAAGGCCTTTCACAATGTTGACAGAGTGAATCTGAGCATATTGTTTCTGTAAGAATTAAACAGAAAAACCAACTGACGTGATGAGAATTTACCAGTAAAGTTCTTGTTTCCTTCCCATCAAATATTCCTATATTTTAATTCCAGAGCCCTTCAGCTTTCCACTTGCTTTAAGAAATGTTGGCCTCGTCCTGTTGATTTATGCTGTATTAGTATGAGAGATGCTATACATGCACATATCATTCGACATAAAAACAATTTCTGAAGTTATTTCCTTGTTAATTTTATTGTATTTATATTATCTGTAATGTTACCCTTCTACATGTATTTCTGTATGTCAAATTTCAATTTTGTAATACTCTGTATGTATTGTATATGTTTTTTTATGAAGAATGGAATAAATACCATACCATATCAATATTTCTATAATGAAATTATAAAAAACAGTCATTAGTCAACAGACAAGTCTTTTTCTTTGAAAGACTAATCAAAGTGTAGATACACTGGTGTCGTGTAATTAATGACACACTGTAGAGATTCCCAACATCGATCTTGTCTCTTTTACGTGTAATCTGCACAAAGGATTTATGTAGTGAAACGTAGTTGCATTAAATTCCTAACGTTTTTTTCTTCTTCTGTCATCAGACTTCCAGGTGTTAAAGATAGAGCGCACCACACTGATTGATGTCGTCTTGAATTCTTGTGTTTACCATCACCCAGATAACATCACATTACCACAGGGGTAAGGCAACTTATTTTATTTTAATTTTAATTTTTAGGAAAAGTACTCTTCAACAAGTTAAGATAAAATTGTTTGTTTTGATTTTGGTTACCGGTAGCCATGTTCTATGGGTTTCATCTCAAGTCATCTTGGAAATTATATTCAACAGACTGCAAATAAACTATATGTAAACTCTTTAGTGTTATTTACATGTCCCCAAAATTACTACATTTATCTAAAATTATTACATTATTATACATCAGTAGAACCATTCTATAAAAATAGACCTTTAATATAGCCATATCCTAGAAACAAATACCCCCCTTTCTTCTTTTTTTTTTTGGGGGGGGGGAGAAGGGCAGGGAAATAGAGATGTTTAACTTCAAAAAATCTTTGATAGACAAATTTCTTACCAATGCCATGATGAAACTCACTCTGACACCCCTTCTGAAGTCCTATCACAATGTTGATGAGTGAATCTGAGCATATAACTCTTGTTCTACAAGAACTCAATATTTCATTGATAATTTTTCCTATTTCACATTTCTTGTGTCCAGTCAAGAAGAGTTTTCATATTAAACCAGTACAGGGACCCGTTTCACAAACCCTTTCTTCAATGACAAATGACAAAAATCATTGACAAATCTGTTGATAACCAATCAGAAGCAAGGATTTCAGTAGCTTATAACAAAAACTGTCATTTGTCACTGATGACAAGTTTCGTGAAACGCCCCCCAGTAGAGGCTCAAGTCTTTCCTCAATGCAGATTGTGTTCAATGTATCCTGTGTTGTTTTTGTCATTTCAGCTACCAAGTACCGAGTCTTGCCATTGCAAACTTCTACTGGAAAGGCTGGATCCTGCTACTCATCATGGCTGCCTTCAACCCCAGTAATATAGGTAAGAAAAATGCACCTTTTGTTTAAGGTATAGACCAGTTTTGGAAACGCCCCCCTCTCAAAAAATGAAATGGAAGCTCTTATTACCAATCATGTGAAAGAATATGTTTTGACTAATACCTGATGATACAAATTTTGAAGGGAAACCGCCTACTAATTGATATATTTGGTAAATTATCATATCTATCTGGACCGGATAGATATCGCACACGTGTCTCGTAATCCCATGTACATCTTTCTGTGTACAGTGCTCGTAACTTTACCAAGACTGGGCCAAATTTTTTATCATTTTGATGATTCCAGAACCTTGCAGTACACACCAATACTCATATGCTAGATGATCAACCTTTTCTGATTGATTCCACAACGTTTCTTTGACAATGCAATCGCATGACCATAACTGGTCTTTATCTTTAAGAAAATACAGCAGTGAAGCTAATTGTGAGGTTGGCAGAATGAAACTTGCTCTTCAAGAGATGATTGGATTGTTGACCCAGCTAAACAAACCCAATACAAAACAAAAACAAACAGAAGTACAGAAAACCTCATGCATTGAATGAACCTGGGTATTGGTGCCAATGCATTATTTTGTATAAAAATGTCCTTATTTCATTGTGTTTTAAATTCTCCCCTCTAAATTACTCTTTTCTCTACTGCTACTGTTTTTCATCTACATTACTTTTTTTTTTCCAGGAACCTATATTATACAAGCACTGCTTTTTAATAGGTTCCTCACATTCTACTTTATCTGTTATATGAATTGAGAATCATTGACATGTGCTCATTTATACTACAATTGTAATGTATAACTTTTTTTATTTTATATGTATGTTTATATTTTCTGTAAAACGTGGAACAATAAAAAAAAAAATGGAAACAAAAATTGAAACCAACACAGATATGTATAAATGGGACATAAGTCTGGTGTCACTGTAATGATTGCTGGTTCAGCCAAGGTGTTCTCTACTTTCTTCTAAGTTTTCTTGAATGCTATGATGAAACTCACTCTGACACCCCTTCTGAGTGTCTATCACAATGTTGATGAGTGAATCTGAGCTCATAACTCTTGTTCTACCAGAACTCAAGTGATTATATTATGCTCTCCCTTTTCTTTTCTTATAAAAAAAAAAGTAGCTTTTTCTACTTCAGCCAATGCAATTGATTGAACAAGGGAGACATTATTGCACCCAAAGTCACCTAGGGCAGCACATTTCTGAAGGCATTGTGATTTGGGCTCTAATGAAACTATCTCCTGTAATTATAATAATAATTAATTAATAATTATAGGCATTTCTTTAGCGCCGTCTATCTAGAAATTCTATTCCAAGGCGCATTAAATTATTACCCTGGCTTTAATTCCTGCCAGGTACCCATTTACCTCACCTGGGTCGAGTGTGGCAAATGAAGATGAATGCCTTGCCAAAGGACATTAGTGCCGTATCAGGGATCGAACCACGAACCTTGAATTTCAAGTCAAGTGCTTAAACCACTCGACTACAACAGTCTTGAAAGGTAGAAGAATCACAAAACAAAAACTATCCCAAAATATGAACCATTGGTGTGTTCAGATTGTTTCTGCAAAATAAATTAAATATTCTTTCTATTCTTTTTATCTTCATTTCAGGTCGCGCGGGATGGGACAACTATCCGATCCTGCGCTACTTCATGGAGATGGTCATGACCAAGTAAGAATAAAAAACATAACTCTACCCAGATTTTAGATTATTTCTGTAGTCAGCTTTGCCATCACTGACGTAATTGAATTATACAGCCAATTTCAATAATGATCGAAATTGGAAAAGATGTTTTAAAAAATGATTTGCAATGATGAAACACACTCTGACACCCCTTCTGAAGGCATATCACAATGTTGATAGAGTGAATCTGAGCATTTTTTATCTTTATAGATAATAAATTGTTATTTGTTGTTGATTGACCATTTTGTAGCTTTGCTTAAAAATTATCTGCAATAATTGAACAATGATAATTTGATATTGTCTTTACTTTTAAACAGCAATTTCAAGTTTCCCATGGCAACCCGTGCTAAAGATGACAAGACGATAGAAGACCTAAAGAACCAGGAATTACAGGTACGCCTAAACATTTCAATAACAGCTTGGAAAATAATGCTCAACTGCTTCATTTATCTACATTTTCCACACTTCTTTTTCATATGTTTTTTCACTGTTTCGAGTTTCACTTAGATATTTTGGGAGACCCTTATGGTTTTGGATTGATTCGTAGCATAGCTCTAAAAAATGAATATATTGAATATAGTAGTACAATTATCATTCATTATTAAAATCATTCTTTCAAAAGAGGTATTATCGCCATATCCTAGACAATTAGTACCCTTGGGGGAGGGGGGGGGGGGGGCAGTGAAATGAGGATGTGCTTCTTCAAGTATTGGCTTTGACCAATAATCTTTGAAAGACAAATTTCTTATCAATGCCATGATGAAACTGACTCTGACACCCCTTCTGAAGTCCTATCACAATGTTGATGAGTGAATCTGAGCATATAACTCTTGTTGCACAAGAACTCAATATTTCATTGATAAGTTTTCCAATGTCCTGTGTTTCTGACAACGCTCTATGTGATGAATTTGAGTGCATCTTAGTTGCAATTTGTGAGTTATTATGTAGTAAGTATTATGCATAAATGTTGGATTGACAATGTCCATGTACATTCTTATGATTTATAAACTGTGAAATTGTGCTTTCGACTTGTCTGAAAAATTGCCCTTGGACTGTGCAAGTGTGTGTGTTTCACTTTAACAAGTAGAAGCTGTGGGATTTCGAATTTTAGAATTGGACTGCACTTAATCTCTGGTGTGATACATAGATATTTTTGTTCTTGATAATGACTTGATAAATCATGAAACCTATCAATCATTCTATCTTTGGTGTTTGTGTACGTTCAAGTTTCAATTTTGTATTGTTAAAATATAGACATACATATAAAATATAAAATTATATAACACATGAATAAATGAGCATGTCTCAATGATTCTCAATTCATATAATAGATTAAAGGGATCGTTTAACAATGTTAAATCTGAGATACACGACCCTACGTGTTATCAGGGTCTGTGATATGGTGAAATATTGAAGCCCTAAAAAAATCGCGCTTCAAAATGATCAAGAAGTGCCTCAAAAAAGTAAAAATCTTTGAGTGACCGGTTTTACCATACTCATTTTCCCCAATAGACTGTAGTGTTATGAAAACCGTCAGGCGAACGGTTTTCAAAATGTGTAATTCCAATCATAAATATCTTGATAATCAGACAGGCGATCGGCTTGTAAAAGTCATGGGGTTCCTGACTGACCTAAAGGTTTATAATCATCATTGCATCATTAGCTAAATCCAGAATTTTGTTTCAGAATCTGAGACAAAGTTACCGGATCCCTTTAAGTAGAATGTGAGGAACCTATTAAAAAGCAGTGCTTGTATATTATAGGTTCCTGGAAAAATAAGTATTGTAGAAGAAAAAAACTGTAGCAGTAGAGAAAGACGTGATTTAGAGGGGAGAAGCAAGCAATCCTCTAGTTTGAGAACCACCTTGCCAGGGTACAGATTATGGTGTGTTAGATGTATATTTTGTTCTTGATAATGATTTGTAGGTGACTCGGTTGAAGAACCAGGCCATTCTATAAATTAAGAACCAGCATGCTTGGGTACAGATCATGAGACCTAATAATCATCAAATTTTCGTTCTTTCTTTGTAGGTTGCTCAGCTTGAGAAGCAAGCAATCCTCGAGTTTGAGAACCATCTTGCCAGGGTACAGATCATGGAGGGGAACAGTCTCCTGCTAACACAACTCATGAAGTTGGAGCCAAAGTAAGTCACTCTAAGTCAAAGAGATACCAAAGTAATTCATTTGAATAGAAATTTTAATGGTATATACACACATTTACTGTGAGGCAAAATGCGTATACAAAGCCATGCTCACTTCAGGTAGACTCAGTAATATTCATATATTTCAAAATTCACATTCAAAGTTTGTAATACATGATGAAATAAAGCCAAATCTATGTGATATCTTGTTTGTAATAATAAACAGTCAGGTTATCTTGTTTGATATCATAACAAATATCTGACATTACGAACAATAGGGTCTCGTCTTATAAAAATGTGATGTTAATCGCAACTTACTTCTTATTTGCGATTGATTGGAAAACTTACGATTCATTTAGATCAATCATTACTCTTTATACATGTAAGACAGGGGCCCTGGTATACCATGTTATGTAGTAAATGTTATAATGTAAAAGGTTGTTTGCCTTCAGACTGGTGGTAACTGTTTCTGCACGGCTAATTCACCATCATCCTTTGTTCCATCTCTTGACAGTGGCCCTGTGCGGAGGCCTCCCATTCAGATCCTGGACCAGCTCCAGCACTACAACAAGGTGCTCCACCTGGGCCACATGCTGTGCAGGAGCAGGAACCCAGACTTTCTACTGGACATCATCCAGAGTCAGGTGTGTAATAATGATAATAGTTTGTTCTTATATAGCCCTTTTCAGGACCGAAGGCCCTCTCAAAGCGCTTTACAGATAAGTATATTATTACCCCGGTCATTGGTTTCAGGCTTACCCGCACACAATGTATGCACATTCTCGAATCCCTGGGGAGCATACCAGCCAGGCGTCATTTTTACAAGCGCACACTTGCTCTTCTAACCTAATTAGCTTTCACATCCTACCGGGTAGTTGGAAACATCCCTCAAGGGCCGTGGCCAAATAAAGAACAAAAACAATTAGTGCAGTACTCAGTAACTGGTTGGACATAAAATGAAAGTGTGTTGAATAGGGTAGACCAGTAAGTGGTGACAAGAGGAAGGTTATTTTTTGGGATGTCTGTATGTCTCTATTCTCTCATTTTTATGCCTCCGCCACCGAAGGTGGTGCCGGAGGCATCATGTTTTCGGGTTGTCCGTCCGTCCGTCCCGTTTGACCGTTACACAATATCTCAAGAACCATTTAAGATTTAAACTTAAGACTCAGGAATAGTATTTATCACCATAGGAAGACGATCTGATTAGATTTTGGAGTACGTAGGTCAAAGGTCACAGGTCACAGAGGTCAACTTATGAAATTCCTTGTATTGAGTTTGTTAGCGCGATATCTCAAGAACCATTTGAGATTTAAACTTCAAACTTAAGGATAGTATGTATCACCATAGGAAGACGATCTGATTAGATTTTGGAGCACGTATGTCAAAGGTCAAGGGTCACAGAGGTCAACTTATGAAATTCCATACATTGAGATTGTTATCATGATATCTCAAGAACCACTGGAGATTTAAACTTCAAACTTAGTGATAGTGTGTATCACTATAGGAAAACAATCTGATTACATTTTGGAGCACGTAGGTCAAAGGTCAAGGGTCATAGAGGTCAACTTATGAAATTCCATACATTGAGATTGTTATCATGATATCTCAAGAACCACTGGAGATGTAAAAACTTCAAACTTAAGGATAGTATGTATCACCATAGGAAGACGATCTGATTAGATTTTGGAGCACGTAGGTCAAAGGTCAAGGGTCACAGAGGTCAACTTATGAAATTCCATACATTGAGATTATCATATCTCAAGAACCACTGGAGATTTAAACTTCAAAACTTAATGATAGTGTGTATCACCATAGGAAGACAATCTGATTAGATTTTGGAGCACGTAGGTCAAAGGTCAAAGGCCACAGCGCACATTATGAATGCAAAAACAGCTTGTGATCGCGTTATCTCAAGAACCGATTGATGGATTCATGCCAAAATTAGGTCATGTTTGTTACTTGCAGAGCCAATGAACTGAGTAGATTCTTGGTTCATAAGGTCAAAGGTCATGGGCCCATTATGTATGCAAAAATAGCTTGTGAACGCATTCTCATTAGAACTGACAGATGGATTACTATTTAACTCAGAACATCTTGCAGAGCCAATGAACTGAGTAGATTTTATGGTCATGAGGTCAAAGATCAAAGGGTCATATATGTATATGAGAAATTGCTTGTAATCACAATATTCTGAGAACCTGTCAATGGATTACCATTGAACGTGAATTCAATTTTTTTTTTCTGTTTTGGTTTGTAAAATTGCTCTATAACGGAGGCATCATTTTCGACTGCGCGCAGTCGAATTCCATCTAGTTCATTATATTGTTCTCATTTCCACTTGAGATCCCTTTTTATCTTCCCCTCTCCCTTTTTCATTGTATTTTCTCTCACACTCTCTTTCTTTTATCCTCTGTATTTTTGTAGGCAAACAATGATATGTTCATAAAAATTGAATTATTACTATGTAAAAATAACATAAAGTAGTGCAGGGAGGAAAATGTATAGGATAACTATTGTAATATTTTGTTATTGACTAAGACAGTGATGTCTGTATGCTATGATGAAACTCACTCTGACACCCCTTCTGAAGTCCTTTCACAATGTTGACAGAGTGAATCTGAGCAGGCTAATGACTACTTAGCTCTAGAATAGTAAGTCCCCTGCAGGGTGGGGGGGGGGGGGTAGTCAGTGGAGAGTTGTTCAGCAGTAATTGAACCAGTGGGGTAGGTGCCCTATGGTATTTGTGTAATTTATCTCGAAACATCACTCTTCCAAGTCATCAGACATTTGTGCCACAGGGCACTTCACAATCCATGGCATGGCTTGCTGAAACACATAACTCTTAAAGCTCCACTGCACTACATATAGCTGCTTGCGTCCTCCATACAGCCAACAGTGCCCCTTGATCCCCTTTTTCTTATGTTAATTGAGAGCTGATTTGATGAGATAACCACCTGTCAGTGACCTTGTAGGGAGGTCTAATCCCTCCTGGCCAAACTAGTGCAGAGGGGTTCCTTAGACATCTGTCTATTCAGTACCTTTGTGAGTTCCACATCTACCAGTCCCTTGGATAGGACACAAGCTGTAGACCTATGGATAAGCATTAAATGTCTATAGCATCCCAAATAAAAACCAACATCTTGTATGTTACAGTGCACTTCCCAATCAATGACATGGTTAGCTGAGCTGGTAAACTCTGCCTAGGGTTCCCTTGATGTGTCACCCGCCCAGTGCCTTTATTATTTCCTGATCAACCAGTCTGTTGCATAGAGCGTTTCATGTTTTATATCTTGTATTTACAAGCATACATATCGAGGGGTCAGTGACACAAAGACTTAACTCCACTTAGCCATTTTGAGAAAAAGTGGTTTATGTGTCACTGAGCACTTGGGCCTTAAGGAGTTAAGTCTATGTTTCACTAGCCATTAACTTCAATGGGTGGGGTGTTTGGTGGAGTTAAGTCTTTGTGTTTCCTGGAAAGCCCATATTTTTCTGAACATTTTGATATCAGATACTCATTTTGGCAAAATATGGAGTCTTTGTGTCACTGACCCCTTGATATGTATTTCTTTCCATCTTGTATATGTTACAGGGCACTTCCCAATCCATGCCATGGCTAGCTGAGCTGGTGAACTCTGCCGAAGGGTCCCTGGACGTCCTGCCTGTCCAGTGCCTCTGTGAGTTCCTCATAAACCAAGAGGCTGACAAGGATGGAGGAGGAGGGGCGGACGGGGGAGAGAGCAGCTCGTCTTCTAAACAGGTGAGAAGGGTGTTAAGTTATTACTAAGTAAAAAATGGCATAAAGTAGTGCATAAAGAAAGGGAGGAAAATGTATAGGATTACTAGATTGACTAAGACAGTGATGTCTGTATGCTATGATGAAACTCACTCTGACACCCCTTCTGAAGTCCTATCACAATGTTGATGAGTGAATCTGAGCAGGCTTATGACTACTTAGCTCTAGAATAGTTAGTCCCCTGCGTGCAAGTCCCTGGAAAATATCTTCTTTTTTTGGGGGGGGGGGGGGGGATAGTCAAGGGGGAGTTGTTCAGCAGCAATTGAACCAGTGGGTGAGGTGCCAAATGGATATGTTTAATTTATCTCGAAGGTACGATACGTATGAGAAGGGTGTGTGTGTGTGTGTGTGTGTGAAATTGGGTTTTTACAGACGTGTATCAATCAGATATGATTATTTACGTCTGGGAACCGACCTTACACGTCACCATTCGAAAGACGTGACTCATTTTCGAACCTGTGTCCTCGGCTGAAAGGGTTACTGCTTGAATGTTAAATTAGCTATTAAATGATCTGAGATACTCATCTGGGCATTGTTTCACAAAACTTGTCTTAGTTCACTGACATCCCACTGAAACATGTGTTAAATTTAATAAAAACGTATCAATGGTTTGTTTGTGGACTTGTACTTATGACAGTTTTGTGAAACCGTGCTCAGAAGGAATTAGTCGACTTGAACTTTTTGTTCACTTCTGTAAATAAACATATATATATTTTTAAAGTTTATCCTATAATTGCTTGTATCTTTGAAACAAATTTCTTTGTGACATACATATTTGGATCATTTACCTCCTACTTATGTAGCAATATGCTCTTTTTCACTTTTAGATCAAACCTGAAAAATCTGTTTTTCCTGATGATGTTATTATATTCAAAGAATTCAACAGATTTCTCTCTGCTAATGTAGTTTTTCTTCTCCTGACATAATTTATGAAAGCATCATTTTCTTAGAGTTTGATTCTTTCTCACTGCCTTCATGAATTATTTCCCCATGTTCTCTCTTACAGTAGTTTTCTCATTTATGTCATAATTATGGATTTTGATTACTTGTACTTACAGTCACTTTTTGATAAATAAATGTTGAATGATATAACACCAGGGGGGTGTTTCACAAAGATCCTAAGTTGATCTTAACAAATATGGAAAGCTGTTAGCATCTTTGAAAATATTTTGTAAAAGTTATTTCAAAAGGCATAAAATATTGATTCAAATCATACATATTTTCTATTATCAAGGAGATTACATATCCTTGATGTGGAATTTATGAAAAGTCTGAAATATTTGAATTTTTGCTTTCAAATATATTTAATTTTAAGGCTACAAATGGCTCTCCATAATGATTAGGTCCAACTTAGAGTTGAGTTTGACTTTCGTCTCTTTTATTTTTGCTCCTGTAGAAGGTCCACAAGCAGGAGCAGCTCCTGGCCCGGCTCCAGTCCCTTGTCTTCGACTCCAACACTGACCCGCGGAACACCTCCGAGGTCTTGGGCTACTTCCTCACCAGGTTGTCCTCCAAGCAGCAGTCAGCCAGGACGTTAGCTTCCAAGGTAAGGTCAGAGGTCAAAGTTCATAGGTCAAAGTTCATTTCTTGCCTGAGGAATGTTTCAGAGTTTTATTATTTTACCATTTCTTTCTAAGTTTGAAGAAAGTCTGTTGTTTTTTAATGGCTACTATGTTACCATAAACTTTTGCATGCATAAGGGGTACAACCCTGAATGTTTGCAATTCACTGAAGTTCAAAGTTCATTTCTTGCCTGAGGAATGTTTCATAGTTTTATTATTGTACCATTTCTTTCCAAGTTTGAAGAAAGTCTGTTATTGTTTTTTAATGGCTACTGTGTAAGGCGAGGCGTCAAAAATAAATATACCAGCCAGCGGCAGCTAACTGCACTTGTGCGTCCTGGCTGCATTTTTTAAATTAGCTCAACCGGCTACCGCTGGCGGTAGGAAATGGCATTCAAAAGCATGCGCCGGCTGCCGCCTTTTGAATGGAAACCGAGCCTCAGATCCCAGCCTGGCGCAAGCCGGCTGGGCTAATAAGTGAAAAATAATTGCCCCAGCCAGGCTTCGGCCGTAATTGCAGCCTCGATGCGCCAATAAGTGAGGCGGCAGCCTGCTGGTATCGATATTTTTGACGCCTCGCCTAACCGGGAAACTTTTGCATGCATGAAACCTACGTGAGTGGTACAGATTATTCGCTAGTTTTATGTCGCAAAAGAACTGAAACACAACCCTGAATGTTAGCAATTCACTGAAGTTTCATGCAGCAAAATCGATATCTTTAGCAGTTGATGTGAAAGTTAAATTTTACATCTCTTGGATGATAATAGAAATCTTCTTCATTTTCAATGAGTGTAATTTTTTTGGTTAACGCCCCACTGCACTACTTATAGCTACTAGCGCCCTCTATATATTAAACAATGCCTAATCGGTGCCTGTTGGTTCCCCCATGATCCCCTTTTTCTTATGTTAATTGAGAGCTGATTTGATGAGATACCCACCTGTCAGTGACCTTGCAGGGAGGTCTAATCCCCCTGGCCAAAATAGTGCAGACAGGCTTTAAGTCTGTATTTTTGCTTTTTATTGTTATTATGTGATGTTAGTAATATGATGTAATGTGAGAATTTACTCATTCGTCTCTCTTGTGCATTTCTCTAGGGGCTTGCCATGGTCTTGTCCCCAAGGTCGGGAGAGGATGCTATGGAGGTGGAAGAGCCATCTGACTCTGATTCTCCATTGTCATCACACAAGTGGCTCTTACAAGATGTGCCTGCCATCCCCAACTTTGAGACCGTCAAGAGCCAGGCCACCACAGCTCTCAGAAGTGTAAGCCCCTCATGTTAATAATGATAATAATAATAGCGACATTTCTTATGTGCTCATATCCATCCCAAGAAATGCTCAATGCATGTAACACAATACGTACAAAACAAACAGATAAGAAAATTACATAACAACCAGAAAATACAGATAACAATTTTTTTAATAAATTAAGTGATAAATATTGACATAAGATTAGTTCTTCAAGTTTCTTTGGAACAGTTTGATAGTGGGTGAGATAAAAAGACAAGGGAGGAAAATGTACAGGATAACTATTATAATATTTTGTTATTGACTAAGACAGTGATGTCTGTATGCTATGATGAAACTCACTCTGACACCCCTTCTGAAGTCCTATCACAATGTTGATGAGTGAATCTGAGCATATTTATACTCTATAGTCTCAAGCCACTTACCAAAAGTGGAGCAAGATATCATATATTTTTCTGGGTCCCGTTGCATAATACTGATCTTGATGGTAACTTTGCCATCAATGGTAACTACCATGGAAACCTTGATTTTGTTTGGCTTTTGAGCCCTGTTACCATGGTAAGTTTTATGCAACAGGTTCGTAGTTATAAAGCTTGTCTCAACAAATAATGATTCATTTCTGCTTCTCCATCAATCAGGCGTGCCAAATCGACACTGACCCTCGAGCTGTCAGCGCCTACATCATCTTCCTCTCCCACCACGTCTTGCCCGCCGACCTCAACGAACTGGCCCAGGACCTCGCTCAGCTCATCGTGGAGCGGCCGACCATGCTGACCTGCATCCTGCCACACGAGGGCGCTTCACCGGCCGGAGACGAGACGTTGGCCGCCATGCTGCGTATCTTCAGCAACTACGTCATCAAGGCGATCAAGTCTACGGATGAGGAGGAGGGGTATAGATGGGTAAGAATAGTCTTATAAAACACCTCATGTTTTGGTTACGATTTAATCTCATATTATTTACTCATTTTAATACACTGTGATAAGAACTCTTTAAAGCCCCACTGTACCACTTGCAGCTACTTGCAAAACAATGCCTAATTGGTGACCATTGGTCCCCCATGATCCTCTATTTCTTATGTTAATGGAGAGCTGAGTTGATGAGATAACCACCTGTCACTGACCACGCTGTGTGGTCTAATCCCCCTGGCCAAACTAGTACAGACAGCCTTTAAAACACTTTATGTTTTGGTTTGCTAATGTGTGTGTAGTACATGACTACCTCGTAATATTTACTCATTTTAATACACTGTGATAAGAACTCTTGAACATAAAAACCAATATAATGTAATAATCTGTTGTATCCCCATTTTGCTTGTATCATTCTCTAAAGCTACGGTCACAAAGGTTCGCACGAACGATGCTTTCGTACGAATCTCCCTGTTTTTCCATGGTCTGAATTAGGGCTTTAGTATTACACGATATCACAGACACTGATAACACGTAGGGCCATGCATTTCAGATTTTACATTGTTAAAAATAAAGACCAGTTATGGTCATGCGATTGCATTGTGAAAGAAACGTTGTGAAATTGATCAGAAAAGGTTGATCATCTAGCATATAAGTATTGGTGTGCACTGCAAGGTTCTGGAATCATCAAAATGATAAGAAATTTGGCCCAAGTCTACGTCAAGTTACAAGCACTGTACACAGAAAGATGTATATAGGACTACGCACACGTGCACGACACATGCGTTTATCTCTCACATACCAATAGATAAACTAATTTACCAAATATATCAATTAGTAGGCGGTTTCCCGGCAAAATTGTTTTCATAGTCAAAACATATTCTTTCACATGATCGGTAATAAGAGCTTTCGTTTTATTTTTTGAAATTGGGGCGTTTCCAATACTGGTCTTTACCTTTAAACGATGCCTTCATTGTTTTGTTTAGTCCGAGTCTCAGGACCAGGTCTTCCTACGTTGGCACAGCGGGGAGTCAGCCACCATGCACATCCTGGTCGTCCATGCAATGATCATCCTTCTCACATATGGAGAACCTAAAGGTATTTATTTTTCTAAACATCTCATTAGTAGCTTTGAAGGATTAATGACCGCTTTGGAAAGGATACAGGAAAACCTTAGCTGTTATTAGGGCTTGGGTTCATGGGCAAATGCACTTGTCAAACTCACAATGAATTCCAGTTTTTTCTTTTTCTTGTTCATCATTTTCAAAATTCCAGAAGAGAACCCCCTTTACTTCCAATTTTTCTGAAAATGACCTTCCTACATCAATGTTGTCTGAATCTGCTGTTTGTGTAATACTTTTCACTTTCTCATGGTATAATTATGTTTTCTTCCTTAGCAAATATTTATATACAAAGACTACTTGTCTAGTACCAAGCCCACTGTATCGTTTGCCTTGAGCATTGTTTCTTTCTGAAATCTTAGAGGAAGCAATCACCTTAAAACCCCGCTGCACTGCTTATAGCTACTTGTGCCCTCTATATATCAAACAATGCCTAATCGGTGACCATTGGTCCCGCATGGTCCCCTTTTTCTTATGTTAATTGAGAGCTGATTCGATGAGATAACCACCTGTCAGTGACCATGCAGGGAGGTCTATTCCTCCTGGCCAAACTAGTGCAGATGGGCTTTAAAGAATATCTGGTTTCCCTCAATTGATTTGCGTATCTGGTAAACTAAACTTTCTTTATCTACACCCCTCTCCCTCCCCTCCCCTCACAGTTAAGAGTGAGTTCACGTACCTACTCGGCACCTGGTGTCCTGGTAACGCCCCGCCCCCCTCTGCATACCTGGTGGATACGTCTGAAGAGGCCCTTCTGCTTCCTGATTGGCTCAAGCTTCGGATGATCAGGTCAAGTGTCGATCAGCTCGTCATTGCTGGTAAGTGTCTAAAACACACCTACTTTTAATTGTCAGATTCATGTCTTTTGATTGATTGATTGAGAGAGCTCTCATTTATTTCTTCCAATATGTACTATTAAAACAAAATAAATTAACAGTATGTCATGCAAAATTTCATGTTTTCATCAATATATTTGATTAGAGAGTAATACACACATATGAGCTAGTAATACAAAGAAATACAATGAAATGAAAGAAAAAGGGTGTCCCGAAAAATTGTTAGGAGGGAATCACCAGAACCAAAAACAAAAAATATGTTAAAAATGTCAGAAGTCTGTGGTGAGAGTAGTGTTTTCATTTTGCTAGGGATTTTGAATGGCGATTAAAGCAATGTAATGCACCTTTGGGATATGTATTTTATATTCTTTTGAAAGAAGCACAAGGTGAATAATCCAATCTTCCCAATGTTCTTTTATGATTGAAATGAATGCTCATGAGATTTCATAGCAAGTATCACAGAAATATATGATTAAATTTAATTTAATTTAATCATTTGTGAGAAGATGATGATGTTCAATAATTGAGATATAATTTTGCCTTTTCCTAAATATCAATGTGTAATTTAAAAAAAGTGAGTTGTAAGTGAAATAAATGATGTGTAAGTTCTGAGTAATAGTATGATAATAGAGAAAATATTTACATATTGTGTATGTTATGCATTTCCTTCTAAGCTCTTCAAGACTTAGAGCCAGCTCAGCTAGTCTTGTTCATCCAGTCTTTTGGTATCCCTGTTCAAAGCATGAGGTAAGTCTGATATTTTGTGCCAACTCTCTTGCATATTGGGTTTTTAAGAGATTAGAATACTCTTCTATTGAGACCTGTTTCACAAAGCCTTTTTTCAATGACAAAATTCAGTGACAATTTCAGTGACAAATAATCTTTAAACGATAAATTTCTTATCAATGCCATGATGAAACTCACTCTGACACCCCTTCTGAAGTCCTATCACAATGTTGATGAGTGAATCTGAGCATAAAAATCTTCTTCTACAAGAACTCAATATTTCATTGATAATTTTTTCCTATTTCACATTTCTTGTGTCCAGTCAAGAAGGGTTTTCAAATAAACCAGTACAGGAACCCGTTTCACAAAGCCTTTTTTCAATAACAAATGACAAAAATCAGTGACAAATCTGTTGATAACCAATCAGAAGCAAGGATTTTACTAGCTTATAACAAAAAACTGTCATTTGTCACTGATGACTAGGATGACAAGTTTTGTGAAATAGGGCTCAGGTGTACAGGTCATTCTTGATAATTCACTGCCCTCAATATATTTAGGCTTCAAATGAGCCAACGAATTATCAAGTTGTTGGTAGCTTAACCCATATCCGCCTAAGGCATTATACTATGCAAACGCCGCCCGTACCTAGCCACCACACACAAATATTCGCACTAACAGCATTTTTCACTTCACATTTCTCTCAAAGACACAACAAATATCGGAAAGTTGACAAATTATGTATCAAAAGAAAGAGCATAAAATTGCCTTTATCATTATATAAATTTCAATGCATTTTGACAAATCAAAAATATATACCAGTTGACCGAAGTCATATATGCAGAGCTGCCAACCATTCCGTTTTTTAATCCCAATTACGTTTTTTTTTTCACAAAATACTTTTTTTTTTTTTTTTTTTTTTTTTTTACCTTTTTACATACCGCACGTCAAACAACTGCCCTAATATGTTATTTTGATCACAAATTCAATAGAAAACTAAGGTTGAAACATACTTGAAGAGAAAAGTATTCTCAAAAAGAAGCAATTGGAATTGTGTCGCTCGTGGTTGTAAGTTTTGTTTTAATGAATTCCTTTTTTTTGCTTGAAATTCCTTTTTTTGCCATCATGATTCCTTTTTTTGGTTGCACAAGGTTGGCAGCTCTGTATATGAGTTATGAAAATATGAATAATAAATATCTACTTGATATTTTTTCATAAATCAAAAATATTTTCCTCCTCTGCATTTAGACTTGAATATCATTTTCAAAATATTCAAAGCAAGAGCTTTACAGTGATATATAATACATGCATATTGTGACCTTCTAAGTATGAATAATTGAAGAAGTAAAAAATAATACAATTGCTCTGTTTATGATAAATGGTGTCTTTTCCATACAAATATTATCTACTGAGGAGGGAAGATTGTTCTTTACAATATTCTTTGAAATGGGGTACCACATCCACCCCTATCAATGCATATCTTTTAGGATGAACTGACATCAATTTGTTGCAAACATATCACAAATACATATGTATACCTATATAAACAAACATCATAATTACGAATATAATACATTTTCTTTGTAACCCTCTATTTCTTTTCAAAAATAAAGTTATTCAAACATATTTTTGTTATTATTTGACTGTTTTTCTACATTACAATGAAAGAAAACTTTCTTGTACTTTGTGAGATTGAATACATGTATTTACATTACAAATGATGAATCAGCATTCTGAACCTTGATCAATGAAAATTATTTTCATCAGAGAAATAAAAAGAGTTGTGTTCCCGCCTCCATTTGTGTTTATTTACTGGATCATCATCAATAATCATCAATTTCATCAAAGTCAAGGTATTCTCCAGGATTCAGTTTTTCTGCAATCAGTTTGCGAACCAGTTTTAGAGGTATATTGTCAGTTTCTGAATCAGAGGAATCATGCTGATGATGAAGCCATTGATTGACTTCATAAAGTCCAAGTTTTCCGGCACCACAAGGGCAGGCTATAAATTGATCGAATAATCTTTCTTTATTCTTACAGCAGAGTAAACAGATGGGACTGAAGAGAATGAAATAACTTACGAATACGATTGTCTTTTTCAAAGTTTATTCGAGAAAAGGTCCAGGAATTACTCATAAAACATGATAAGATATCCCAAATACAACGCGGCGATGTTAGCGTGCATTCATAGTCGCCCTGGTAACGAAGGGATCGGTGCCAAAATATGTGAAACAATTGCACATTTTATCGAATGAATTTATAGCTTTCTAGACTTCGGTAGATAACACTGTAGCTTTGTATACAACGACAAACTCGTACAGCACTGTGGGATAGCAGGTCAGAGTTCACAGTGTTATACAAAAGCCATTTAAATGACATCATTCTCGCGGCAAGCTTGACTACGGAATTTTCCGTACTTCGGCGATTGCAGCGTTCGCAGCTTCTACGGGAAATCCCGTAGATCGGCGGATATGGGTTTATCATAGTCCTTACTGGCTGATTTCTAAGTGACCACACATTTTGTATGAAATCGATATGGATGATATTAATTGTACCTTTTTTTTAAATATTTTGTGGATATGATTCTGAATGGTGTGAATGCACTGCAACTAATTTGTCCACATACATACACAATTCAAAATTTTCTTTTATTCCATCATTTCTCTTATAAAAGTGTTCAATATTGTTGATGATTTTTTGTTAACATTGCTATTGCATTTATTAAAACCATTCTAAAGTGTTCGGGGCCCCAAATTTGATGGCAAAATTTCATTTAAATTGTATCACAATGTGAAAGAGGATGTCATTTAAGACACACTTCTGCAAAGATTTCCCCCCCAAAAATGTGTTTAAAGACAAATATTGATAAAAGAATACATAATTTGGGTTTTCTGTTGTATGCAGAAAACCTAAATTTTGTATTCTTTCATCAATATTCGACTTCAAACACATTTGTTTTGAAAGTCAGTGACTTTGCAGGGAGGTCTAATCCTCCTCAGTCCTGGCCAAACTATTAAAGACAGGCTTTAAAAAAGTATTCATTACCGGTACTGTCAATGATTTGTTGTTTACATTGCTATTGAATTTATTTAAGTTTTCATTCAATATGCCATTCCATTATCTACGATTCTACCCCTTCCATCCACCATCATACAGCAAGTTACTAGCCCACCTGGATGCGGCGGTCGTCCAGATGCCCCAGGCCATGGACGCCGCGGTGGTAGACAAGTCTTACATGGCACAGCTGGTCGAGGTCCAGCAGATGAGGGGGGCTCAGGGGGGATACCAGTTCCTTGGGCTTCTCAATCACCAACCTAAAGAAGAAGAGAAAGGTAAATCAGAGGATACAGGATTCTGAATTTCTAGTAGATGAGTGGAGAAAAAAAATTTCTTTATATTGATTGGGCTTGAGGGATACATCTGAAATATTGACCAAGCTAAGATCATATTGCCCCGAGTTGAAGATGAGGGCAATATGGTCTTAGCGCAGTCAATATTTTTGATGTACCTCGAAAGAAGCCCTGTCAATATAATTATTATTACCTATACAAGGCATTTTTTTTTTGTTTTTTGTGCTATGATGAAACTCACTCTGACACCCCTTCTGAAGTCCTATCACAATGTTGATGAGTGAATCTGAGCATTTTTTATGCCTCCGCTACAAAGTTATGTTGCCCGCTTCGGTTTCGTATTCGGAGTAGAGTGCAGAATATGTTTTTATGCCTCCGTTACGAAGTAGCCGGAGGCATTATGTTTTCGGGTTGTCCGTACGTCCCGTTCTCGTGATCGCGTTATCTGAAGAACCGATTGATGGATTCCTGCCAAACTTTGGTCATGTATGTATCTTGCAAAGCCGATGAACTGATTAGATTTTGGGGTCACGAGGTCAAAGGTCACAGGGCTCATTATGTATGCAAAAACAGCTCGTGATCACGATATCTCAAGAACCGATTGATGGATTCCTGCCAAACTTAGGTCATGTATGTTACTTGCAGAGCCGATGAACTGATTAGATTTTGGGGTCATGAGATCAAGGTCAAAGGTCATGTGGCTCATTATGTATGCAAAAATAGCTTGTGATCGCATTATCATTGGAACAGATTGATGGATTCCTGCCAAACTTAGGTCATGTATGTAACTTGCAGAGCCGATGAAATGATTAGATTCTTGAGTCATGAGGTCAAAGGTCATGGGCTCATTATGTATGCAAAAATAGCTTGTGAACGCATTCTCATTAGAACTGACAGATGGATTACTATTTAACTCAGGACATCTTGCAGAGCCAATGAACTGAGTAGATTTTAGGGTCATGAGGTCAAAGATCAAAGGGTCATATATGTATATCAGAAATTGCTTGTAATCACGATATTCTGAGAATCTGTTAATGGATTACAATTGAACTTGAATTTGAAAAATTTCTTCTGTTTTGGTTTGTAAAATTGCTCTATGACGGAGGCATCATTTTCGACTGCGCGCAGTCAAAGTTCCATCTAGTTTTATTTTGCAGCTAAAATGCCTTGTATAGGTAATAATATCATATATTGTGTCCAAGTTTTTGAAAGCTATATTTGAATTCAGTGCCGAAGATGTAAGATAAGCTTGGATGTATCTCTAGTAATATGATTTTTGTAGGAAATCCTTTCAACTTGCTTTATGACAGTATGACGGTGCACAATTTACAGACTGAGCAATCTTCAATTTACATCCAGGTTGTAGTCCCAACAATAACAAATCATGATCCCTTTTCAACCTCCTAGGTCCGATTGCTCAATGTAGAACTTGGTCTTTTGTGTAAGATGCTAATCTCTTTCTGTCTTATTCTTATTTAATATATTCCCTGAAAATTTACCCTCTCTTTTCATAATAATCTCCTTTCTGCAATGGTATCCTTCATTTTATTTTGTCTTAATATTATCCCCTATTGATATTTATACTATACATGTAATTGCCATTCGTTTTCACTCTAAACAGAAGATGAAAAGGCCATGGAAGTATCAGACTCGGAGCAAGAGAAGAAGCCCACTTTGGACCAGACAATGTTGAAGGATATCCAGGACCAGGACCAGCTCAAGAACCTGGTCCTGAAGCTTGTAGACCTCCCCCAAGCCACCACCATGTCAGACAAGAGGGACATCTGGAGAAATATGCAAAAGGTAAGATTATATTGCACCCAGTGTAGTATTAATAATGTATTCTCTATCCGATGATCGAACAAAAACAGCTAAAGACTGGAAGTTATGGAAAACTTGTGTCTTAAAGCCTGTCTGTACTAGTTTGGCCAGGAGGAATTAGACCACCCTGCAAGGTCACTGGCAAGTGGTTATCTCATCAAATCAGCTCTCAATTAACATAAGAAAAAGGGGATTATGGGGGACCAACAGGCACCGATTAGGTAATGTTTGCTATATAGAGGGCGCAAGTAGCTATAAGTAGTACAGTGGGGCTTTAAGGTCTATTTCATTGTTGCGCCAACGGCATCCAAGCTTTGGGACATAGATGATCATGTCCTCTTGTGTTAAAAGTTGTGCTTTATAACATGCGTTTCCAGTAGGAAATTCCTTTTTCTGTCCCTGTTACTACTGTTGTACATCTTTTCTACATCTTGTACTGGACCCTTTGGTAATCAGTGGTCAACTATAGCTCAAATGCTGCCACTTTTTTGTGATGAAATTTTTTCAATTAAACAGCTTGTCAACTTTTTGCATGTGTTCCTACGTCGTAACTCTGGTTTGATTTGCAAACTCAGTCAATTTGTCTTTCATGGAATATGATTGATTTAAGATAGTCTTTGAACTTCTCCCCCAAGGGTTACTTGGAAATGCAGATGCTATGATGAAACTCACTCTGACACCCCTTCTGAAGTCCTATCACAATGTTGATGAGTGAATCTGAGCATAGTTAAACTCTAGTCTTAAGTCACCGACCAAAAATGGAGCAAGATGAAATTATACCATTTCACTGGCCCTAGAAATCTTGCACTGCTTTTGCTAGTAAACTTGTATTCAATTTGTGTATTTTACAGTTTTAGCCTGACCCAAATTCAATCTCAAACATAGTACCACAATGGTAGATGTAGCTCAGCATTCTTCAATCTATTTAGTCTCAATTACTTTGTATATATTTACAGGCCATGCTGAAAGAGAGAGGAGTTGGCAGTCCGGGTCAATCGCTGTGCTGTCGACTAATCCAAGCATTGCGCTCTATTCTCACTGGTGATCAAACAGAGACCTTCATTAAAGCCATCCTTGCTCACCCCAGCTATCCATGCTCTCTTCTCAAGCACATGGCATCTGTACAGGTAAGTTTGGTGGAATTACATCAGAGGGGAATACCCTTAAGTGGTGTATTGACATGAATATTCATGAGTTTAGGGTAATTTCTTAGCGATGACCTGTTGAAGATGTTGGTTGTTTGTTTGAGCCCTCCTTGCATACCTTAGCTACCCACGTGTTTTACTAAAAAATATGGTATCTATACAGGAATGATGCCAATGTAGTGTGTGTGCTATGATGAAACTCACTCTGACACCCCTTCTGAAGGCCTATCCCAATGCTGATGAGTGAATCTGAGCATTTTTCTGAAGTCCCCAAGGGCATCGGAACACATACTTGTATTTGGTGTATACATGTAACATTACTCATATTAATCAGTTGCGCTAATATCATCTGTTGAGAGCTGGAAAGGGGTTAGCAATATATCAAATACAGCCACAGTTTTTTTTTTTTTTTTCTCTTTTTTTTTTTCTTCCAGGAATCTTTATGACTCTTTATCAGTGATATTACATGGTAGTTTATATAATTGTTACAGAATTACAGTTCCAAATAGAAGTATAAGCTTGGAAGAATCACCAATTCTAGGTTGACCAAAACAAAAAGCTTAATGAGTACTCGTGATTATATCCTACCTCTTGTACTTTTTCATTTTCTTCAGGAGAGGACAACACCAAAGTCATCTCAATCGGACTTCATCGCCCTCCTTGATATGCTACAAAGTACATTGCCCTCTACTGGTCAGCTAGTGTCAACCATTAAGGCCTGCATGCGGAGAGTCAAAGCAGGAACGAGAAGCCGGCCAGAGAAAATGGGAGAAGGGGACGAGGCGCACAGCCTGGAGAAAGGTTAGTGTGGTGTTCATTGAGTTGTGTTTCTTTTTATGACTGTTGATATTTGGTGAATGTGTGGAGAGAATTTATACTGCTATCTCCTAGGGTCCATTGTTTGTTTCTTAGTACATGTAATGTACGTGTTTGTGCTGATGATCTGTTTAATGACATTAATTTAATTGCTGTATCCTTTGTCAGAAATAGGAGATTTTTAAAGAAACATGTGCTATGATGAAACTCACTCTGACACCCCTTCTGAAGGCCTATCCCAATGCTGATGAGTGAATCTGAGCATATACATTTGATGTAGATTATTATAGATGGAATATTTGGAAAGTAGTGGGGAAGGATGACTTGATCCAAAGAAGAGTTTTCAAAGCAGACATGGACATTGTTATCCCCTTGCTGTTTTAGGTACAGCCTTGCCTTTCCTTTATTCCAAGTTGAAAGTTAAATTCGAGCTTTTATATTCCTTCTAGTTACACAAATGATATTAAATGGTTAATATATTTTTCTCTCTCTATCTCTTATCTAACATGTACAGAAATGTTGAAGCCTCCGTCCCAAAGAAACCATCTTGAAGATTTATTGGAGGAATGCCTGGGAAGAAACGCAAACAAACAGACCCTCAACGCACATGCTCGAGCAAGCATGCTTACTAGGCTCATGCACCAGGAGTCTGATAGAAAAGATTCAGGGTTCAGGTAAAAGCTAGCCTCCTCTTTGATAATGATTTCAAATACAATTAAATTAAATACCGGTATGCTCAATCAGTGATTGTATTTGCTTTGTTCTTCAAAGTGTTGGTATAATGAAGAAAAAAACACTGTAGTGATGAAGTTCGTAGTGGCCCAGTGATAATGAATTTCATAATTGAATTTGATGAGTTTTAGAGACTAATTAACAATTGCCATCAATCGATTCCAGTACCTTGTCTCGCATGTCCATGTGTACGTTTGGTTCAGGGAGTATATGCATTCTTTAATCACTTCTTGTAAGTTTATAAACACATTGTTTAACCAAACAAATCAATGATGTATGTAACATTTGCCATGATGAAACTCACTCTGACACCCCTTCTGAAGGCCTATCCAGTGTTGATTAGTGAATCTGAGCATATAATTTGATGTAGATTATTCTAGAAGGAATATCTGGAAAGTAGTGGGGAAAGAATGGGTGCCTAATAGATTCAAAGAATAGTTTTCAAGACTTTCAAAGTACTACATGTTCTAGTACACTCAAATTCTTTTTGTTCCCATAAAATTGGAATGATCCCATACAATTGGAATGATTAATTTTGAAAATGACCTCTATGGACATTTTCTTGACATACATCCTCACCAGATCTCAGTTTACCATGAAATGCATTTAAATGTATATAATATTTGAACTCTTTTCCCACCAATAGCTCCTCAAAGACACAAACCTCGACCTGCGGCCTGCTCATGGACTGGCTGACCCGCATCGACCCTGAGGTCATAAGGTCGTGCCCTGACATCCAGGAAGAGGTCATGTTTAGGTCCAGGACCCTTCCAGGGAAGTTCGCAGACTCCAGCGGTGGTGATGGTCCTGGTACTGGTAGTGGAGGGAGTGGCTACCTCTTGGCCTTATTGACCCATCAGACTAGCTGGGACACACTGCATAGCTGCATTAGTTTCCTACTGGGAAGGGAGGATGCGGTGGAGAGGTAAATTGGATTGAGATGTTTACAATACTCAAGTCGCATCTATTCTGCTAGAAATTACTTTATGACCAGCCTACATATACAGTGTGCAGCGCTTTGTAACTGCAAGGAAAAGGCACTATATCAAATATCTTTTGGATTGGATATGACTGCTTTTGAATCGTGTGCCTATATCATAGAATAATATTTAATAGAGACTGTTTATATCCTCGCCTGAAATAGTTTAGTTGTGAGTTTGAGAGATACGTAAATAAGAACAGCAATTATTAGACATATTCCATCAATGTAAATGTAGATATTTTAAAAAAAAACAGACATTGCCCAAATGGCCTGGATATACAGTACTGTTTGGTTTCAAAATCACCTTTGATTGGACAACTTGAATTGGTGCTCTACAAACTCTTGGATTGGATTAGACTGGATTTGATTGGATAGTCTTATTGACATCACATTGAAATATGCATTTCTTCCATTGATCTATATCTGATCCTACTTGAAAAGTATTATTGAGTTCGTGGAAAGTAGACTACTACCAGTCACATATTTCTTAATATTGTGGAGTTTAAATGTGTCTCTACTTTATTTTCTTTCGTGTCTAGACTTGATTCTACGGCCGTGCTAGACTTCCTCTGGGCTTGTGTACATATACCCAAGATATGGCAAGGGAGAGACACCAAAGCACCCAAGGTTAGTTAGTCATGTGATAGGAAATTAGCCAATCACCATGGCCTGTTTTCTTCCAAACAAGTTTAACCACCACAGTCTTAGTCAAATTTAACAGAGCGACGATCAAGGCTTTGGTATATTGTTCTTTATATACTCCAGGGCCCTGTCTTAAAAAGAGTTACGATTGATCCGAATCAATCGCAAGTCCTCCAATCAATCACAAGCTTGCAGTCTCTTATCTTTTATGTACATAGTTTCGATCGATATCAACTCTTTGTAAGACGGGGCTCTGGTTAGTTATTGAAGCTCAAACCCAATGTCAGATTGAAGGTCTTTGTAGAATTTGGACCAAGACATTTTGTCTGAATGACTAATGTTACTATGGTAAAGTTCTAAGCTTACCTGCTCCATGTATTCAACGATGACGAAATATTTTACATTTATGCTATGATGATAATCACTCTGACACCCCTTCTGAAGGCTCATTCCAATGCTGATGAGTGAATCTGAGCATTCCACCTTTCAACGAGGGTAGTTTTTCTGTTATAAAAAATGGACCAGTGTACAGTTTTGTGTTTGCTTCCTACACTGTATTTCAATGAGCCTTTCATTTTCAAATCCGCTATGTTGCCTGCAAGTGTGAGGTGTGCCCAATTTGAAGACATATGTTAAGGCTTGTTCATAAAGATGCGGGAAACTGCTGCAAAAAAGCTGCCGCATCTTGACGCATTTTGTTTGTTTACATATAAATAAATGACAACCGCCTGCAACAAAGGCCATGCACGTGTTCACTGAGCTTTGTGTCATAAGTTTGAGAAATGTGAAAAGGTTGATGGAAAAAATTGCTTAATTTTTGTATAAAATGTTACTTACTATATTCCTTCTACTGTACTAACCCTCTGACAAGCAAAAAATCCTGAAAAAATTCTCAAACCACAAAGATGTCTATGGTTTTCTTTGAAGGCGTCGATGTACGACACCCTCTAACAGTGATTAACAGTTAATTCTCCCTACCATTTTTGAATTTTCCCAACCGTTTTTCCATGAAAAAAACACATAAAACAGGCTATAAAAAATCTGTCAACACTTCAATGTCTGGAATGGAATGTAGAGCCATTTTATTGCTTTGTGACGATTTCCATTCACCTAAAATGTAATTAAATTGTAATAATATAGTTGGGAGAATTAAGGAATCGATCAGATCAGTTTTTCCCAATTTGTACCATAAATAATGGTCCGTATTCACTCAAATTTTCAGATTATCTATAATTGTACATCTAGCATTGAAGTCACAACCCTGAGCACCACTATCTCTGATCTGAACAATGTTACCAAGTCCCTTTAAGGTCTTAAAAAATCACCACATTTTTGCCGCATCATATTTGATCAAAGCTTTACTTTGCCTGATCAGCACTTGTCCTCACACAAGGTGGTAAACCAGCTCACAAGTGCCCGAGCAGTCGATTGAAAATGGCTTCATTAGTATATATGCATCAATCTGCACATATTAACAGGCATTGTCACTGTGTAGGTGTCCTGCCTAGCTCAATTTGTTTTACCAGTGTCCCATTTTATTTATCCTTGCAATGTTAAACATTCACATTTGATTGTTATATTGATGTACTTTTTGGTTGGATAATAAAACTTCAAAAACTCAAACTCAAAACTCAAACTCAAACTCATTTTGTGAGGTGTTTGCATGCTCAGTCACAGTGAATTTATTTTGTATGATCCCGTTTCATTCACAGAGATATGCTGATGAGAACATCCTCATGATAGACCCTCCACAGCTCTGCACCTTGGCCGACTTCGTCATCACAGAATGCCAGACGACATCCCCCGCCCTCACCGTCCCGTCCTCACCGACCTCCAGCAGAGCGGCTGGCGATGGGGCAAGCAGGGGCAAGTGTCCCTCACCATCTGCCAGGTTGCCCTTGCTTCTGAATTGTTGCAGAGGCAGCACGGAGCTGATCGGTTCCCTGGTGGAGCATCTCAGCAGGAAAGCTCAAGAGGCGAGGTGAGTGTTTCAATTTCAATTTATTATTTCATAAAAAATTACATACAGTATAGGTATATACATTGAGAAGTGTACTGGATCATTAGTGTTTGTGCATTGGGTTTCTTGAGGTGCACATGAAGCTCCGATTTCCGGTGTATTTGGATTGCATTGAAAACAGCTCTATGCAGGCCTGATAATTACCAGTACCCGATTTTTTAAATTTTTTTAGGGGGGGGGATTTTACCTGATTTTTTTTTTCTTTTTTTCTTCTACCCGATATTACCCTGATTTTTCCCTTATTTTCTCTATTCTTCCCTATTTTGCCCTATTTTTCTCCAAGTTTCTTACTCAAAAGGGGGTGAATGGTATTAGATGCCATTTCCCCCTCCCCCCCCCCCCCCCCCCCCCGAATACTTTTTTTTGTTTTGTCAAAGGTACTTTTTCCCTTTATGAGTAAAATCAGGTTATGGGCAGTATGGACAATGAGATAATGTAAGAAAAAAATACAGAATGCACTATTTTATTTTAAGAAATGAATTCTGAAGACCATTACAGTAAAGACTATCTTTTTTTGTTGATTTACTAAGTGGATAAAGAAAACAAATCTATCCATGTATTTCATACAAAAGAAGGCATCTGGAATTTTGAGAGATGATGTAAGTGAAGATGTCGTGATGAAACTCACTCTGACACCCCTTCTGAAGGTTTTTCACAATGTTGATTAGTGAATCTGAGCATCCTAACTTATTTCGTTTAAAATTAGCTTCGGAATTGTCTGCCAAACTGTAACAAATGCTTTGTCTTATTCTAGATTCCTTAACCCTTACTGTACTGGGCTATTTTGAGCACCCTCTGACTGGGGGGGGGCCTGGGAGGCCCCCCCCCCCTATGATCTCGGCCGTCGATTGTCCGATGAACACGAAAATTTGCATGTTTGTAGATATTTACGTAAGGAACAAGATGGTATAATTAGTTTTTTCCAAATATGCAAATTTTTGTCGTTAGCCTAATTAATTATGCAAAACGCGCTAATTTTATGCATTTTACAGAAAACGTGTCAAACTCCAATTTTTGAATGTTGAAACTCATTATTCATATGAAACTTCTTTTCTAACACAAAAAAGTTATTTTAATGTAATTAATAATGATAATTTATGCAAATTTTGATGCGATTTGTAATTTTTTTTTTTTTTTTTGATGACATGCGCATACTAATTGTTATGTAACGCCTTACAGGTATATCCGATTTCGACGAAAATGGTATCAAAATGTGCGTAAGACTTGAGGGAAAAAAGTCAGGAAACGACAATTCAAAATTCCAAGCGGTTGCGGCGCAATCTCCGAAAAATGTCGAGGGGGGGGCCTCCCAGGCCCCCCCCCCCAGTACAGTAAGGGTTAAATCTTTAGAGAGACTTGTCCAATTAGTGGCAAGTGTAACCTTAATAAAGTCTGACATTCATAAGGGGCTGTTCAAACTTAGCCTTCTTTTTTTCTTCCACCTTGCATTTTTGTCCTAAGCATCTGCCACAATGCAGCTATGATGATCTATTACTGATTTCTCCTGAGTTGGTCATTATCCTGAGAAGATATTCAAATCTTGCAGTCGAAAAAGTACTTTTTTGTTTGTTTATGCCATTGTCAGGCTGTAATTCTTCTTTCAGAACTATAAAATGAGAGACTATTGACATTAACTTTTTTTTACACTCAGTACATCTGGTAGTCTGTACCAGAATCTTCTCATGGAGGTCTACATTCAGATGCCTAAGGCTTTGGAGAAATTCATGGAGGACATCTCAACTGCTGGATACCGGCCCCACGGCATTGGTGCATCCAGCTATATTGATGCGTTGGTTCACAGGTAAGACAGTATTTCATTTCAGATTTTAAATAAAAAATGACTTTTTGTTTAAATTCCATGTACTCATCGTAAACCTGCCACTCCTGGGTTTTATCTAATCTCATTTGTTTTGATGGACTAAAAAGCAAGGTGCTCACTAATTTGAATAATGAGTAGATTGTGATATTGCAAGAATTACTGTTGAAATCACAATTGGTTCGATTCCTGTTGTGTCTTTCCACCATGGATATCGACTACATGGTGTTTTATTTATTTATGATTTATTAGAAGATGAAATGTTATAACAATAATATCACAGTTTTACAACCCTTCTGTGATGAATATATCCGTCCCTTAGAACCTTTTGATTCTGTGAAGTCTAACCTGAATACATTCAATATATTTTACATTTGTGCTATGATGAAACTCACTCTGACACCCCTTCTGAAGGCACAGCCCAATGCTGATGAGTGAATCTGAGCATTCCACCTTTCAACGAGGGTAGTTTTTCTGTTCTAAATAAATGGACCAGTGAACAGTTTTGCATTTGCTTCCAATACTGTATTTCAATGAGCCTTTCATTTTTAAATCCGCTGTTTTGCTTGCAAGTGTGAGGTGTGCTCAATATGGAGACTTATGTTAAGGCCTGTTCATAAAGACGTGGGAAACTGCCGCATCCTGCACGTGTTCACTGAGCTTTGTGTTATAACTTAGAGAAATGTGAAGCGTATTACAATTCACGTCTTAAAAAAACCACCACATTTTTGCCGCATCATATTCTAACCTGAAGACAGTCCCGTTTTTGAAAGCATACAGTACGTGAATGTACTCAGAAACACATCTTGTGCTATCCTGCAGTCTTGATTGTACTTCTTCCTCACTTTCTTAATATCATAAAGCTCCACCGATGAATGGTACTACTAGATGGCTGTCACAATATAAGTGCACTAAATTATCATTATTATTATAATATATTTTGGTAGAAATGTAAGATGTCTTTCCTAATACCTCAATATATCTTCTTTTTACAGGTTGCTGACTGTCCTGTCAGACAGGAAGCGGGACGAGAACAATAAACAGAAGGTGGAGGACGCCAACGTGATATGCCGCAAATTGGCAACCATGCATCCTTTAGTCTTCTTCAGGTAAGTTTGATGGTCAAACAGTTTATGAGCGTCAAGTAACGTCTGGCTGGAATGCTCCCCAGGGAGTGGAGATTGTGCACACAGTGTGTATGGGCAAGTATTGAATCCAATGAACGGGGTAATAGTATATCTGTAAAGCGCTTAGAAACATTTGTATTAAGCGCTATGTAAAAGCAGAATTATTATTCTTTGAATCAGAGATTGCAAGAAGCCTTACATGGCAGGGAAAATCTTAAGATGCTGAAACTGTTCTACATCAGTCATACCTCCAGACTCCAAGGCAAAAGATTTGTGGTCCTTTGGGTTAAATGATCTTTAGTTTGGTCTGTTGTTGGTCTGGTGTCAGTCCTGTTTGTGTGACTGAGGTCTGGTACCTTTATTCCTGTTAAACAATGTATGCTGCTAGATAACCAGTCAGTACCTACATCCTACTAAAGAGCTCCTGCAATCACAGAGGATTGCAGATTCTCTGGTCCACAGACCAATTAAAGGTATAGACCAGTTTTGGAAACGCCCCCCTCTCAAAAATCAAATAAAAGCTCTTATTACCAATCATGTGAAAGAATATGTTTTGACTAATACGTGATGATACAAATTTTGCCGTAAAACGGCCTTCTAATTGATATATTTGGTAGATTATCATATCGATCTGGCCTGGATAGATATCACGAAGGTACTTGAACATTTGGACATATATTTCTGCTTTTGTGCGAATTTAGGTTGAAATATTGCCATCTAAATCTCTGCAGGCAATATTTAAACAACATTGAATGGATATTTTGCACCCAAAACCCTTGAACCGCAATTTTACCACTACCAGTCTTTACCTTTAGGCTATTTCACCTAAGTTGTTGCTCGAAATTAAAATTTGATTTTGACTTCCAACTGCATATCTATCACACTCCAGACAATTGTCCCTGCTTGTGGTACTGATGCGTGGCCGCACTCAGCTCAACTGGAGGGAGTTCCGTGGGAGCGGCCATCTTGGATTCTTCCACCATGTCGTGGGTCTTCTGAGTCTCCTGCAGCCCGGTCTATTCCAGGAGGATGGGAAGGCCGTCAATGGAATCATGGAGACGTTCTTTACCGTCTTGCAGGTTGGTTGGTTTCAGGAGTAGTGCCAAGATTAATTTTGATATGGAATGAAGTAGATGTGATTGGGGGGGGGGGGGGGTTAAAAAAATGGGCCATAGTATGAAAGAGTGGAGAGTGTAATTCTAGGCCATGTTTTTAATGATGAATTGCATTTGATGTGAATCAATTGCAAATAAGCAGCTTGATATCAGTTATTAATGTTTTTTTTTTTGTTTTTTTTTGTGATCTTAGCTTTACATTATGCTATGAATGCTTTGGTAACTAAGCTTGTACAAGGCCTGAGGGCTTTATTCATGTAGTTCTCCGTTTCATTTTCTAAATTTGTTTATGAATTATTTTGTATCTTTTGTATCAATGTAATTTTTAATCGAGAATGAAATAAGTGAGAATTGAATTGAATTGAATAAGAACTAAATGTAGGACATTGTAACTTTACCCTTGCTTGGTTGATTTAGGATCAGATAACCTGAAATTAATATTGCATACCTGGTATATGTTGATTATCTTATCTACTTGTTTTTTAGTAATGATCCAACTAATAAAACATGCGATATGCTTGTAGGTATGCAACCAGAGAATCTACTGTGTAGTTGAGGATTAATGTTTTACCCAAGAGCAACTAAACTACTAACTTGGTTATAAGATAATGTTTAATATCAGACATGAAATTAAAAGAATAACCTGGGGGGTGTTTCACAAAGATCATAGGTCGAACTTAAATCTAAGTTGGACTTTAAATAGCATGGAGAGCCATTTGTCTAAAAGTCTAAAAGTATTTTAGACTTTTCATAAATTTCACATCAAGAACAAGAAATCTCCCAAGGTACATGTAATAGAAAATATGAATGATTTGAATCAATATTTTATGCCTTTTAAAATAATTTTTACAAAATATATTTAATGATGCTAACGGCTTTCCATAATTGTTAAGTTCAACTTAGGATCTTTGTGAAACATCCCCCTGATTCCCCAGGATTTTTTAGTGCATCTTGGGGGTCTACTAATGCCTTAGCCACAGAGGAAGTAACACAGTGTACAGTCGGATAATGGTATTATGACTGGTATTGTGTTCTTCTTGCTTCTCTCCCTGCAGCGTTATGGTTCCTCCAAGAAGCCTATCGAGAGTCTGGTGACGAGGTTTGTAACCCTGCTCTACCAGTACAGCAGTAGCAACCCCTCCCAGGCTAGATCCGTGCTGCAGCAAAACAGTGCAACTCTGAAGTGAGTAGAACTTTCTCCTTGTGCTACACAACAAGTCTGGGTTCTATGGCAATTGGTTCAGAGTCATTTCCCTGCTGGAGTCAAATTTATAACTTTAACCAAAAGTTCATAACATTACGAGCCAGAGCAATATAACACTGAGTTCCCATAGGACGTCTATTTATTCAGATGGTCATATCTCAGCCAATACCATATTCAATTGGTTTTCAACATTCAGACATTATTTTTGATGCTTTTTTGGAAAATGAAGAAAAAATTGAGAAATTCAAAAAAATAGAATGTTATGATGTCACAGCTTCAGTACTCTATGAATCCCAGCAGCTAATCCTATGTCTCTTGGCAAGCCTTTAATCTACATTTGCCACCCTTTACCCAGGTGTAGTTCATGGGGGTTAGTAAATAAGGAAAACATTCTTGCAATATCTATAAGTGTATCCAGGGCTCGACTTTATCGGGAGCCCGGTGGCCATTGGCTCCCTGAAAAAGTGCTTGAGGAGCCCGGCTGGCTCCCTAAGTTTTTCTAGTATCAGCCACGAAAAATGCTGTTTCTTACCAGCACTTTAATCCATGTTTTAATCCATCTAAAAACCCAAATTCCGCAGTAAAAATCATGAAATATGCGCTAGGCATTCCAAGGCACACGTCTTGGCTCAACTCCAGCGCGAATAATGAGTTGCAAAAGAAAACACATCGAGATCAGTGCAGGAATGCCATGCATGATAACGTTATATCTCCGCACTCGTAACGAGTGCGCAATACATGCTGCATTGTATTGTATGCACTCAGAGAATGTACACACTAAGACAAACGCACATGGTCGCTGCGTTGCCAGAGCTGAGTGTATGTTTACGTCGACTCGTGTTTGTGATAGTGCGTTTGTGATCGTGAGTGCTTATTCTTCAGCGTGCGTACCTGGATGGACTTGATTATTGTTTGAACATAATTTCACGAACTACAAACTTCAAAGGCGTGTGTAAAAAGGGGTTGATTGTTGTTTTGTGAACATATGTACGAATTAGGGAGATTCGTGGCTAATCGTTAAAACGGCGTGTATAAACGGTCAAAGGGACTGAAAAGAATAAAATATGGAATAAAAAAGTTTGACTTGAATGTCGTTGGACTAACTTAACGGCAATCAATAAATGAATTTATCATTTCGTTCATATGTTTTCGCAAGGTTTGTGTACTACTATAAACTGTTGTGTGTTTTTTTCTTACAGTTTATGTATTTCACAAAATGTTTTTATTGTAAACTGAAAGTAATTTAGCCTTCCATGGGTTGGCTGTCATATAATAATACGTCATTTGATTAATTAAACAAATATTTGACTATTTCAATCACGTTTCGTCTGCTATTACGACTGAGCTTTTATTTGCAAGATTTCATTCATGAAAACAGTGAGTCACGTCGACACTTTCAACATAGTGCCTGTGTTGTTTGGTAACGATTGCATGAGAAATATAATCAATGGTATGTTCCCGCGGTCATTGAGCCCCCAGGGCATTCCCAGTGGCTGAATTAATGTAAACAAAGATGTCACTGAGAATTTATAGACTGAATTTGGCTGAACATGACCTCCAGAAATTGCCGCGGGAACGGATTTATTAAACACAATCATAGTGTGAGTCGCCACCCTAAATAAATGGGTCTGATCCAGGGGGTCCGGAAGAATATCGAGCTGTCCCCTACAGGCCCTAGTTTAATAGCTAAATTTAGATACTGGTTTTTTAATGGTACCGTTCTGTCCATACAGTTTGAGCCTCCAGATTTAATATATTAGGACATTAAAATTTGTAGATTTAATATTTTTCTTTCTTTTCTTTTCTTCTTTTTTTTTTTCTTTTTTTAAAAAACTTTTTGTTTAGTTATCACTCACTGCCCCCTCTTCCCGGCTCACTATTTTTTTTGTAGGCTTAGTGTATGATTCTAGTATTAATAACTGAGTGATAATTAATTCTTCAGTACAGTCAGTTTAATCCTCATGGTCACATTTACACTTAATAATACACCCCTCCCTGGTCCCGGCGCTGATGATTATAAAAAAAGGTATCGTGACGGTGTGTTTTAATTTTTTAATAGTTAATGACCATTATTATGACCACAAAAAAAAACGTGATAAACTTGGGCTCCCTGAAACCCCTGCGGGCTCCCTGAAAAAATGCTTGAGGAGCCCGGCTGGCTCCCTAAAAAAAAAGTAAAGGTCAGGCCCTGGTATCATAGCAGTCCATCCCAAGTCATGGGTAAGACCTCAGCCCTTAGTCACATTTATCAAACAGACACGAAACTGACAACAAATTGGTTTGGTCAGTTAGAAATAATGGTGGCAGTGTGACTGGCATAGAGGAAATTCAAAGGTCGTGGTTCGATCCCCGATATGTCACTAATGTCCTTTGGCAAGGCATTAGTCTTCATTTGCCACACTCGACCCAGGTGAGGTAAATGGGTACCTGGCAGGAATTAATTCCTTGAAATGCTAGAGCGCTATAATGGCAGCTAGGCTGGGGTAATAATTTATGTGCCTTCGGAATAGAATTTCTAGCTAGACGGCTCTATAGAAATGCCTATAATTATTATTAACGTGCATTTCAGATCATACAGAAATTGTGTAATATCTCCATTTTATTGTCACTTTCATTTTTTTATAGCACCATGGCCCAGAATCACCCCAACAACACCCAACTGAAATCCATCCTAGCCAGTACGTCCCTCTCTTCCTCCTCCAAGGACCAATCAGAAGGCAGCGTCCTCATGGCCGGCGATGACCCCGCCCCCACCGAGCAGCTCCCATTCATTGAGGGCATCCCTGGGGTGGGGAACAGGGAGGAGACCTACTCCCCTACCCCAGGGGCCAAGGGGGAGGGAGAGGAGAGTGTATGGACGCCAGAGTTCATCAGGAAGATGTCCGCCAAGCTGCTGACACCAAATAACATGGATGGTAAGAGATGACTCTGAATTAATATATTCACTACTTTTGGGTTCTTTCGTATGTGATAATGAATTATGATTATATGAAATTGTATCATGTGTAAGCCTTTTTAGGCCGGCCATCTTTTAAAGGGATCGTTTCACAATGTTAAATCTGAGATGCACGGCCCTACGTGTTATCAGTGTCTGTGATATGGTGTAATATTGTAGCCCTAAAAAAATTGCGCTTCAAAATGATCAAGAAGTGCCTCAAAAAGTAAAAATCTTTGAGTGACCAGTTTTACCATTTACCACTCGTTTTCCCCAAGTGACTGTAGTGTTATGAAAACCGTTAGGCAGACGCAAAATTGGTTTCGATTTCCAATCATAAATATTTTGATAATCAGACAGGTGATCGACTTGTAAAAGTCGTGTGGTTCCTGACTGACCTAAAGGTTTATAATTATCATTGCAGCATGAGCTAAATCCAGGATTTGGTTTCAGAATCTGAGACAAAGTTATCGGATCCCTTTAAGGGTAGATGCCATTCTATTTCATAAAGAAATGGTTCATATGATTCTAGCTTGCTTTAACAACAAAATATCATTTGATTTAAGCTTTACCTCACTTAAAGTGGCTTGTGCAATGAAAGTGGTGTAGTAGTCGCCTAGTATCACTGGTTTCAAAATTATAAAAGAACATTTCCACAGATTTGGCGTGACTTGCATTTCAGTGCGCTTGCTTCTCCTCATGTGATGTAGAATGTCTTGCAAATTTGGCACAACCAATGTTTTATCAGATAACTGATTGGAACATTATTATGAGCATGACTTCTTTTACATTTTTAATGTGTCCTATTCATTTGATTGACAGATGTGATTGATGCCTTGAATGAAATAGAGGGCGCTTCTTTCAGGAAACATGAAATGTTACACCACTTTGCGGTAAGTAGAAATGACTGAAATTTCTGCAGGTGTAATATATAACCTACTTTTGTGCGACAAAAGTTGTATCTACCTGATGTTAACTTTGCCTTGAAAAAAAGTTGGAAGTACACAATACATGTGGTGAGAGAAAATTAGTATCTGAATACTGTAAGTATCTTTCGCCCTCTATTCTATTTCATTATTCCTTATCTCATTTCTAGATCTTCTATATCAAAATGTCAGCCCGTTGATTCTGTTAATTAGGTTAATTTACCTGTGATCAGATCTAAACTCCAAATTCCCAATAATATGTAATAATTTGATGTGAAGAACAACATTACCTTCAAAGAAAGAAATGAGGAGAAATTGAAATGAAATTAAGTATTTTTTATCCATTTGGAAATTTGTATTTCTCTGGTAAAAGTTTACAAATCAATTACCCCCCAAAGAAACAATCATAATCATAGACAATTATTAGTAACGGTAAAATCCAGTCATAAAGCTTTAGTTGGGTAGGTATGGCATGTCTATTCCTGATTCTTTGTATCTAATGGTAATATGTGTAAAGCGCCATGAGCATCAGAGCCTGACGGATACCGGCGCTATATAAATAACCATATTATTATTATTATTATTAATAATGTGAATTCACAGACCGAGTTTGCGAGCCTGATGACATCTTCTAACACCGATTGCAGAGCCATGGCCTTCTGTCTCACCATACGTTACCTCCGATACAACCCATGGTAAGCAGAGACACCGGTGTCTAACATCTCAAAAGCTGTATATGGTCCTTTTATCTTTTTGTCCAAGTTTCCTCAAAATTCCAAATGTAAATGTCATTTTATGTGCATAGTATCAACGAAGTATCTCCCTAAGGGATTCTTGGAAATGCATAAATTATGCTATGATGAAGCTCACTCTGACACCCCTTCTAAAGTCCTATCACAATGTTGATGAGTGAATCTGAGCATACTCTAATCTTAAAGATAAAGTTGAGTTCTGGTAATGCGATTGCATTGTGAAAGGAATGTTGTGGTATCGACCAGAAAAGGTTGATCATCTAGCATATAAGTATTGGTGTGTGCTGCAAGGTTCTGGAGTCATCAAAATGAAAAGAAATTTAGCCCAATCTTGGTAAAGTAACCAGCACTGTACACAGAAAGATGTTTATGGGACTCACTACACAAACATGTGGCATAAAAATCGGACCTCAGTTTTAAGCTGTTACTTGTCATATTTGGAATATGGAGGCATTTGAAGAGCTATGCTTTTTCAGGGAATATTTTTTTCTCTGATGTTCTTCCACACTTGCGTAATAACAATGAAAATGCTCACAATTATTTTCTCCTCTCCCCAGAACTCAACCTTCACTTTAAACGAATTGACGTAAGGATTTGTTGTGACTTTTTTATCAATCTCTTATCTTCACAAAACTTAGTGCTTTTCAAATATTTCCACGTTGATTTGAGTTAACTTAATTGGATTTTTCTCTTCCTATTGCCTTTTTTCTCAAATTGTAGTTGTGGAGAGAAATGTCTACCATCGTACCTTGATGCCCTTGCCTCTGACGATGGCTGCGTTGTCCAGACTGCCCTCAAATACCTTGCAGACTTCACTGCACTGTGCCAAGGTAGGTGTCCATGTACTCAAGGAATCCATGTAGGTCAATGGTTCTTAACCTGGGAGTCGTGACCCCATGGCATGTTGATTAGAGTTTCACTAACCTCTTTCTCTCATTTCCTGCTTCTATTAAAACCAACTTAAATCACCACTTCTTATAGCTACTTGCACCCTCTATATAGCAAACAATGCCTAAGCGGTGACTGTTGGTCCCCCATGGTTCCCTGTTTCTTATGTTAATTGAGAGCTGATTTGATGAGATAACCACCTGTCAGTGACCACGCAGGGAGGTCCAATCCCTCCTGGCCAAACTAGTGCAGATAGGCTTTAATAACAGGGTTGAAGTCCGATATACATCCCCTCTCCCGAAAAAACATTTTGCAAACCTTTTCTTCTTCTCCTTCTTTCTCTTGCAGAACAAGCAACAACCATTCTCCAGCAAGCTTTCTTAGTTGGAGTGCACCATAAGATTGACACCGTACCACCTATTGCAGAGACCTTACAACTACTCTCCATGGACTCTACACCTACACAAAGTGCATCATAGACAAAGAAAGAACAATGAAAAACTTGCCTGAGCTGACTTTCTTAATAGGAGTGCAACATGGGGTTGATACTGAACCACCTATTGCAGAGACCTTACAGCTAATCTCTATGGACTCGACACCTACACAGAGTGCATCATAGACAAAGAAAGAACAATTCAAAACTTGTTGAAGCTCACTTTCTTAATAGGAGTGCAACATGGGGTTGATACTGAACCACCTATTGCAGAGACTTTACAGCTAATCTCTATGGACTCGACACCTACACAGAGTGCATCATAGACAAAGAAAGAACAATTCAAAACTTGTTGAAGCTCACTTTCTGAAAGGAGTGCAACATGGGGTTGCTACTGAACCACCTATTGCAGAGACCTTACGGTTGCTCTTAATGGATTCTACACCTGCACAGAGTACATCAGAGATATAGAAAAAACAATGAAATATATTTCCGAGCTAGCTTTTTGTTATGTTTGGAGTGCACAAGAAGACTGTACCACCTGTTGCAGAGACTTCACAGCTGCTCTCTGCAGACTCCACATCTTGTAAAAGCACATCACAGACAAAGAACAATGGATTATTAATCCAACAGAAAGCTTTCTTGTTTGTACACCACAAGATTGTACCACAGGCACCAGTAGACTGTACCACCTACTGCAGAGACCTTACAGGTGCTCCCTATGGTCTTGACACCTACACAGAGTACTTCATAGACAAAGAAAGAACTATGAAATACAGTCAAACCTGCTTTAGTGACCACCTGTCTACAAAAAACACATTCTTTGTTTCCCTTGAAAATGGTTTCTCTTTGCAACATGTACTAAAGGAACTGGTACATAGAGACCACCTGCCTTTAAAGACTACCTTTCTTGTCTCCCTTTCGGTGGTCTTTATAGACAGGTTTCACTGTTTATGGAAGTCCTGGTCCTATGTGCCATAAGCTGGATGATAGCAGGTCCAGATCACTCAGAGGTTTTGATACATATACTATAATAATGTCTTCTCTCCCTAAGGACTTGATGCAATTACCGCAGGTGTGCAAACAGGATTCTTGTTTATGAGTTTTATATTTGAACGACCACAAGTGACTATTTGAATATTCACAAATGACGGTACTCTCAAAGTACAGTCAAACCTGTCTATAGCGGCCACCCTAGGGAAACACAAAAAAGTGGTCTATGTAGACATGTGGTCTTTGTAGACAGGTTCCTTTAGTACATGTTTTAATGAGAAACCATGTTCAAGGGGGGAAAAAATGTGGTCTTTGTAGACAGGTGGTCGCTAAAGCAGGTTTGACTGTATCAACATTGTGATGCTGTATCGACCATCTATTGACTCTACATTTACTACATTAGTGCGTGGTATATTGTATATGGTAGAATAATAAACCTTGGCTTCTTGTCTATCGACTCCCTTATGCTGTAAATTTCATAAAAACAAAAGCATATGTTGTGATGCGCAAACAGTTGACTGTCGGGGGTTCTTCACCTAGCCATAACATGCAGCAAGTGAAATCTGTTCATAACTGTCCTCTAATTGTTTTCTTGGATGATTTCAGTGCGAGTTAAACACGATCACAGATATTTCCGAAAAATTAACTCAAGGGAAATTACAATACCCTCTTGTATGTCCCATGTATGGATTACCGTATGTAATACATCATTGTCAAGTTCGCACATTTCAGTAGGTGACACACAAGGCTATTGAAATGGCCTTGGGTTGATTGTTCAAAAGTATTTGCTATTGTGTAGTTATTACATAGGGCGAAAACTGCAATGGTTATTTATTTTTTTTTATGTCAAATCTAGTGATGCCTCTGAAATAAATGTGGAGATGTCTTCTCTGGTTCTATTTTGTATTTATAGAATGCTATTTTTTCTTAACACACTCGCAATATCCCATGTGATGTTATCTGAAGTCCTCTTAAAGAGAAGGTGAGTTCCGGGAAGAGGTGACAAATAATTTGTGAGCATTACTCATTCTTATTATGCAAGTGTGGAAGAACATCAGTTAAGACATGTTCCCTGAAAAGCATGGCTCTTCAAATGCCTTCATATTCTAAGTATGCATGTAACATCGTAAAAATCGGGGGGGGGGGGGGGGGGGGGGCCGGCTTTTTACGCCACGTGTTCGTGTAGTCCCATATACATCTTTCTGTGCAAGTGTTTGTAACTTTACCAAGACTTGGCCAAATTTCTTATCATTTTGATGATTCCAGAACCTTGCAATACACACAAATTCTTATATGCTAGATGATCAACCTTTTCTGGTCGGTTCCACACCGTTTCTTTCACAATGCAATCGCATGACCAGAACTCAACTTCATCTTTAAGTACTTCATATTATTTACATAGAATTATTTCAAAGAAAATCTACATTACACGCATCTGATTAAATAGTTTGATCAAGAAATGTTGTAATGTTAAACAAATTATGGACAATTTACCCCCCCCCCCCCCCCCCTTGATGCCTGTCTATATACATACACCTGCTTTGAGATATTGTCTCTAAATTCCTCAGAATGCAGATTAGTTGTTATTGGGGTACAGAAGCATCTGACAAGCTTATGAGGGTGTGTAGAGAAACCTTTGTGAGGAAAGTGTATCAAAAAGTTAAGACATATTACATGAAGTAGACTCTTTCTCAATACCGGTATATGTAGGTTATACAATGGAATTATTTATAGCACTTTAAAACAAAACTATCATTAAAGCAGGTAATTTTCCTGGTTCCCTTATTTGTCCTGTTTGTTTGTTCTGTCGGTAGGTAAACATGTTCTTTTCCTACCACGTTGTATATACTGTAATGTGAAATGTCTTCACAATTCTTGTACAGATTTCTACAATATTAATTTTTCAGTTCGTACCGTACTTGAATAAAGTGGACCTGTGCACTGTATATATTATTTTCAGAGAATATGCTTTTTTGTAATAAAAGAAACTTGAATTAATTCAATGGTATGTGTGTCTCAGTGTTTCCTGAAATGTGGTTTTCCCAGAGTTTCATTTTGTAACATCCTGCACAAAAACTTCAGACTTCAACACACAAAAAACCTATCTTCATACTTAGGTGACCATTTCATAATCATTACACATTAAATTCACAACACAGCCTTTAATAATAATAATAATAGTGGGTTCTTGTATAGCACTCATGTCTGTCAGATTTGACACTCCTGGCACACCTGATTTAGGATATTAACCAATAAACATCTTCCTTCAAGAAACCCTTACCCCGTAGTTTGATGCTAATGTTAACAAATTTTTTACCAGTACATATTTGATAATGCCATATTTAAGCTGGAGGGGTCTGAATATTGATTCTTGCTTATTTGGATACGAAGTTTGTGAGAAGAAAAAAAATCCATTAAAATGAGAAGTGAAAATCACTGAATGGCCATAACACTAAAAATTCACTTTTCATAATTATACTGGGTATTTATTTACAAAATATAAAAAACTGTAACACACTGTTTTTCGGTCTTGTCATTCTTGGTTCTGTCATTTTATTCCTTGAAATCAAACGAAAGTTTATTAAAGAATAAACAAAAGTTTATTAAAGAATAAACAAAAGTTTTTTAAAGAATAAACAAAAGTTACTAATACTATGCATTTTACTATGGTAGACAGAATTTTTTAAATACTAACATTTGTCACCAAAATTATCCCTCGATTATATAAAATTATAGTAATGTATTAGCCCTGCGTTGTTAATAATAAAACATGACTTGGGCTTTTTCTCTTTCTACTTTTGAACACTTTTTATTTGTTTACAGTATCTATATAATTGTATAAACTATTACTTCCTTTGTAGTAATATTGAAACAAAAATATATGAATCAATTTCAATTATCGCCTATCACCGGAAGAGTTATTTTTAAGGTATAATTTGAACATCTGTAAAACAAAATAAAACTGAAACTGGGTACCTCAGCCTATATCCTTATCTCTTGGAAATACATGTCACCACAATGACCTTTTTGAAAATCTCGTTTTTTCTTTCTACTCGAGTAGAACTGGGTTCCTTTTCCCATTCCCATTTTCAGATTATTGCGCTATTGTGGCCATCGAATCTTTGACTTATACTAAACAAAGAGTAGATGACGTCAGATGTATCATTTAACAAATCTCCGTAATCTACGCAAGAACCCCGGTGATAGAGAGATGGCCTATAGTTTTAGGATCAGAAACATTCCTTGGCAATAATTCCCTTTCAGCCCTACTCTAAGAAGACTATCAAGCATTGTTTAAAAAGTCTTTACCGACCTGACGTCATCTTCTAAGATTTGTCCCTCTTCCGAATAACTTATTGGGCCTACATCGAGAATTAGCTTTATTATGGAACAAGGCAGTGGCTCAGCATGGGCCCAGCCATTATGATTATTATAATTTTTAGGTTTTAGGGTGTCATCAAATGAGGAGTGTGGAAGCTATACACAATTGCATTCCTCATGATTTCCTTTTATTTATTCTCTCCCTGATATATATTTCGATATAGTCAATAGGGTATATATTATGCCCCGTGTAGCGCCACTATATGTGTGTTAAAGCAAAAATATATTAAAAGATAATCTAGTTCTGTTACCGGTATATGCTTATATGCGACTATAGATGCGATTAATACAGGGGACTAATTTAAAATAGGCCTTCTTCCTGCCCCTACAAAGTCAATTGTCTTTTTACATATTTTGTATAAGCCCTTAAAATATTTCGAACTATTTTAATTTATTATTTTTGTTTATAATATGGGAAGGCCCATGATCAATCTCCCAGGGGTGCGCGAGGGGTGCGGAGTGACCACGCCCTAGCTTGCAATATATAAGAGGGGCAATATCTAAGATCTTCCCGGTTATATCTCATTCCTTGGGGAGATGCAAGATCCTATATATAAATGGAGTTTTTCATTTACAAAACCGATAGAAAAAATACATCGATGCGGTTATAAACAAACTTGACATGTCCTTAAACCTTTTGAAAATCAACATAAACAAATCGATATCAAAACGCAGCCCCGCAATGCTCTGGTGCCGCCTACCAACGTGGTGCAGTGCACAGGTGCACTCTGCGCAGTCAAATGTCAAACGGCTGCTCAACCCCGTTCGCGACGTACGCTGTAAGTAAAGTACTGTAGAGTCGTCAGCAATTTACGGAGTGCAGGTACGCTTCAGACATCAGACCACCTTCATCATCATCTTCGTGTCTCGACATCGATGAGAGACATTAGATCTCGCAGGTGGAATAACTGTTTCCCCTGTTTACAAATTAGTTACACGAATGTAAACGCTTAGTCGAACTGTCGAAGCCGCTTCCAAGCAACGACAAGCCATTAGGAGGTTGTACACCGGTTTGATTTTGAAGTATAATTCATCTCGATCTCGGCTCGGCTCCTAATATATCGCCGAAGGCTACACTTTTTTCTACGCCAAACTGCGGCACTTCCAGCAGGCCTAATCATAAATCTGGCCCGGTGACCTTTTCCATCGGTGCCACACAATGAAGGATTCTACTCGTACCGGGAAGCCATTGAATTGAATTTGGAGAGTGGGGGAGGACTAACAATAGCATCCTATTAATTCGCACTAGAATCATCTCACCAACGACGTCACGGCACATTTACAAAAGGAGATTAAACCCGCCCTAATTAAATTGAAAAGGAGGGCTTCCTAAGTTCTAGCTGGCTGGTTGGTGTGATCTTGTTGGCAAGGACCACCATACCCGGATCCACTTTTTATTTTATCTACTTCTCGATGGTGGGTGCCTGCAAAACTGAGGAAGGGGGAAGTCTACACTACAATTCATGAGGTCTTGAATAATACAACATCGTATGTTGCAGATTTGAAGTCGAGTCGGATCTTCATTTTGAGTTTAAACTCCAGTTTCGAGCATTAGATGAAATGTGAAAGTTTCACACCATCATTAGTTATTGTTTTCCTTGGAAACAGAGTGAAACTGAAATAAAAAAGCAACGTGATATCCACAGTGATTTGGAGTCATGTTTTAGATTCATTATGATTCGAAATATTTGTGTGATCTTCATCATGATTTTATGTACCGGTAAGATTGAACTGATGTGACTGAGGTCAGGAGATTACAAAGCTAAATTGATCATAATCAGTGTCAATCAAATGGTGAACTATTCCCAAGATGGCCCACATATTTGGGAGTCTTCTCGCAAACGGATACCATGTCGTCATTCTAGGCTTGGATTCGTCCGGTAAAACTTCAGTTCTCTACCGACTCAAGCTGGACGAATATGTGAACACTGTCCCAACCATCAGCTTCAACACCGAAAAGATCAAATGTAAAAAAGGGTCGGCCAAAGGATCAACGTTTAAGTTTTGGGACGCGGGCGGAGCGGAGAAGCTACGTCCTCTATGGAAATCCTACACGCGAGCGGCCGATGCGATTGTGTATGTTGTTGACAGCACGGACAAGGAGCGTTTTGATGAAGCCAAGTTTGAATTGTTCAAAGTGGCACAGCGTACGGAAACGAAAGGTGTTCCAATTATGTTGATCGCGAACAAGCAGGACTTGAGGCAAGCGGTTGGTGTATCGACCATCGAAGAAGCATTGACTATACCAGCGCTTAGGAAACAGCAACATACGGTGAACGTGCTCGCAGGATGTGCGTTGACGGGAGAAGGATTTGAAGATGTTCTCGACACCTTGAAGGAAATTATCGATAAGCATCTGAAACTCCTGAAGCAACAGAAGAAAGGGAGATAACCAATGCAGGAGAAGGGTGGGCAGAGTTACCCTCTTTGGGGTAACATCTCTTCAGTATCTTTCTCAATCGTCCTTACACAGCATTATTGTGCCCCCCACATAGCCTGCCTTTTGAAATGTTTGTAACCTCATACACTGTACATTTACATGTATACATTGTAGATTTAGCATTGTGTTTTTGCTGCCTTACAATTATAATCTATTGTACTTTGTAGGCTTTGTAGCAGTCCTTGAAATGTACCAAGTTGATCAGGTGTACCATTTTAAAGTGGATTGTGTGTGAGAAAAGTCACTCATAAGTTACTGAATATATGGGGTTTACCGGTTTACCGTCACGTTCTTCTTATTTTTACATACAAGTCTTGTGTATGCTAGTCACATTTGTATCTGCCAATGAGACTAGGATTGAGATACTTTCTCAGAATCTCTCCACTCTATTTTTTTGTAATACTTACACTACCTTGAAAGTGTGTGACACACAGTACACTATGTAGAACCTTGGGCTATTTGTTTTGTTTTGTTTTGTTTTTGTTTTTGTTTTTAAAATACTTGCACTGCCTTGAAAGTTGTAACACACAGTTATATGTAGAACCTTTGGATGCACCTTTGCCATTAATTTTAAATGATTAAGTCTAGGTTGAATGGTTAATAAGCTTTTGAAATGTGTGTGTTTAGTATTTTTCCAATGGTCTTTGAAGTAGTGCCTGTAAATGTAGGCCTGTTAAATTTTTCAATCCTACATCCAAATGATAATTTATCCTTGAACAATGTGTTTAGCCTAGAAACAAACCAGTGCATATCGTGTACAGTTGTACATGTAGGATGCAATCATTTAATCTGAAACGAAAAGTGAATATTTACAGTGTACTTGTGCCAGTTGCTTCAAATATGTAACTGGCACATAGGAGTTGAAATATTTGTGATAATTGGCAGGTCAGAGATGCCCACTGTTTTACTGTACAATGTACATCAATAATCAATTTGACCTTATAATACTTAGACTTAGTGTAGTTTTGTGTATCAGGATGTACTGTACATGTTCCGTACACTATAACAATAAACACTAAAAACAGTGAAGACGTCATAAACTCTTCTTATCCCATACCAGTAAATTTCTCTACAATAAGTGCACAAGAAGAAAATACATGAATTACCAACATTCTATACTATAGTCTCCGGAAGGAGGAAATGGATAGTCGTCGCCTAAGCTGGATTACTGTTACAGCCTGACGGCCCATTCCGTGCAAGGATTTAAATAATGTTCTCCTTTGAATTTTATATTTCATATTTAAATTCATCATCCAAACCAGTGCTGAATAGTGAAAACAGTGAAAATTATAGTTTTCTAGGTATAATGCACACATAAAGTGCTATCATTATTTGAACAACTGGGCAATTTACTTTTATATTCTCTGCCCTGCCTGCCTACAGACAGAAAGCCCACTTGAAGCGCATGATCAAACACAACAATGCATCAACTCATCAAAGGATTTGTTTCAAAGAAAACATATCAAGCTGCACTGCACCATGACACCACATCATTGTTGAAACTCCACTCACCTAAAACTACTTCTTTCTTTACTATATTAGTTAGTTACTATAGTTACTACAAAGAAATAAATCACAAAATTATTCTGGATTGAAATGCTCTGCTAATGATGCAAAGCCATGGGAATATCTGTTCAGATCATTACCCTGACCGTCAACCCAAAAAGGTGATTACAAATTTATCTAAATTGCAATTTTTGGTGGCCAAGCATTAAAAACAATATTTAGTAGCAATTTGCTCACTATAGCATCTGGTTTCCTCTTTAAGAAGAAATGAAGATGAACCTGTACTTGTACACCAAGGGGGTGTTTCACAGAGATCCTAAGTTGGACTTAACAATTATGGAAAGCCATAAGCATCCTTGAAATTTTTTTGTAAAATTTATTTTAAAAGGCATAAAATGTTGATTCAAATCATTCATATTTTCTATTAATGGGAATTTCATATTCTTGATGTGGAATTTATGAAAAGTCTAAAATTAGTTGAATTTTCACTTTTGAATATATATTTTATTTTAAGGCTACAAATGGCTCTCCGTAATGTTTAAGTCTAACTTAGAGTTAAGTTCAACTTAGAATCTTTGTGAAACACCCCCTTGGTGTCCTCTTTAAATTTAAGAAGTAATGAAGATGAAGATGTACTTGTACATTTATGTACCAGGTAGCTTGCTGGCCGAAACCCTTGTTGGTCAGTCGTGGTGCATTACAGTGTTTGCAGTCTGCACTAGTTATGAGACTACAATAGCCTCTGTACTGTACCTGCTCCTGCCAGAAATTTACAGATTTATCTAGGCTCTTAGAGTCGTCCTTGACTAGACTAGAATATTGGTATGGACAGATATGGAGTTTTGAATTTTAGTGAGGCTCCATGTTTAGATTGATGCTTGCATGATCTACAGTATAAACTATAATGTTCATTCACTACACTTCTCACTGGGTGGTCGCCACTCAATCATTTATAGATAGAGCATCATAAAAAAAGTAGCCCTTGACCCTTGACCATGAAAAACAAACCCTGCAAAAATATTGCTTGTATACCAGTAATCTTTGTTCAAGAATACCATGAATACTAGTAAATTCTCAACCTCAGTAAACGAAACAGTATTCCAAATAGTCAATGTCAAAATGTTTAGTTTATCAATCTGTCTTTCCTAACTGTACGTTTTATGACATAGGAAAGCCTAGAAATGTTCCTTGATATACTACCCGGCCCTGGGGATATTACAAGAGTATTTTGCCAGTTGGCTTGTTGTCAGCCTGCAGTTTACAAAATCTTTTCAAAGTGCAGGTGATATGAAGGCTTACTCATTCGTTGAATATTTTTGTTTGAAGTCACATAATTTGGCAAAACTGTCATTCAATTCAATTCAAGACTTTATTCCAGACTGCAAGAGCAGAGGTCCATACCATATTTACATCTACATGTACATGTATATAAACAATGTAGAGTTGTAGACTAATCTATTCATATACCGTACATGTAGACCTGCATGTTTATTTAATAGTTTAAAATTGAGATAGTTTGGCAAAGTTGGTATTATAATTTTAGACTCCATTCTTCAGTGTAAACATGTACTTCTTAATTTCAAACTGTGATCAAACACTGTAAATGCAGTTTGCACTTTGAACAAATTTCGTTCGGCAGACATGTGTGCTAATATGGTCATACAGTACATAGGCGTACATGGACTGCATGTTGAATCATCATGTTTGCAGTGTGATCATGAAAAGAGATTGTGGCCATTTAAATTTACTTGGAATTTGAACCAGTAAATCATGCTACATGTATCTCTCAAGGAACACAAGTATGAAATATATGGCAACTCTCTGCTTGAAACATTTAATATACTAGTTGTACATATACAGCCATCCTTCGTACCAGTATAAATACAAAAACATATCTATGAACCTTTGAAAAGAAAACCTGAGCACCAGGAATGACATGCCATACTGCATGATATATCATTTACAAGGATAAAAAGCAAAGGAAACATATTGTTTTTGACTTTTTGTTTATCACATCGATGACAGACACTCCAACATTAAATATCACATTGGATTTGAAACCAGGCTTGTAATTTACAGCTAAGCGATCAATCATTTCAATGTACACCCAGCAGATGAAACATACCAGGTTTTTTATGAAGTGGTTAAAGAATAAGATTTATCGAGCCTATCAAGATTGACTGTTGATATCTGCTGACAAACATGCAGTTTTTAGAAGCTGTAGATAAAAGTGAAATGATAGTCTAAACATTATTAAGTATCCTTTCTTAGCCAAGGGATTATACTATTAGTTTCTCTCTATCTCTCTCTTTCTGTAAATAATGTAAAGACAGAAAATGAACAGGGAGTTTTCATACATGTATAATGTTTCATCTGCATTACAAAGTCTGAAATCAAGTTTTATTTTTTGAAGATTTTGAAGGTTTCATTTTCTATCTAGGAGATTGGGAAACTAAATGTATACTGTACCTGTACCAGTACATGTATACACCCAACTATTGTAAATGTGTTGTTGTTTTCTTTTTACCATAGTGCAATAATGATTCACTGCCTTTTATTTTGCCTACTTTTATATTCAGTGATTCCATTCCATTTTACATTTCAATTCAGGTTTAATTTCTCCACCACCACCCCCCCCCCCCCCCTCCTTTCTCTCTCTCTCTCCCTCTCTCTCCTCCTCCCTCTCTCTCCTCCTCCCTCTCTCTCTCTCTCCCTCTCTCTCTCTCCCTCTTTCTGTCTCTCTTCCTCTCTTCCTCCCTCCCTCCCCGTCAGCATTGCCATAGTCAGAGATGTACAGTATACATGTATAGCATAGAATAGCTAAGAGAATTACCTGTATTTTTGCCATATATTGAGCAAGCTAAAACGGGCATTATTCAACCTCCCTGTACTGTTTCATTTGTGCTGCACTAAGCTGTGATGAATTAACTTGAAAGCTTTGTGTTTATTTTTAACTTTCTAGAGAAAGCACCTTCGTACCTCAATCCTTTCTACAAATGAATGGGTTTCTGTCAACACTATTTACCCAAGTCTCTGGACCCTGGGCAATTTAATACCTCTATCCATTTGCAAATTAGGGGCTGATGAAGGATAGATTCTGAATGGCATACCCATGTACTTTTTGTTAGGTGATGAATGATTCTTAAATTGTTCTTTCTCCATCTTTATACTGATTTCAGTTGTTAGGATTGGGGATCGCCTTGAAAACAAGCCTGCTGTATTTGTGCCCTTGTATTCTGTCTAAATGTCTATAGACTAAAGCACAAATGTACTAGCCTGCAAATATTGAAATTCTTATGGGTTTAAAAAAAAGTGGTAGCCTGGAAGGAAACTAAATTCTTGTACTGTAAGTGACTCGAGAAATGCAAATTACAATTTGTTTCTATAAATTCAGGGTTGCCAATTGCTATCAGAGAAGCACAGTTTAACCACGGAGGTATCCTCCTACCTCCTTGGTACATTTAGCTTGAATCATGGATGCTTGAATGACAGTGAACAAAAATACATGGGGGCTCGGGGCGATTTAGCCCCAGAAATGCCCAAAAGAGCCCCCGAAAGTCATAAAAGTGCCCCCAAAAATTTGCATAGAGTTTAATGCAAAACAAATTAAAGAGTGTTATTTTCATGCAAGCAAGCTTGAAAAGTAGCCCAAAATTTGTCTCTCCCCTGAATCAAGGTGTACAGGTTTCAAACTGAAACTCGACTGATTATGTAACACCTGTTGAGAGCCATAAGGGTGTTAACTCATTGTTGAAGTGTATGATTTTATCATAACTCATAATATACAGGTACATGTATGGGTCCACACTCCACACTCACAGGAAAGAGTTTAATTATTCCTATAATTAATGTGAATTTATAACATTCCATCATTACATCTAAATACATGTATTTTCAGTGAAACATGCAGAGATGGACATACATGTATATTTCTGGCCATGCTGTGCAGTGTGCACTATTGAACTCCAAATACAGTGTAGGTCAAATTTGAATACTGGTGTGTGCTTGAGATATAATCGAATTATTGTTAAGCAGCAATGCATTGTACGCTGCCATACGACCCTATCCGCTCATGCTATTACTAACTGCGTAGCTTTTGAATGTAGATGTGTGTTGGTGTTTTTTTCAGAGCAATAACTTCACCATGCCATTGTAATGCTGATTGTGACTGAATAGACCATTAAACACGGACATTTACGTGAAAGAATCGGTATAGCTACATTTTGTAGCTCTCACATTTTGCATGGTTCTAAAAATTGCTTGTGCAGTGATATGAAAGCATTTGTTGATTGCAAAAGTACCTCAGCCTTGTAGTTATTTTGCATTATGCTTTAGACAAGCATATACACATGTGCACATTTACAACCATTAACAAAAATCATATTTATTCAAAATGACCAGATGAGAAAATGTACCGGGTAATGAATGAATTTGTGGATTAAAAATTGATTTCTTTTCATAAATTCAGGTATTTTAACACCTGAAAAGCAAATAGGGGTATTTAGATTCATCAATGTCTCTCACAAATACAAATCATTATGAATTATGAAGGCATTTGCATTATTCCGATCAAAGCTTTAAATTGGTGAAATTATGTCTGCAGTCTGCAATTACACTCTCTTCTGAATCATGCTACATTGCAATTTTTGTAGGTGATAACAGTGTGTGTATGCCCATATAGGGGCCCTAAGTGATTGTGACCTTGAAAGTTGTCGGTAATTGATCAATTGGGAAATGATTGCAGAGCATGGGCAGGTGGAGGAGAAAGGTGGTGTAAAATGTTTGTAGCTAGGCAACGGCAATTGATTTCCATGAGCGAGTGTTTAAATTGTATGTACTTGTATGTGAAAGCCAATCAATTTTCTGAACATTCTAATAAATTGCAGGTCGTACAAATATTGCTAAGTATTGCTGCTCACTGCACAGTATGTCTGCATACGTCATTACGTTGTAGTTTTCAGCCTGAAGGCCATTTTTGCCATTTTTAAAATTTTTAAAATTTTTAAAAGACTAGAGAGGTCAAGTTGCATCGAGTATGTGGCTTTAGCACTCTATGAAAGAATGGATGTTATTTAAAGCAATGTCTAAGTTAGTTATTTTCACAATTATACAGCCATATGTGTTGTAACTGTACCAGACTACCAGTCTATTCCACAGTATATTTTCTGTGAAAATTATGAAGTGGGGGTTTCGTGGAATCATTTGCATTCACGACTTCACGTGCAAAAGTGCGCCATTTGGTAGATCCTAGATAGCTCAGTTTCAGTAAAATCTCCTTGGTTTCAGGGACAAAAAGTGTTTACCATTCTCATTTCACATGTACATGTACAGGTATCTTTTGCTCTCTCTAGCCAGTAAATTTACAGAAATGCTGTAGAATATAAAGCTGATCTGTGATAACATCCTGTAGCAACTGTATTAATATGCAGGTAGTTTGATGCGCATACATGTACCTTGAAAATCATGTTTTTCACACGACTGGTTACAGGCTCATTTTATGGTATATAGTAGGCAAAACATTGATGTAGATACTTCCTTTTTCTTTGTTGCTGTTTTCATTTTTGTGGAGTGTCTAAGGTTGACAACATTTAAATTTCATTTTTACTTATCAGTGCCGTCCAAAGCCATTTAGAATAAAGAATTTATTATGCGTACTAGTAGAAGTCTCTGCAAGCATTTTATTCTTCTTTTACATAATATGTTGGCAACTTGGCATACATTTTCCCACTTCCTGTTTCTGATAAGGTACTTTTCACAATTTTCATTGTGTTTTTTTGGAACATATGTTTGGTTTTCACTTCCTAAACTTGTCTTATATTTTCTCTTCCTAAACTTGTCCTGTATTTTCACTTTAAAGTCTTTGTTGAATTTACATTTTACAAATGCCAAGCTAAGCATATCAATCCCCAGAAGATGCATTGCTTCAATATTGCAAAATGGCAGCACAATATTCAGATCTAGCTGTGTTACCATGACAATGGATTACCTTAATGCCTTCATTGTGAAAGCATCCATTATGTTATCTTTTGTATTTAATGGACTTGTACATGACAGCTCACATCCTTAATACTCCTGCATAAAGTAACATATTACATGCATTTACATGTATATTCCGTTTTAGGATGCGCACGTACCGAACTACAGGTACCTGTTATAAAGGTAATCTGCAGGAGTTCCCATACCCTTTGATATGACAGACTTAGATTATGTTAGATAACTATATAATTTGTTTATTTGACATTGATTCTTACGTAGTGGCTATTAATCAATGTATTTAATAATAACTGTCGACTATAAAAAACACTAAAGAAATAATCTAAGTAACAAATTAACATAATATATAAGACATCAAACTTTATATTTTTGTGACTATTGTCAGTGACACAATATATATTGCATCATATGTAATAACTTGTAGCTTGTAGTGACAAATATTATCTGCAATTATCAGTAACACATTATCTATCAAAATAGAAATTGAAAGTACTTACAAAGTAAAAACAACATTCTGAAACATTCTGAACCAAAAATGGGAATGATTTGATCTCAATTCAGAAAAATGAGATCAAATCATTCCTATTTTTGGTTCATAATGTTGTCGTTATTTCTCTTGGTATTTAATTATGATACAGAAGTGCAAATTGCATGTATAATATTTATGTGTGTTTGAAAAGCCAAACAATAATCATGTGGCAGTCAGCTTGGAAATTCCCTTGAGGTTGTATTCTTGTAGAAGTTTTGAATTTGAATTATTACTAAGAAAAATTTGCCCTGTCTCTAATGAAGAAAAGAGAGAGAGAGAACGAAAATGAAGACGACGCCATATACAACCTTGGCCAAAATAGAACTGGTATGTTAATGAGCAGCATCATTATTTGTTATTTATAGCTGAAATGCAAGGGTGTGTCAATTAAGAACTACGTGTAAACAATGGTATGTAGACTTATTAATTACAAAAACAACGCAGAGGGTTACATAATAATGTTTGTTCATCAGCTTTGAACAATTACCCTGTAAAAGAAACCCTTAATTAAGATATTGTAGTCATCCCTTGTGTTATTTGATCTAAAAGATATATCTGATAGTCTTGCTCCCAGAGAGCTGATTGCATTTCAGCTGTATTTATTTTAAATAAACTATATTGCAGTTCTTATGCTAGTGAATATTTCTTTAAATATTGCAGTGATCATGATTTTTTTTGCTCACTTTGCCTTGTTGAAATGAAGTGATGTATTTTTAATACTGATAATCATCAATTATTCATTTGTAACATGAATCGTTCCTTTTGTAATACTCATAACTGTTACATTTTTGCTTTCATGGAAGAAAGACGGTTTATGTACTTTGCTGGGTTTGTAATCCAAATCTGTGACTGAAGGGATTTCATAATACCGAGTGAGAAGTCACGGACCTCCTTTTTTTCATCCATTGGTTAACTTTCGATCTTCTTTTAAGATTTCTGTATATTTCCAGATAATATTTGAGTTCCTCAAGCAATAGTTACCTTGAGTTTCAATAGAAATTATGTAAAATATAATTGATGTCATGCGTAAAGAGCCATTTTTACAGAAATTATGTTAATCAGAGGCAACTGCCCCCATCCCCCCCCCCCCCCAGTCAATGCCCTTATCGTCACAGATGCATTTGAAATCATTCCTTGATTAATAAGATCCTGATCAGCTTTAGAATGTACTATCAATTTTGAATGATTAATTAGTAGGCTATTTCATTTAAAATGTTAAAAGTACTTGTTCTCTGCTTTCTGATTTAAGATGTATTCCTGTGTGGTTAATGTGTGCATTTACTGTATCTCTGTACTATATCTCTGTATTCAACGGTACTATTGTATTCCAATTACTAGTCCTGTCTGTATTGGTTGTGGTTTACTACCTGTATGTTTATTTATGTTATGTGCCTTATTATGTTGATGTAAATATGTGTATAAAAATAAATACCCTGATATATTATGAATTACTAAAGATATATTATCAAAGTCAAATAAACGAAATTACACCATCGAAAAAATATCAAGTGTGCAAATTTGTGGTATATATATATATTGATTCATGTTAAATTTGTGATATGTTGTATTTTGCATCAGAATTCTTGGAAAAATCTGCAGATGGTTATTTATTTGCTTTTGTTGTCGCTGTATATTGATTACATAATTTAAACACAAAATGTAATAACAAGATGTTAAGGCATTTAGATGATTTATAATAATTAATGGTCGTATATTAGGTGACAAGACCGCAAAGACTTTTTAGAAATCAACTCAAGGATGATTCAATATAATGTACATTAAAGTATAACATAGAATTCATGTTCAGATTAAACTAATAACGGTATTGTAATGTCTGCCCATTGCAATAGGTGATGGATGAGACGAAATTGCAAAGGTTAATTTTTTCATAAGTCTTTGCGATCTTGTCGTGTTCAACTGTGTATGCATTTTCAAGGGCAAGAGCATCCAAGAAGGAGAGAGATGAGAGAGCCAAAGAAAGAGTGATAGATCGAGAGGGAAACAAGAGGAAGAGACAAAGAGGAACACTAAAAGAGATGTCCATTCAGATACTTCTTTTGGTACTAATTAAAGAAATATTTATATGAAAACCATCACTCATCGTTGTCTAAAATGTATACAAGAGTAATGACAAGCATTTCATTTCATTCTGTCAACTTGGACTCCTGTCATTATTGATGACCCAATCCTCTCTTTGTCTTCGGAAGTCGGTAATTAAAGCTATTCACATGGTCGTTAAACACACTTGACTTTCTTTATCACGTCAAGAATTGGTTGTCAATTAGTTTAGACTTGCCGAGGCACTCGCTTGGCTAAGCATCCGTAAAACATCAACACCGGGTCGCGCTGACCATGGGGAGATGGGGGATCCCCCCCCCCCCCACAGGCCGATATAGATATTTTGGCTGGAGGACCGGTCGATCTGCGGTCTGAGGGCCGGTTGACGATGTATGCGGTACAAAATTAAACTGCCCGGTCACGTCGAAATTCCTTAATCGAAGTTCAGTCCAAGTCTACCCTTTTCACTGCGATCGAGAAAAAAAATGATATTATTAAATGTTCTGAAGAACCGTTCATTAAGGAATAATGCTACGGTCACAAAGGTTCCTACGAATCTCCCTGTTTTTTCCATTTTCTTCCCGAATTTCCATTGTCTGAAAATCGTTCGTAATGGCATTTGTGACCGAGGCTTTAGCAAATGCTCCAGAAATTAATGGATAAACAAAGAGCGCAATCCTCCCCAGCTCGTTGGGGGAGGGGGGGGGGGGGGGTAGATCTGGGCAGCCCCGGGTAATGTTTAAAAATATCTTCTCCTGTGCTAATTGCGCCACTGCATACTTTCATAACTCGAGTCGGAGCAAAGCCATGCAGTCTGAAAACAGCCCCCATTATCATTGCCTCCGGTGAAGCATATGGTTTTAATGAGAAATAAATCAATCATGGATTTCTCTAATCATACTGGTATAAAGAAAAATTATCAAGGTCATTTCAGCCTCGCACAATAATATATTAGGGAGGCTGGCAGGGATTCATATTATCATGGTGTTTCTGTACTTTAACTTCGTAAAGGTACTCTTCAGAATAAGTGGTCAAAGACAAACATTATTCTCTACGTTTTAAGAATGAAAATTGCATTTAAAAAGAATGCATCCACCAAATATAAGACTTATTAGATATGATACTTTGCTCTATATATAGGTGGCAATTTTTCACATTTACATTCATATTCTTGTGTGTTCGATGTAAAGCCCTTCTCATTGTAGGATGCTAATTCGCACCCTGTAACACTATTGGGTGCTTCTATATTAGACTCGAAATTACCATTTCTTTGTGCTATATAGTGAGTGTTTCTTCTCCTTCTTCTTCCTTTTCTTTTCTTTTTTAGGATCTATCTATTTTTTTCTTCTTCTTTTTCATGTTGGGAGCCCTAAATTCGCCAAAAAATTGACGGCAAAATTTAATTTAAATTGTATCATATAAATGTGAAAGAGGATGACATGTCATTCAAACACAAACTTTTGAAGATCCCCCACCTCCTCCCCTCCCCACCCCACCCAAAAGAAAAATGTGTTTGAAGACAAATATTGATAAAAGAATACATAATTAATTTTGGGTTTTCTGTTGTATACGCAGAAAACCTAAATGTTGTCTTCTTTCATCAATATTCGACCTCAAACACATTTGTTTTGAAATTCCTTTGCAGAAATGTGTCTTAAATGGCATCCTCTTTCACAATTATGATACAATTTAGGTGAATTGTTGCCATCAAATTTTTGAGGCTCCCAACATTTTAGAGGGTCTTTAAAGATTTGTTTTTCTTTTGCACAATTTTTTAACCACTTTCTTCACTTAAAAAAACACACATAATGTATAGAACACAGAAAGGCCGGTGAGGCGTTGCTCGCTTTTACCATGCTTTTACCAGGCTTTTACCCAGTTTGCAGCTGCTAATTGACATTGATTGATGACAGAAAGAAATAAGTAGGAGGTTCGCTCCATTGCCAATGTATTGTGTTGTCATAGCTGTATAATCTTGCGTGTGCCGCCGCGGCGCGCCGGTGTGCCGGTGATATTACAGAATACTTTTTATCTCGTGCCCTTTGTTGGCCCCGTCTGGTATGTTTTCATTTACCACACAAGGCCAGGCTGGTATGATTTCATCTATAGAAGGCATCTTGCTCACCGCAGATTTTGTATGCCTCTGCTTGAAATATCGTCCGAACCACAAACTAAACTTAGCATCCCGCCATTTTTCATCTATAACGTATATATCTATATAACGGATCTTTGGATCTGTTATTGATGTTTGGCCGTGATCATATATTTAGGAAAATGATTATCAACAACCAGATTGAATCATGTTTGGGTTTGCCAAATATTGTCACATTCGAATATTATACCTATATCAAAGGCGACAATATGGCGGTAATTTAATAAACCTTTTATTCTCTTGTCAGGAGTCCCCTAAGGTTGTTCACGATGTGTCTATGCAACAATGGTTTTAGACGAAACAAAAAGCAGCTCTTGCTGTAAATACTTTACAACGCTGTGGGGCAGGTTAGGATAATTGGTGCCGCGAATATTTAAAATGTATAGCAAGTTTGCGATACCCTTATCGTCATGGAAACACCCTATGGTCATTTCGTCGATGAAATTATGTATGACTACGTTCACAACAATCAATTTTCGTTTCGGAGTCTCAAAATTGACCCAAGGCCAAATCGCATTGCTCCAAACTCATTCTTTGCTCGATGCCACCGAAATGATAGAGCTCTTCAGTGGCGTAGTTCGTTCCAAGTAGAGAAGGGGGGGGGGGGGGGCGGGTGGTGGTAATCGCAATCGGGACCCGAGATTTTTCGCGCGAAAAATATATATACGACTAATCGAGATGAATGAGAGATTTTGAGAATAAAGTCGGACTCAATTAAGGACTTTCTATACCCTACTCTTAGTCTTTTGTTGACATTATAAAGAGATGTTTGCACTACTATAAGAGTAACTTGAATTAGTATTTTCAAAGATTTAAAAACTGATTGGTTTCCTTGAGAAAAAAAAAACGGGTTATATAATGAACACACCGACCCTCCCTCAAAATTGAGGGATGTATACCCTCATCACCCCTCCCCTCCCCGACGCCCATGGATCTTTCTTGACCTCTGTAATCGCTTGTCATTTTGAACAAGGTGTTGTTCTTGTCAAACTTGGCCTTTTCTCATGGTTCGATTGTTGGTGTTTTCATACATATCGTATAGGTCACGGATATTTGCCCTATACACAGCTGGCTTTTCTTCCCTATATGATTGTGTTCTCCGGGACAGGCACTAGGCCTTTGGATGAGAAAAAAAGGGTGATCACAACAATCTCGTTGGACATGTATTGTACTTTGTCTTCTATATTCGACAAATTAACAAGGTTTCAATAAAGTAAGATAATATTCATTTGTCCTACTAATCTACTCGAACATAAGCTATTTTAGGTAATTTTTCTCCATAGTTTGGAGGTTCCCTTATGTTTCGACGTCTTGTAAAGACGGCGGTAACAGTAGGCATTATGTCGCTGAATAATAGCATTGAGATTGAATACAGAAATACAAGATACAAAGTTTCAATAGTCTTTATTCACTCTTATACTCCTCTCGTATGTAGTACTTATCATCTTAATTATATAGCTCAGTGAATTTTTCACTACATTTTCCTAGTAATGTAGAAGGAAAAAATCCAGAAAGTTCTTTTTTGTCCTACTTAAAAATGGGAAAGAATACGCGCAACTCACAGTCATCAAAATCCACAGGCTCCCATAACATTTTTTAACAGATTCTTTTTATATCAGTTTGCTAAAAAAGTTGAATACATTTAAAGATATAGACCGGTAGTGGTAAAGTTGCGGTTCAAGTGTTTTGTGTGCAAAATATCCATTCAATATTGTTCAAATATTGCTTTCAGAGGTTTTGATGGCAAGACTTCAACCTAAATTCGCAAAACTGCAGAAATATAATTATGCCCACTATGATGTTTTACATTGAAGTGCATTCGCGATATCCATCAAGGCCGGACTCGATATGATAATTTACCAGATATAACAATTAGTAGGCGGTTTCCCGGCGAAAATTTGTATCATCACGTATTATTTCACAGTCATGATTGGTAATAACTAATAAGAGCTTCCATTCCAAAACTGGCCTTTACCTTTAAAACAAGTTTCATTATGTCAAGTTGGTCATCCTTTTCTTTTCTTAATTTTTTAATATTTATTATCTTTGGGTTTTTCTTTTTCTTTTTAAGGAGAGTGAGATGGGGTTGTGTGTGTAAGTAAAAGAGAAAAAATATACAAAGGAAGACAGAGATTAAAGAGCTAAGTAAAACAGACACAACATGCATTATAAGTACTATAGATGGAGACAGACAGAGAGTTGGAGAGGGAAAGAGAGAGGAAAAGAGAGAGGGGAAAAGAAAAAAAAGAGAGCCCGCGGGAGACAGAGAGAGGGGGACAGTGGAAATCTGAAAACATGGAGAGAAGAGCAGGGATTCCATGGCCCTCCCAGCATGACGACACAGCAACTATATGACATCATGCAAACAATCTGAAAGTCGTCAAAATATGACACTGCTGTTTATTTGTCATGACACTAACTTTCTGTCCTGGGGAGATCAAGTGTCTATACCCTGCATTTATGTGTGGCACGATCGCTTCTCAAAAATGATATAATAATAGGCCTATGGTTGGTTCTTGTTATCTTCATAGTTTCGGTACGTCTTTATTCACTGCTTTTCTCTCTCTCTCTCTCTCTCTATTGTTCTCTCTCGTGTATGTAAGCTTTTTAATTCAATAACAATAAAAAGCAACATGCCAAAGTATGATTGATATTCCTCTTTGCATAAATGAAGGTGTATAAACTGGAACTACGAACATCCATGGAGCTCTTGGTAAACATAATTAGAAAGGAACATAATACATAACCGTTAATACATATTAAACGATTGCAACCAAAAGTCATAATTATTACAAATTAGCTTGTGTATTAGTTTCTAATTAAGGAATTGATTGATAAAAAAAAGTTTGCACGATAGGGCATTTTATTACACGATGAAAATGGGAATAGATGAATATTATACATTGAAACCTCTTATACTGTTCGTTTGCCACTTATTCTCATGTTTTAGCTGAGACGAATGCCAGAGTATGTACCAGCAGGGGCGTCGCTAGACCTTTTTCAGTGGGGGGGTGTAGAGGCCAACGATTTCCGACAAAACTAGCCAATTACCGACAAAATTAAATGTCCAATATCTACAAATTTAACCCTATAAACCTGGGGCCGAAGGCTAAATTGTTTTTCTTATGGACTATCTATAGTACTTGCGTATGCGCAAAGGGTCATTTTCCTCGACGACATAAATATACGAATTATTCGTCAACTTAGTCAGCATCATAGCTAATTATTTTAATGCAGGCGCGGAGCTAGGATCTTATTTTAGGGAGAGGCGGTAGTGAGCAAGCAAATCACTTAAAGAGCGCGCGAATTAGGGGAGGGGTGTGGGTGATAGGCCTCCCGCGCGAAGCGCGGAAGCTTAGACGTTTCCTTAAATTATTAGGAGAAGAAGACGATTTATTGTACCGTTCTCGACTGTTAATCCTTGTCTGAATTCAGTTTGTCCCCCTCCCGCGCAAAGCGCGGAAGTTTTGACGTTTCATTAAATTATTAGAGAAAGAAGACGATTCGTTGTATCGTTCTCGACTCGTCTAAATGAAGTTTCTCCCCTTCCGCGCGAAGCGCGGAATTTTTGGCGTTTCATCACAATATAGAGAAAGGAAGACGATTCCTCCGTACCGTTTTCGACTCTTATTAACCCCTATTCATCTTAATTCAGTTTCCCCCTCTCGCTCGAAGCGCGGAAGCTTTTGACGTTTCCTTAAATTATTATAGAAAGAAGACGATTCGTTGTACCGTTTTCGACTCGTCTAAATAAAGTTTCCCCCTTCCGCGCGAAGCGCGGAATTTTTGGCGTTTCATCACAATATAGAGAAAGGAAGACGATTCGTCGTACCGTTGTTGACTCTTAAACCTTGTTTGAATTTAGTTTCCCCGAAAATTTTAAACCTCTGATTTCTTTAGCTATAGGAAAGTGAAACTTCGAGAAAATACAAGTATTGTAGTTGTCACTCTTGAAGTCGCCTTTTTTTAATCTGAATTCAGTTTCCCCTCTCGCGCGAAGCGCGGAAGCTTTGACGTTTCCTTAAATTATGAGAGGAAAGAAGACGATTCGTTGTCCCGTTCCCGACTCGTCTAAATGAAGTTTTCCCCTTCCGCGCGAAGCGCGGAATTTTTTGGCGTTTCATCACAATATAGAGAAAGGAAGACGATTCGCCGTACCGTTTTCGACTCTTATTATTAAAGCCCTATTCATCTGAATTCGGTTTCCCCCTCTTGCGCGAAGCGCGGAAGCTTTGACGTTTCCTTAAATTATTAGAGAAAGAAGACGATTCGGTGAACCATGCTCGACTCTTAATCCTTGTCTAAATAAAGCTCCCCACTCCCCCGCGAAGCGCGGAAGCTTTGACGTTTCCTTAAATTATTAGAGAAAGAAAACGATTCGTTGTACCGTTCTCGACTAAATGAAGTTTTCTCCTTCCGCGCGAAGCGCGGAATTTTTGGCGTTTCATCACAATATAGAAAAAGGAAGACGATTCGTCGTACCGTTTTCGACTCTTATTATTGATATTGATATATGGTGGTGGTTATTTTACCTGACAGCTAAGAAAGCAATAAATGCTTGTTAATAAGCAACCAGAAGACCGACGGCTAAAGGTCCTCTCCGAGGGACCTGGTAATGAGGATTAATGCCTTATCAAAGGGCACTAGCGCATTGACTTGGTTTCGAACCCGGGTCACCGGATTACGAGACCACTGCTCTACTGACTGAGCTATCGCGCCTCCTCTAAATTAAGCCCTATTCATCTGAATTCAGTTTCCCCCTCTCGCGCGAAGCGCGAAAGCTTTGACGTTTCCTTAAATTATTAGAGAAAGAAGACGATTCGGTGTACCGTTTTCGACTCTTAATAAGCCCTATTTGTCTGAATTCAGTTTCCCCCTCTCGCGCGAAGCGCGGAAGCTTTGACGTTTGCTTAAATTATTAGAGAAAGAAGACGATTCGTTGTAACGTTTTCGACTCGTCTAAATGAAGTTTTCCCCTTCCGCGCGAAGCCCGGAATTTTTGGCGTTTCATCACAATATAGAGAAAGGAAGACGATTCGTCGTACCGTTGTTGACTCTTAAACCTTGTTTGAATTTAGTTTCCCCGAAAATTTTAAACCTCTGATTTCTTTAGCTATAGGAAAGTGAAACTTCGAGAAAATACAAGTATTGTAGTTGTCACTCTTGAAGTCGTCACAGCGGATAAAAAGTCACAGTTCGTAGGGGAAAAAACTTGTCGGCCGACCGACAATATACATCGCACCGACTTCAAACTTCTGCATTGATATAGTACACGAGGATCGAGCAAGAATACCGACACAGCTGACCCGACACAGAGACATATTTACCCGTGTCATTCTTGCTCCCTCGAAGAGACGACTCCACCGGTCCACCCAACAACCCCCTTCTCTCTTTTACTCCCACTACTCCTCTCTCAGGCTCTTACCTCCCCTCTCTCTCCTCTCTTTTATTCCCCGTTTCTTTTGTTTCCCTTTTACTCTTTTTTCTTCTTTTTTCCTTTTCTTTCTTTTCTTTCTTTTCCTTTCTTTTCTCTCCTCCCTCTTTTTGTTTTTTCTCTTTCTTTCTTCTCTTTTCTTTCCTTTCTTTTCCTTTCTTTCCTTTCTTTTCCTTTCTTTCTTTTCTTTTCCTTTTTTTTTTCTTTTCTTTCCCTTTCCCTCTCTCTTTTTTTCCCTCTCTTTTTTTTCCCTCTCTTTTTTTTCCCTCTCTTTTTTCCCTCCCCCTTTTCTCTTTTTTCCCGACGGCAGCGCAATTTTACCGACAATATCCTGACAGGTGGGGGGGTGTCGCACCCCCCCACACCCCCCCTTTGGCGACGCCCCTGTGTACCAGCACACCGTTTTTGACGGATGCTTAATCTTCCTCATTAGAATATCATAAGTAAGTCAAGTAGTATGATGAATAAGAATTTTCCTTCTCGCCCAGTTGTAAAGTTTCTGTAATATACCAAAATGCGAACACGTGTCACGTTAATATTACTCCCCGCAAAATACTCCTTTTGTGTTTGCTACGCTGAAGATACCTTTGTGAGTCCCTGGTGAATGTAAACAAATTTCAATTTGAAAAATGCTGAGACCGTTTTCCCATCTTTTAATCTAGTTTTTATGCGAAACGTCACCTTTTAGACCGAAATTTCATCTGGTAAGTAAATCCTGCTATTCTATAGTTAACTTGCATATGTTTACGATTGATCTAGTCTAGTATGTTCACGGCGTGAGTGAGCTAATAAGTAATGGAGCTAGAATCTAGATCTATAGATCTAGAATCTATTTTTCAAAAGCCCGTTCATGCCGCGTACAGTTTCATGATGTGTGTACTTGTTTGAGGATGTGTGTACTTGTTTGAGGATGTGAGGGCAATGCAGATCCGATCGTGACTAGATAATGTACTGCGATAGGTGGCTCCTCGGCCACGTGCATGTGGGTGTTGGGGGAGTTCTGAATTTGAATCTGAAAATACTCATCAGCATCAGTATACGGTAGTGTGAGGTGACGTGATCCTGTTGAAACTTCTGGTCATGTCAGCGATGGAGTAAAGTAAGAAGGACTGGGTGTGTGCATGAAATAATAAACAAATATATTTTCACTGAAAATGCTGTTGTTTGTGGAACATGAGAATCAGTGAACGATGAACCTGGTTGGTATGTATGGAAGTCAAAATTTCAGTCTGTAAAGTGTCATGACTCGGACTCAAGACTAGGACCCCGTTCTCACTCACTTCCTACTAGATCCTAGACTGATCCAGACTAGATCAGTGGTCTTCTGAACCAGTTCGCTTCCTAGATTGCCCCAAACCGATCTAGCGTGCTATGTGAACATAAACCGTGCACGGAAGCGTTCTTCAAGCAGAAGTGAGTGTGTTTTGGCGGGAAAGAGAGAAAGAGATTACAGTCCATGAATAAAATAAGGAAAGATAGAAAGACAATGATAAAAACAAAGAATACCATAAGAAAAGGTGATAGAAAGAAGAAACAAAGGAAAACATAAGGAAAGACAAAAAAAGAGAAAGTAAAAAAATAATATAAACAAAGAATAACATATTAAGAGAAGGTGATAGAATTCACTTCAATTGAATTCAAGATTTATTAAAAACATGTGTCGCAGCCCAATGGCTGAATTGGTCATGTGTACAAATAAAAGACTCATTACATATATTTCAAACATAAAATACAGTTACAATTGATTTGTCAAAATTGAAATATGTATAATTAATATGGTAAGATTGCTTGGGCAGCAAAAAGAAGAAAACAGAAGATAAATGTTTTGTAACATGAAGTCAGAAAAAATGAGAGGAGAAAAATGTACATGAAGAATAGAAGTAAAAGATGAAGTTGTAAAAGTGTATGTACATCAAAAAAATATAAATTGCATACATGTACATGTACTTTTAAAGAGTCATTAAGAAAATATATGAATATGAAATTAGAAATGAAAATATTCTTTTCATAACATTGACGTTTGATATTGCAAGTATTTGTATTATTTAGGCCTGAGTCATGTCGGGATTTTCATAAACCGGGTCCCGACGGCCTTGCACCGATCGGGACCCGGTGTCCCGAAATCGGCTCGCAGGATTTGTCACTTGCCTCTATAAAAAGCGCATATCATCAGTATGTCCCTTAAAAGTGACCTTTTTTATCAGTATAAATAAATCAACACATGCATACCTCGACACAGATTGGTATATTCTTCCATTTGACATTATTTTCATCCATGATTGGCGATGTTTAGTACCATTATCGTGCCTCTCAAAGTAAAAAAACTCGAGCAAAAATATAAAGACAACATTCGAGCCGCCATTTTGATTCATGCAGGTTGAATAAATCGGGTAAAAAAATATGAATGTTAGAATAATAAAACGGCTTTCTAAAAAATTCTTCTTTACAACATACCGATCAAATAATTTGTTAAAGAAAAATAAATATTTATCTCTTAATTTAAACATCGCATGCTTTTTTTTAAAAGCTGAAAATTACTTGGTAATCACAAGAAGTTTCGATACGGATAGCTGTTGCAAGGCAAGTTAAGACTAGTCTCGAAAAAATGCCAGTGCTCGTCGTTAGCTGTAAGGCGTGCCAGAACGAACCCAAACAAAGACGTGGTCGTAACGAGAAAAAAATCATTAAAAGCTACGAGAGCACAATTGGAAAGACAACTACTCACGACGAGGAGCACTGCGCATTTTCCGAGACTAGTCTGAACTTGCCTTGCAACAACTATCCGTATCGAAACTTCTTGTGATTACCAAGTAATTTTCAGCTTTTAAAAGAAGCATGCGGTGTTCAAAATCAAAGAAAAAATATATATTTTGTCTTTTAAAAATTATTCGATCGGTATGTTGTAAAGAAGCGCTTTTTAGAAAGCCGTTTTATTATTCAAACATTAATGTTTCTTTCAACCTGATTTATTAATCCTGCCGAGAGACCCGGCCAGTACAGTAGCTGGCTAGTAGCTGGCAAAAACAACCCCATGGGGCGAACTGCTTTGCAATTTATATCAGCAGTTCGAATTGATTCAGGATGAGCTAGAATATGATTGGTAACAATTAAATACTTAAGTTTTAAGGTGGATTGATTTTAGTGGTGTGCAAAACTGCACTTTCTTACATATTTCTTTATTTTTTTCGGAGCGTCGGTTTTCAAAAAACGAAACCGGGACCCGACGGCAACGGTCGGGTCCCGGTGTGATCGACCGTACCGACTCAAGCCTAGTATTATTGCTTAGAAAAATGATATTAAAAAAAATACAATCAATGCATTCTATCATTCATTTTCCTTTTGAGATAAAGTTGCTATTGAAGAAAAGGGGAACAGTATTTTGTTATTTTGGTTTGTTATCTTATGGAGAATAAAAATCAGGAAACTTCAACATTTATTAAAAGAATATAATACAAATAAAATAAATATTAATTCATCTATTTTGATTAATTGGGCTTGGCATTATTGAGAAGATCAACAAAGTAAGGTAGGGAGCTATTTTAGAACGATTGGTTGTGCACTTGAATGGTTGATATCTAGAAGCAAGGTGTAAGGAGATGGGTATGTTTTTCTGAGGAGGTAACCAGGTACTACATGTTTGGTGTTTGGTAGCAAAATCCAGACAGAGCTTTTCTCTTCTGCATCTAATTCAAGTGTTGTAAGGTTACATATTTGGCAAGCATTGGTATAATTTATGTATTGTGGACCCAACATGATTCTACATACTCTTTTTTGGACTTGTTCCCAAAAAACTAACAATCTATTCAATGATGCATGGCCTACATTGAGTTTGATCACTCTTCTAATAAGAATGTTATGGTACACACAACAGTGGATAAACTCTTTTCACCATTTTTACAAAAATTGTGGAGTAAAATAACCAAATAATGAGTGGTCGATAAACCAGGGCTGTTTCCAAATTGATGGGCGTCAATTTTGTCGACTATATCCTCAAAGAGCCATTTGGCTATGAAAGATTCTGTACTTTTTGCAAACTGACTCGTTAGTGCAATTGGTCAGAGATTATTGATGGTTTCGGATTAAGGGTTATCTGAGCTTGCTTCCACTGTCTTGGTACTATCGTTACTATCCCTCGTTGAAAGGATGATTAATCAGATCTGTCAAAGGTACACACAATTCATATGCAAATTCTTTCAAAATCTGAAGAGGCAAGTCAATCCTGCTTTACCAGTCTGTAATTTTCTTGATTTGAAATGCACTTTGTAACCTTGAGCCTGAGAACATGAACATGGACATGGTAATAAAAAAAAAAGAGTATTGTCTCTCTGTCAAGAGATGGTCAGATGCTATTGACACAAAAATGACAAAATGGTTGTTAATTGCATTCGCTGCTACTTTCAGTTGTTTTTGGATCAGTACCAGGGATATCTATAGTAACTGGGTCAGTAATCCTATTAGTAAAGTATTTTTTATTTGATTGTACCATGCTGATTGGGTTTCAGGTTTTAGATTACTGACATGAGTGCTATTATAATGACGTTCAGCTTCAGATACATGTACATGTAGGTATGAATAACTTTATTTCTGAGAACAATCCATAATGTTTTGTTACTTTTCTTGAAGGCCTTTTGCCTCCTTTGGATTAAAGATTAGAGACATTTTCCAGATGGATCTTTTGTTTGGTAGATTCCTTCCCATGTGTGTCCTGTGATCCATTGACCCAAAGCTCTTAATTCACTATCTCTTAGCCCCAGCGCACTATAGTTTGGCCAGGAGGGATAAGCCGCTCGTACATGTATGTGTAGTTTGACACAGAATCATTGGTATGTAGTGTAGAAAGTGGACATGAAGAATGATGCCAATCACACAGAGATGAGCACAAAATGACAGAGAGCTCTATCTATCTGAGTATCTTCTCCCGGTTCGAAGGTTGATGGCAACATCTCTCCATTTCACTCTATCTTCTGCCATTCTGGTGCACTCCTGTAGTTTTAGTCCACTCCAGTTCTTTACACTCTCTTCACAGTTGATTCTGGGTCTCCCCAGTTGATTCTAGTTCCTTCTACTTTTCCCTTTTTCCAACACATCCTTTTAGAGGATTTGGTGCCTTTTAACATGACCAAAGTAATTGACCTTTCTCTCTTAAAGGTAAAGACCAGTAATGGTCATGCGATTGCATTGTGAAAGAAACGTTGTGGAATCGATCAGAAAAGGTTGATCATCTAGCATCTAGCATCTGCAAGGTTCTGGAATCATCAAAATGATAAGAAATTTGGCCCATTCTTCGTAAAGTTACAAGCACTATACACAGAAGATGTATATGGGACTACCCTATCTCTCTCACCAGACCATGAGAGAAATAAATTTACCAAATATATGAATTAGTAGGCGGTTTCCCGGCAAATTTTTTATCATCATGTATTAGTCAAAACATATTCTTTCACATGATTGGTAATGAGAGCTTCCATTTCATTTTTTGAAATTGGGGCGTTGCCAATACTGGTCTTTACCTTTAAACTAATCCTACCAGAGCAATTTGTTTATCTCTTTGTTGCTGGTTTTCATTCCTTTCCAGGATATTTTCATCAGAGAGCACAATAAAAGATAATCCTTTTAAGTAGGCCATTGTCAATCCAGAAACTGGTTTGACCAACATGAAGAGTGAATAGGATTAATTAAACTCTAAGTCAAGAAAGCAGGTAATCAGATTAAGAGTTCACTAGTATGGCCATCATTTCCTCAGTATTGATTCAGTTAACTAGGGTTCCCCACTCTCTCTCATCGATTCTCTTCTCCTCTCTCTACTGTGTGGGGATTATGAGCATAACTCTATAGGCCTCTTTATCCCCCACTCTCCTTTCTCTGGAAAGTAATCCCCTTAAAGTCTGCTTGGGACATTGCAACCATGTGGTTATTCTCTTTTTGCTCCTGAACATTGTGAGGGGAGGACGTGTACTGGTATGGCTCCTTTTCTAGGTAAGAGAATAATATTCTCACTATTCTGACATTCTCAGTCTCAATCTAGAGTGATGTACATACATGTATATACCTGTATATTGCTAGGTAAATGTATTTCACTTCTTAGAACTTTGTTCACGCGATGAATATCATTTAAATTTGCACTCTCTGTCGATGATCTTTCATTAAAGGCAACTTGTGATTTGCTACTTATTTTAGTACATTCTCTGAAGACTTGTTTATTTCCTTGCCTGAGTCAGTGAGTTGAGTGAGAGTAATGTATCTCCTTTGGATTATAGGTGTATTATACATAAAATAAATAACTGTTTGCTTTTACTGATTCCCTAAATACAGTATAGTACTAGGTATAATACTCCTGATTTGGTGAAGCTAGGCATACAGGGTCTGAATGACTAAGACCCCGTTCTCACTCACTTTGAAAGTAGTCTTAGTTAGACCGCTCCAGAGGAACGGTTTGCAAGCGTACACACTCCGAGCATTTTTTTATGGCTCAAACCACTCCACGAGTCAAAGTGGTCTTGTTGCTATGGCAGCTCAGGTCAGCAGATCAATTTTTTCGCGCGCGGAATACAAACCGTATGTACCGTACTACATGTTTCGCACCGAAGGTCACTAGCTCACTTCCGTTCAAAGTACGCTTTCCGTTCACATTGCACGTTAGAGCGCTCCAAACCGCTCTTAATAAGACCCGCTCCTCAAGACCACCTCGGAAGGTGGTCTTCTGGAGCGGTCCAGAAGTCCACTTCCTGGACCACTTTGACCGTTCTCACTCACCTAAGAACCGCTCCTGAGGAACGGGTCTTAGTTAGAGCGCTCCAGAGCGCTCCAACGAAGTGAGTGAGAACGGGGTCTTAGACTATATAGTTGAAGGACACAGAAGGAAAAAGTCTGCGTAAAGAAAGGATTTGATTGTTTTAGTACACGTTCATGTGCTACATTACATGCATGTACGCTACTATTTGAGGGAATTTTTTATACAATGCTTACTCTTATAATTATATATTTGACTATGTTTATAACTTATGTTTTGCCATACGTATGCCCTCTGGCTCTGTTCTGAACTCCCTGCATAACATTAATTTAAACACAAATCTGGTAATACAATAGTATGGCTGCGATATCACTTTACTCTTTAGCATTGGCAGCATCAATCAGCATCAATTTGATGTCATAAAATACACTACAATTCAACACCAAATTCCAGCATAAATGGCCCAGCAAGTTCCGTGATAATGCACAATAAAAATGGTATCATAATTGATCACGGTAGTCAACACATCTATACAACAAGCTTGACAAATCAATTGAAGCGACCTGACATGTACCTGACATGCCCATGCAAGAAGAAAGAAACAAGAAAGCATTAAAGGAATGGTAGGAAGAAAATAATTGATCAATAAAAACAAAGGATTAGGCCATTAAAAAATCCTGCCTTTTTGAAAAATAGCAAGGAGAAGGCCCTTTTTTTTTCTTTCTCAAAATGGCTGCTCTGTACATTTTCCCTGACAATACACTACAGGCTATTTTCAAGATAGCCGCCAAGATTTAAACAAAATTATTTTAAAAAAATCAGAAATGGATCAGTTTAGCAATATGTTTTTTCACATTTTTTCACATTAAAAAAATCTTAAAAACAAAAAAAAGGAGGCGGCCCCCAAAAAGGAAGCAGGCGGGAACGCTAAACATGAAAACAAAAATTAATGGCCTTACATATGAACAAGTGATAAAAGGAAGAAGCAAAGAATAACATGACAGTATGATAACAACAAACAATAACATAAGAGATGATAGAAGATGCAATCCATGTATGACCTAACTTTCAACACGCAAGGAATGGGGAATACTCCAGAACCTAGTATCAAATTCGCTGCAAACAAACAATTCAAGGGTGATTTTGTGGCAGTGAAGAAAACTAGCGCTGTGATTTGCAGAAACAAGTTAAAAAAGAAACTTTAAAAATGGAATTTTCACGAAATCATATTTTGTATTATGGGTAGTGGGGGCCTTTCATTTACACTCCAGAATCTTGGTAGATTTGCCGGAAAAAATTGTTTAAAAAAAAAAATTATCCTTCTCTTGTTTGGTGGTCATTTCTAGGCTAATATTTAGAAAGTTTTATCTGTAATGGGCCCAATGTTTCTCTTCCTACACTCGCATGTTATTTTTTACTTACATGTACTTTCAGATTTCTGTACCCGCGCAAAGTGCCAGCTAGTATCGCATAAATGTGCCTAACTAAAAGTAAAACTAGTAGAGAGATTGCAAACCCTCATAAAATGTTATGAACTTAGTTTGCCACTTCCCCATTCAATTCCACCTGGCATTGTTAGTAGGTGCCTTCAGTTACCGAGCTTAAATTTTCAATATTGAGATCGCCTTTGACATTTTCAATGGCAAAGTGCCCATTCTTTCCTGTAAAGTATCCTACAAGCATCTCACACCAGCAATTTGGGGATGTTCATTGGTTTATCGAACACACCAGTTTTGACGAATTTATGCATATTCAACCATGGATCCATAACAAATTTCTTCCTGTAAGTAGGAACTGCAAGAGGCATTGATCCATTTTTTTTTTTAAATACAATTTTTGTCAGTAAAAACAACTTTTAGGATTAGAGAATACAGTTTTTGAACTCCAGAGGTTGGCAGGTCTGCTTTGACAGTGACAACAAATATTGCCTTGTTAGTACAAATCTATCCTCTGTTCTGTTCACAAATTGCAGGTCAAAGGTCAACATCAGGTAGGCAACATGGATTCCTTCAAGGTTGTCTACCTCCAGGTGTGCAGGGAGAATGGGATCACTCCGCAGCAGAGTGTCCTAGATCAGCTGATGGATTTGGACCCCAAGTCCAAGTCTAGCTCTCTCCATAGAAGTGGGTCCAGAAGCAGATCCAGGTCCAGGTCTTCCCTGACCACCCTGGACCTGTCTACGACCTCACTGACTGTGCAGACGTGCTCGGTGCTAGGTCGGGCTCTGGCAACCAATCATATCATCCAGGAGCTCTTGTTGTCAGATTGCATGATTGGAGATGAAGGTATTTATTTGAAGGCATTAATCTTCATTTGCCACACTCAACCCAGGTGAGGTAAATGGGTACCTGGCAGGAATTATTTCCTTGAATTGCTGGAGCACTGTAATGGCAGCTAGGCTAAAGCCGGGGTATTAATAAATGCGCCTCTGAAAAGAATTCTAGATAAACGGCGCTATAGAAATGCCTATTATTATTATTCATGTTTTTTCCATCCAAAGTCTTGCTCACAAAATGAAAGAATCATTAGAAAATAATTTAAAGATTAACTCCCTATCTAAATGAGAAACACACTCTGTTTTTATGGTAGTTCATACAGTTAGTTTTAATATTCAGTTGATGTGCACCTACTATTTATTACCTTTAGAATGCTATTAAAGTGACTCTGTAACATTGTTGAAGGTTGATGAAAAAAATTGCTTAATTTTTGTATAAAATGTTACTTACTATATTCCTTTTACTATACTAACCCTCTGACATGCAAAAAATCCTGATAATCAGACAGGCGATCAGCTTGTGAAAGTCATGGGGTTCCGGAGTGACCTAAAGGTTTATAATTATGATTGCAACATGAGGTAAATCAAGGATTTTGTTTAAGGATCTGAGACAAAGTAACCGGATCCCTTTAACACGTGTGAATACAATCTGATCTATCTTCTGTAGGTGCCAAACACCTGCTCCATGGCTTATGTTCCAATACCTCTATCAGAGCCCTGGACCTCAAAGGGAACAACATGAGAGGGGCTAGTGCTGAGGCCATGGGGAAACTATTCAGACAGAACCATTCAATTAAAAGGTGAGTTATGTGTACAACAAGGATGGACATGTTAAAGTCATCAGATACATGTAGGGTTTCTAGTGAGTTCTAGTGAGTTTCTTGAAGTCCATTTGGTACCATTTTGCCAAGTTTTCTCTTTTGGGGGGTTTATTTCAGGCACAGTGTTCAACAAGTTAAAGGCATAGACCAGTTTTGGAACCCCCCCCCCCCCCCACCTCTTAAAAAATGAAATGGAAGCTCTTATTACCAATCATGTGAAAACTAATACGTGATGATACAAATTTTGCCGGGAAACCGTCTACTAATTGATATATTTGGTAAATTATTATATCTATCTGGACTGGATAGATATCGCATAGTCCCATATACATCTTTCTGTGTACAGTGCTTGTAACTTTACCAAGACTGCGCCAAATTTCTTATCATTTTGATGATTCCAGAATCTTGCAGTACACACTAATACTTATATGCTAGATGATCAACCTTTTCTGATTGATTCCACAATGTTTCTTTCACAATGCTATCGCATGACCAGAAGTGGTTATACCTTTAATGCTCTTTTTTTTTGGGGGGGGGGGGGGCAGTGAAATGTGCTACTGAATGTGCATTGAAATGTGCTACTTTAAGTAATGGCTTTGACAAACATTTTTTTTTAAAGACGAATTTCTTATCAATGCCATGATGAAACTCACTCTGACACCCCTTCTGAAGTCCTATCACAATGTTGATGAGTGAATCTGAGCATATAACTCAATATTTCATTGATAATTCTTTCACAATGCAATCGCATGACCAGAACTGGTCTATACCTTTAATGACTACCTGTACTGTATTTTTCAAACTGTTTTAAAATCTGCATTTCTGCTTTAAATCCAGCAGTCTTTCTTTAAAGATGTGACTGTAGTTATCTATCCATCCTCTGAACATTGTCCTTTTCTTTGACTTAGGATCTGTTTGGAGTGGAACGCTTTAGGCATAGAGGGGTCCAGATTCACCAGCCTAGCTGAAGGGGTGTCGGCAAACAGAAGTCTGGAAGTCCTAGACCTGAGGAACAATCAGATTGGCCATGATGGAGCCAGTCAGCTCGCTACGGCTATCACCAGGAACAGCTCGGTACAGAATATAGGTTAGTCTTATGGGTTTTGTGCTCAGGGATCCCTGTTACCCAGGAAAATATTCAGAAATTTTAGTAAAATCACTCAAATCAGGGGGAAAATCAGTGAATTTTGTTGGACCCAAAGGATAACATGTTGGTCTCTTCTTTTTTGTCTTGTGTCCAGACAGCACTGGGTTATTGGCTATGGTGGCTAATGAATTTGTAAAATGCCTCCTTTAATGGTCCTGTAATTTTTAGAAATCCATTGGGGAAAAATCAGGGACTTTTTTTAAAATAAAATGTGGGGAACCCAGTATGTTTGATTACTTTAAATAATATGATAAATGTGATTCAATGTAGTTTTGAAGTTGTTGATCTTTAGGAACAATTGGACTTGGAACAGTGAGATCACTCACAACAAACCCAGTCAGCTTTGTACAGTTATCACCATCAACAACTCTCTCTACTGAATATAGATTGGTCCCTATTCGACATGTTTGTCTGAACCTCTAAATGTTTGCTTTTTTTGGGGGGGGGGGGTGGTTCTCCCAGTCTGATTTTAATTAGTCCACAGAATTCTCGCTACCCTAAATAGGTACGAAAATCTCGAAATTCGCGAGACGAGGTAATTTTCACTCTCTCGGGTCGTCACTACAACTTCCGGTATAGAGTCCCATCCCGCTGGCGCTAGCGCCTGTGTTCGCTGTGCAGAGTTTTCACGCACGCTAAAATCGATGCCAATCAGTGTAATTTGTACAGATTATAATATGCAATGGAAAGCTTCGGGCAGAATTAGTGACTTTAGCACAAAAGGCCGTTAAACTCTACCGTGAAAGAGAGGGTTGTGATCACGAACGCCTGCACAGGAAGCTGTAATGTCGAAAAGCTATCCCATAATGCAATGCGCCTTTTCAGGATTTTCCCTGGATCTCGGCAGAATCGCTATTTGGGGTAGCGAGAATTGCTGCAGCATATCATTTGTCATAGAGTTAACATCATTTCTAGCTCTCGACAGGCAACATGTTTTATCGTACACAGAAATCAAACTAACTCTCACATTGAAACATGGTCATTGAAATGAAAGTCATATAATTTATTTTTGATTATCTATCAAACAGACCTTAGATGGAATAACGTTGGTATTGTTGGTGGGAGATCTCTATTAGCGGGCCTACAGCATAACCAGACCGTAACTGAGATGGATCTTGCAGGCAACGATATACCACAGGACATACTAAAGGCTATTGGTAAGTCGCCCTCATTTCAGAAATTTATGTGCATTTATACGCCTGACCTGCCACTCAAATTCAAACGACACAAACTGGCCTGGGGTCAGGGTTATACGACAACTGCTCCTATGACTATTGCTCTGTGTCAATTTCCTACACTATCCGGATTCTTAACTTCCAGCCTGGAGTTTAAAAAAAGATGTTTTGTTTCAAGGACCTTCAAACATACCCTGGCCCTATCAATATACCTAACCATAACCAGGGGGGTGTTTCACAAAGATCCCAAGTCGAACTTAACTCTAAGTTGGACTTAAATATTATGGAGAGCCATTTGTAGCCTTAAAATAAAATATGTTCAAAGCGAAAATTCAGGTATTTTAGACTTTTTATAAATTCCAGATCAAGAACATGAAATCTCCTTGATAATAGAAAATATGAATGATTTGAATAAACAGTTAATGCCTTTCAAAATAACTTTTACAAAATATTTTCAAAGATGCTAATGGCTTTCCATAATTTTTAAGTCCAACTTAGAGATAAGTTAAACTTAGGATCTTTGTGAAACACCCCCCTGAACTCTAAACCTCAATCAGACTAATTGTTCACCAATTATCTTTTAGAAAGTAAAGGCATTTTCCTGAAAATCATGAATTGATCAAAACAAAGAAATACAAAAGGCACATTTCATGCATTCAAATATAGTGAAAGAAAAGATTGGCAAATTTTGTCCATTATATACAAATTTGTAATCATTTATGAAATCAAAATCAATATGGGAGTCCAAAAATATGTACAAATAAGACTTAAAACCCATAAATTATGGATTAATTAATTAATTAAAGTTTCTAATCTACTTTTGTTACGAGCTGTCCGGCATCAGCCTTGCTGTTTTTAGCTGGACAGCTCTGAATACAATGGTAAAGAGAACCGAATAAGGTGTTGGAATGGCAGTGTTTAGCTTTCTTCCCTTAATCTACTACACTAGTCTACAGTACTACATTTATCTACAAGTTTAAAACTATTATACATATTTACATACATGTATACAAAACTAATTGAATAATCAAATACCGGTATACACAATAATATAAAAGAAAATTGAAAATTGGAAAATCCAGTGGACAGAACAATATATACAAAATAAGCAAGAAAAAAATTAATTGAAAGCAAAACATGACAACTAATTAATTAATTACAAAAGATAATTCCCTCAAAAAGCCCCAGCCTCGTAAACTACCCCCTCCCTTTCTGCATACCCCTCCTCTTTCTTTGAATTACAAACCCTATTTGCCTCCCTCTTTCTCTTTTCAACCTCTGTCGCCCTAATTTCTGCCGCCCGTAATCTATTGCTATCCTTTCTTTGCAGCAATGACAAGGTGTGAACATACATTGTAACATTTAATGAATTGAAAAGTCTGTTGCGACTTTGCTCCGCGCCACAGTTGAATGCAAGCGCAGCAAGGTTGACTGCGATGCGGACAACACGTGGACCTCTCCACAGGTGTTTAGGACACCGTTTCCAGATGAGAGCATTGAAGCTCTCATTCTGGTTCTGGGTGTAGCCTGGGAGGCATCTTGAGAGAAGATCTGGAGCACTAAGTCGTTTGAATGTAGGCAAGAGTAGATCAAGAAACACCACATCAAGGTGATGGTCTTTGTCTACCATGCTGCCTGTATTTCTATACTCACACCAGGCGTCATCTGGGCAGTACTGATGACGCACTTCATTATCAGCAAGTTTGACTTCATGATAAAGAACTGCCAATACTGCCCTCTGCATACGTTCTACTGCCCCTTGTCTTTCCCTATCATCCCTATATGCTGCCGTATCATTACACTTAAAAACTGCTTTACGATAAAATTTAGACAAACGCCCTATTGACCCTGTATTGTTTGTCCCAGTTAACCGACCATTCCCCCCACCTACATTCTTCCCATCTGACAATTTACCCCTATTATCTTTGCGAAATTTATCTAAAGCATGATACATCCTCTTCCCCACGTGCCCTACACAGTCATATTTCTGTACTAAATTTTGTTCAGACTTCCCATATGTTTCCTTAACCCTTTCAAATGATTTGCTATCCCCATCACTAACCATGTATGTATATTTTAGTTTATGTTTTTTTACCGATCTACGCCATATTTTTGCTGCTGCCTCTACTTCCATCATCCCACTACTACCCACATGATTAGCCAAGCACTCCTCCTCATGCCCATCCCACCATTCCTTATAACTATCATCATCCCTATCCCTGTCCTTCCTAAAGTCACATTCCCTACATATCCTAGACATTACTTCCCGATCTAACACCTCCCCAGTTTCCATAGCTATAACCACCCCCACCCCATGGTTTGATGAATTCCCCCGCTTATGCCAAGTCCCATCATATGAAACTGCCACTTCCACCACATCATCTTTTTGTATGTTAGCATCCGCCTCCATCGCTTTCTTCCTCAGTCTCTCAGCAGCCTCGTTCATCTGAGCCTCTGCGACCTGAAACAGAGTAACATAATTAGGATCGATCAAATACATGAATTTTACTTTCATCTGTAACATGGTGATCTACATGTATTAGGTTAAAGACACTCAGTAGTCAGCTCTCATGGGGAATTCAACCCGTTCGGGTGTTTACCCAATAAGAGGTGCTGTCAATCACCAGAATTAGCCTTGAGTTTTATGACCAGCAGGCCTTATGTACCGTACTGCATTTTCCACCCATTCCCCCACATAGTAAAGTCATTATCTCCCTTTGCCCTCACCCGGAGATCTCCGAGAGTCGAGGGGGTATTTCTCGATTGGTCTGCGGGTTTGCTGTGTGCAGACCAAATACCTGTACACACGTTAATGATTTTTATCCACCAAGTCTGGTGTCAGCGAATTATGGCCTTCTGCACTTGGAAACTGACGATAGACTCCCTTTAAGTATCTTTATTATGACTGAATATTAAGATTTACCTCAGTAGATTTGACTGCCAGGTGAGTAAGATGCCTCTGGAAGCTGCTGTCTACTACAGGAGGGGCCAGTCCGAGGTCAATACACATGTCAGTCAGGCCTTCGCGTCCTAGTCCTACATCTGACGCGGCTAGCACACTGCGTCTATTAATTTCTGCAGATTTCCCAGAGCCTGACGACACTGCATTACCAGATGTCTTGAAGACAACCTCTTCCCGGCACCTGGAGCAGCTGAAGACAAGCGTTGCACATAGCCCCTCCCGTTTAGTGGTGTCCTCAGCTATTCCGAGATTCCCTGTCAATGACAAAGAGAATGGAGCTTCCTTGTTTTTTTCCCACAGCCTCTTTGTCTTCTAAAAAAAGTAGCTGTCATTCTCTTACTCAGAACATATCCATACAAACAAATACACACACAACATGTAAAAAGAAAAGATACAGACCTAATCCAATACTAAATTCAACATTGAAAAAAAAGTCTAGTAGACTATAATTATTCATAAAGTAATGATTTAACAATTTTTTTCCCCCTCAACAATTAGACACATTTCTCCTAATTACATACCGGTACTGAAATTTCATAATTAACAAACTATTCAATTAACTTTCAATTAACTTTTCAATTATATATCTTTATATTCTATAAAAATCATGATAAACTCACCTCCTGGGCATAAATGTACTTTTGAGAGAGCAGCTCCCAACAGCTGGCCATTAATGATGTAGTTGCCATCAAGAACACTACGTGGATTCTTACATGTGGGAACACGGTTGGAAATCCCAGGGCCCAACTTTCTATAGGATGCAGTTGAAACCCTGGGTGTTTGCTGCTCGCCTTCTCCTTCCAATCTCTGTTTTTTCAGTTCATGGCATGGTGTTCCACAAAACCCCTTCCTCTTCTTTACATATCCCTGCCCTTTACGACTCATATTGGAAAATTCAGTGAGTTTGATGTCTCAGATCAGAGATGAAGATTGAGGCAATGCAATCACCACATGTGGAATTCTGAGAAATTGAGCCTACATAGACTAACCCTACAGAGGGCAGTATGCCACAAATAGAAAGCTTAGACCTTGCTCTTTCCTCTGATACCAAAACCATGCAAATATTCTGAAAAATAATAAACCGGTCATGATATTTTAAAGAAAGTTTGTCAAATGTGAATTGGAAGGTTCATTCAAGGTCATCGAAAACAATAGAATAGTTAACTTTATTAGATTTAAAGCGTTTGCAATTTGATTCTCATCCCAAAGTTTTAATTGTTATTCTTTGAAGACTGCTTAAAGGTAATACAAAGTTTTGGTATGGGGTCATGAATTTGGTTCAAATGAATATATTGGAATCATATACGATCCTACAATATTAAGTGATCGTTGTCGCGGTCGAAATCGACTCTAAAGTTATGAAATTGTAAATAATAAACATTTTATGTTGAATAGCTCCCTCTCAAGGTCAAGATATTAATTATGCTATAAAACAATGCTTATTGACTAAGATCGACCGATTAGCTATTGTCGTTCGGAAATTATATACCACAACTACATACTCTGAGATTTTCATGGTCTTAGCTACCATTGTACGGCCGTAGGAGCTATTTGAAATTTATCAAAATTTACCGGGAGCACCGGTAAATCTTTATAATCAATTTTTCTCGAAAGCAGAAGTGTTTTAGAGGCTAAAATTTCGGGTGTTTTTAATACATCCACAGGGGCATCCAAATATATCAAAATTGTAAAGAATCACTATCCACCGATTCTTCAAAATTTCCCAAAACTTTGTAATACCTTTAATGATAATATGTAAACACCCACAAAAAAATATTTTTGCACCATATTTACACACATTTCACTAGATAGAATCCCTTTTTAATTAATTAATGCCCTTCTGGCTCCAAACAGATGATATCTCACACAAATATATTTTAGTAGAAGTAGAAGCATATGTGACTGTATTCAACATGTTTCATTGAATTCATTCCAATATCCTTTTTGCTACTGTAGAGCTATACTGTGAACAGGACATGGTACTGTAGCATGTATGAAAGCACCCTGTCTTCTCATCTGTCTATTTGTATCCCTCTATCACTATACTGTCCTTTCATGACAAAACAGCATAACTGACATTTCTTGCAAAGTTGAGTTATTTAGTGTGGGTGACTCACATCATCAAGTTCCACATGATATACTCAAATTTAGGGTTTAAAAATGGCCCATTGTCTAGATATTAGCATGTCAAAACAGCTCGACATAATGAATGTAGCAGGAATTCCACAACAAAATGCATGTTTCGTCCTATATCTCAGAAACCCCGAAAATTTAAATAATGCTGTTTTGTCGGGGAAGGGCAGTATAGTTCATTTAATCACATTCCATCACCATCAACATTCCCTTTATTACCTGCTCTCATACTATGCTCACTCTCCCCACTTTAAGTCTTTTGTTTCTCCTTTCATGTCCATCCCATGGTCCAGTAGATCCGTTCTTTCCATTCTGATTGGTCAAGCCTTCATTCAATATTCAAAGCATCTCATTTATATGCGCAGAAACTATGTATATTCATGACCTCCTATTATGTACAAGCTCTGTCATATGAATATTCATGATTTACAGTTGTCATACAAATGTACATGTAAATAGATACATGTATATCAAATTAAACCCCTGAGAATCCAAGCATTCATAATCCCAGGCAGTTCCCCACAGACAAGCATGGAGTGAAGATGTACACTTGTTTGTTCTCTGCAAGTTAGAGCCACGCCTTGCCTAAGCTGCATATAGGCCACCCTACACTACCATTACCAGTACTGACAGTATCTTCCATATTGACAGAACAGGACTGTTACTAGAGAGAAACAGTTCCCCACAGGCAGGCATGGAGTGAAGATGTACATATCTTGTTCTCTGCAAGTTAGAGCCACGCCTTTTCTTAGCTGCATAGGCCACCCCACACTGCCATTATTAACTGTTTAGTATCTTCCATATTGAAACCACAGGACTATTACTGGAGAGGAACAAAGAAAGAGCCAGCCTTTCGGCTACACACCAGACAAGGCAGGATATCATGACCAGAGAAATCAAACAACTCAAGAATGAGAAACATCAGCAGGTACAACATCTTTAATATATTTTGTAATGATAATATTGCTATTGAATGCTTTAGAGATAATAAGTATGATTTTGCTTTTCTTAAATGAACTTGATAATGTGCTGCAATGCAATCTGATTTGGATTTCCTAGTGATTTTCTTTCTCTTTTTGTGTTCGTGTAGTATTCTTTGATCTACGTGTATCGCATTCTAGAATCTAGATCAAGAGGTAGTGCAAATATGCCACTAGAATACAAGTTTTTATTATCAGATAAACAGGTTAAAGGGATCGGGTATCTTTGCCTCAGATTCTAAACTAAATCCTGGATTTAGGTCATGCTAGGCACATTCATGGGGCACTAGAGGGCGCTTCGCGATCGTACGAAAATCTGAATGGCCTTGCTGCGGTGGGTCGGCAATAATCAGCCCAAAACTTGGATATGGGAGAGTGGAAGGATATATCTTTTTTATAATGTTATCTGGTCTTACCCTTAACCATCCTATGTTTAATCTATGTAGAAATAACATGCGAGTACGATAAGAGAAACATCGGGCCCATTACTGATGCAACTTTTGAAGCCTAGAAATGACCACCAAACGGAAAAAAATGACATTTTTTCCCGACAAATCTTCATAAAATCTGAGTTATAAACGAGTCACATCTAGGTACACTAATACAAATACGATTTTCTGAAAATTAAGGTATGATTTATTAAGTTTCTTTCAAGTATATTTCTGCGCATTGCAGCGCCAATATTCTACACTGCTTCAAAATCACCCTTGAAATTTTTTTTTGCAACGTATTTTTTACGAGGTCCGCGAGTGTTCCCCGTTCCTTGCGTGTTGAAAGTTTGGTAATACATAGTTTCCATTGACTCGCGCACGAAAAAATGGTCGAAAACAAAATGTCAAATGAAGAAATAAACAAGCTTTTGTATAGTTATAAGAGTTCTACTGAGGTTTCTTTGTCGATTTAATTTATTATATAGTCTCAATTAGAATTCATAATTATCTCACTGAAAAGTTAAGAAACCGACGATGTTCTCGATCGTAGTTATTTTCATTTTGCCAGCAGCCGATCTAGCGTTTGGGCAAAAAGCTAGGCCGCTGCCTACCCACTGCGAACCTTTCCGAGTCCCGCTAAAATGGCGCTCTGCGGAGCTCTGCGGCTGCGTTGGTATCGCTGCAAACTCTCAGCCGGCTAGCTCCCCACGACGGACCATTCGCGGTATGGCGAGAGTGTGTGTATGAGGTATGATTTTGGATTCGAGAACGCACTTAATGCAACCGTGCGCGTTACTTTCAGCTGTCGAATGTATACGACCAATTTTACATGTACGATTTTTAGTACAGATACTTGGTCAGTTTTCTTCTTATATCTTTGGTTTTACAACATTTAAAAATATAATTTCTTCAAATTTGCTCCCGACTCGGTTCAGACTAATTGTATGATGTGTTTTCAAGTCAGTTTTTTGAATATATTTTTTTGCATGAATTTGCCTACTCATGCTGCAATCATAATTATAAACCTTTGGTCAGTACGGAACCCCATGACTTTTACAAGCCCGATTATCAATATATTTATGATTGGAATTAGAAATGTCATAAACTGTTTCTCAAACGATTTTGAATTGTTATGACACTACTACAGTCTATTGGGGAAAATGAGTATGGTAAAACCGGTCACTCTAAGATTTTTATTTTTTTGAAGCACTTCATGATCGTTTTGAAGTGCAATTTTGTAAAAGGGCTTCAATATAACTCCATATCACAAACACTGATAACACGTAGGGCCGTGCATCTCCATGGAAACATGGTTAAACAATGCCTTTAATGCAATCAAAATTTGTCATGTTCACTCTAGGGCAGGGATCTGTTGAGGAGAATTGATCAGCAGAACGATCAAAACGGGAGAAGCAAACGCGACACAGGCAAGAAGATACGCCTTCTGGAAGAGGCATTGTCCGAGAGGAAGTCGGCCTTCAATGCAGTGGCTGCAAAGTAAGTTCACTTTCTTTCTGAAGATACCAGGGCAATATTCGGGGTACAAATTGTTACGACTCATCAAATAGTTATGTGCTAGTCCAGTTGCATAGGTTCTTGAGTGTTTGATGTAAAATGATATCTCATTTTTATCACATCAAAAGTTTGCATGACTTGATGACTTGCAGTTGACTTGGAACACTCCCAAGATTTAATTTGTTAAAATAATCAACTTATGTCGACAATCTTGACGATGGGAGCGATTATAGTTACACTAAAGCGCTGCAGTGGCTGCCTTGCTAAAGCCAGGGTAATAATTGGGGCAGCGCCAGGAGCGTCACAACGTGACGGACATGTGCGCCATATAAGAAGCCACCATTATTGTTATTAAAGTCACTGCCTAGCTACTTGAGAACTTTTTGACTATAAAGAAAAGAACAGTGGTAGCCATTTTAAAGTAGACTACATATTCTTAAGATTTTTTAACACAACTCAACTTATTGATATAGAAGTCCAAGTTCTATATCAATCCCAATTTTTCCCTAAAAGATGTATGCAGGTGATATTTACTTTGCGTTTGCTGGGAGGATTCATGATCAGACCATTTTTTTGTTCCCCAGTAGTGTCCCTAGTTGTGGAGATTCACTTTACCATGTTCTTCCTCTCCCTCCTTTTGCTCAGATTATCCAAAACGGAAGCTGAGCTGTCCCTGGTGTCTCACAGATCACACGACCTTGACACTGTCCTTGAGGACACAAGACAAGAGATGACCTCTACTATGACCTCACACCAGAGAGAAATGCAGGCACTGAGAGAGGTAGGTACATAAAGATCAAAACAATAACAATGTTAAATCTGAGATGCATGGCCCTACGTGTTATCAGTGTCTGTGATATGGTGTAATATTGAAGCCCTGAACAAATTGCGCTTCAAAATGATCGTGGAGTGCCTCAAAAAAGTAAAAATCTTTGAGTGACGGGTTTTACCATTCTCATTTTCCCCAATGTCTGTATAAAGAGAAATATAAAGGGTGTTTGAGGAAAGAGAAGAGATCGTTAAAAGAAAAAAGGGAGATAGTGGAATAGATAGAAAGGAGAAGCAAAAGAAGTTATACGAGGGACTTATGCAAGCTTTATGATTTACTACTAAATAATCCACATATTGTAAACCTACTCCTTCTGATTTATTATCACTTTCTAATCCAACAGGAGAAAGTGGCTTGTGAGACGAAGCTGATCACAGAGCTTTCATCGGTCAAGGAGAGATACAAAGAGTACGAGGTGAAGAACGAAGAGCTTGAGAGGAAAGTACAGCTTCAGCAGGAACAGATCTATGAGCTGAAGGAAGAACTGATGGCAGCGCAGGCAGAGGTGAAGATGCAAGCCACTAGGACTGAAGGTAGGAAAGACAGAATGAGGGAAAGAGAGAGGGAGGGAGGGGGTGAGAGACAAAGAGAGAGAGACAAAGAGAGAGAGAGAGAGAGTTACAGAGAGACAAAGAGATATGAACAAAGAGACAATGAAACCAGAGAGAGGCAGAAAGATCTAGAGAGTATGCAAGATGCAAGCTAACCATAACCGAATGTAGGAGATAGAAACAGAAACAAACACAGGGAGAGACAGAAAGTGAGAGAGAATGTGATAAACTTGAAAGTGGAGAATCAGAAAGGAGAGCCTAGCAAAAGCAGTATTGTAGTCCCTAGGAAGAACTTTTGACAACTTTAATAGGCAGGTAATGTAGATGAAAGCCACTCGATTAAAGGTAGGAAACCCAGAGCGACATAGAAAGAGGGAGGGAGAGAGAGAGAGAGGGAAAGAGTCCAAGAGAAAAGACATAGAAATGCTTTAAAGAGAGAGAGAGAATGCGATAATTCTGGAATACAGAATAACGTGAAGCAGGACAAGAATTAATCATATCCAGAAATTTAAACAGTATACAAAGTCTGCTGAAGTTGTTGAAAAAGTGAGAATAGTGGCAAAAGGTACAAAATGTAACTGTATGATTAATCTTGATTTACGTGTAAAGGTAATATCAAACGTCACTACGATCTTTTGCTGCTGTGTTTTGTCATGACATGCCTCACTCAATGATCGTATGTTTGCAACCATCTCCCAGAACTGCTGCAGGTAGAGCGCATCAAGCACAGGGACGACGTCGGCGGCATCGACCGGCGACATCGCTCTGAGGTCCAGCACCACCGTCAAGGGTTCGAGGAAAGTGAGAGGGCGTACAAGGACCGCATCGATCGCCTGGAGGACCACAGGAGGGGAATCGAAGAGGAGCTTAGCAGGGTCAAGGCTCAGCAGCTCACAGAGAGACTCTCGCTGGAGGAACAGATCCTTGCCACCAAGAAACAAGTCAGGGATGAAGAGGTGAAAGAATGTCCATTATCCTTTTGTGTGTGTGTGTCTATTTTACTTGTGATGTTACACAGAAAATAGGTAAACTGTATATTGATAAATACATGGGAGCAACCGGCACAATTTTGTCATAAAGGTAATTCAATATTGCTTTTTTCAGATTTTGTTGTAAGAATGAGCGTGTAGATACATGATGCAAGTGAAAACAAGAAAACTGAATTGGTTCGTGGGCAAGTTCCTAAGGTATCTGAGAACTTGGTCAATCTCGTAACGAGTTCTAGAAAATCAGCAAAGTTGTATGTCTAACATGTCCCACATCTATCTCCCACTGTTGTATTTTTAAAGAGCATGAAGGAAACTAGTGGTTCCTAGGCAAGATCTGAGTGCTTTAAATATAAAATTCTGAGCAGTAAATTATTTTTAACACTAACCATGATGTGTTTTGATCCTGTTTTGTTGTATAACAGCATCAAAGAAGCAAGCTTTTAGAAGACAAGATCCGAGTTCTCCAGAATGCGAAAGATGATATTCAGCAGCATGCGAGCAACCAAAGCCAGATAGTCGCTGAGGTACAGGCTCGAAACAACAACCTGACGCTGGAAGTAGAGTCCCTCAAGAGACATCTTCAGGAGATGACGCAGGTGGGTAAACGTGTCTCTTGTTTTTCTGTCTGTGTTTTTGATTGATTGTCTGTTTGTCTCTTTGATTGATTGTCTCTTTGTCTCTTTGAGTGTTTGTCTACCAAGTGGTAGTTGAGGTACAGGCACATAGCAACAATCTGACCTTGAAAATAGTGTCCCTTAAAGAGTTATCTTCAAGAGATGATGTAGGTGTGTAGACATGTCTCTGTGATTGTGTGTTTGTGCCATGTAAAGTATAGCTAGACCACGAAAGTAGAATCTTTCAATTCGAGATGGCACTGGTGAATAGCTGTTGCTTGTTGTCCGTTTGTCTCTTTAAGTGTATGTCTCTTTAGAGTGTTTGTTGGTGTGTTTGTGCGACGAGGTACCAGAGGTACCAGAGGTACAGGCTCATTCCAACAACCTGACATTAGGAGTAGAGTCTCTCAAAAGATGACTCAGTTGAGTAGATGTCTCTTGTTGTCTGGTTGTCTCTTTGTTTGTGTGCTTGTGTCGAATGGTTGCTGTGGTAAACCTACCTTTGCTGAGAAACAGATACAGCATAAACCTGCAAGAGTTTATTGTCTGTGATGATTGGTGGTTAGATCCAAGTTCCTTATGCTTTTTCACTTGGAATTCTTAGCCCCGTATTACATTGACTTTTAGCTGTCCTCCCTACTCGACTTCAACCATTAGTCTTATTTTGGTGTTGACCTTGTTTTCACCAAATGGTCAATGATGTTCTTACAGTGATCATTTATAGCCAGACACATTTTTTCCTACCTTTTCACTGTACATTTATGTAACTTTGAGTATTAATCCATCAAGAGAACAATATCGCAAACATCCTATTATCCATTTCATTTGCTAATGTGGAGCTTTATTTTCATTTAACCAGGAGCTAGCGGGGAAGAATAATGAGAAGATGTCAGCCGTGCACCATGCAGAGCTCCAGCATCAGAAGGAGTTTCAGAGAGTGGAGACCAAGCTGGCACACTTACAAGAGTTCAAGGAGCAAGCTGCAGACTTGGAGGCAAAACTCTTGGGTAAGAAATACATTTGACTATTATCTCAGCTATCTTCAGCATCCATAATTCTGCTCCCACTTGTTAGACCAGACCAATGAAGAAATTCTTGGTCAGGTTTTACCTTAAAGTTTGTTTATTCATTTGCTTATTTTAGATTCCAGGGGAGTGTTTCACAAAGACTTAAATTGACTTTAAGTTGGAATTAACTATGGCAGGCCGTTCATGCCACTGTTTGCTCTCACCATTATGATTTTGTTTGAAGCCTCTTATCTCCATCTACCATTATATCAATATTATTATTTATTAGATAGATAATAGCAGTAATGGTCACAAAAAGGGAAATTGGTATGGAAACATGTTGGCTACGGTCCAATACTGTTCTACTTGTATCAAACGATGCTTACATGCGAAGTATTGGATTTCCTTTTTTTCTTCAGATCAAACCAGGAGACACAGGGTCGAGTTGGCCGGCAAGCAGGAGGAGGTAGACTCCTTGCAAGAGCACCTGAGAGTCAGAGACATGGACATAGAACGCTACCAGGAGGAAGAGAACCACAGAGCCAGCGCACTCCAGTCTGCCCTCTCGAGCTATCTCAATGCACCCCGCTCTCCCGCGGTGACACCCAGGAGATAGCACAGATGGGACTACAGTGGATTTTGATTTTGTCAGTAAGATCCTTTAATCATGAAGTTTGAAATGCTCTTCTTACAGCTAGGAAACTTCATGTAAATGTGATATTGTAAGAGTCACAGACACGAGCAGTACGTAGAGTTTCCCGTTGTGACTGCTAATTCCCCCGACCCCATTTTCAGAAATACTACCTGGAGATAGCATAGTTGGGACTTCAGGAAGGTAAATTATTTCTGTAAGATCCTGTATTTATAAAGCAGCGTAATTCTTTCTATTGGGAAAAGTTAGATTTAATTTTATAGTTAGAATATCTAGGTGTTATGAGATAGATATGAAGAGTTTGCTGTCGGGCTACACCCCCCCCCCCCCCCCCCAACCCCTTTTCATTAATATTCACGTTTAATAGAATTTATCCTGGAATTTTTGGTGTCTCGCTCTATCCATGAACTGTTTCTTCTTCACTGTCTCGTGGATAAACTCCATGAACAAACATAGACATGAATATTCACGTTTAATAGAATTTATCGTGGTATTTTTGGTGTCTTGCTCTATCCATGAACTGTTTCTTCTTCACTGTCTCGTGGATAAACTCCATGAACAAACATGGACATGAATTTCACGGGTAATAGAATTTATCCTGGTATTTTTGGTGTCTTGCTCTATCCATGAACTGTTTCTTCTTCACTGTCTCGTGGATAAACTCCATGAAAAAACATGGACATGAATATTCACGTTTAATAGAATTTATCCTGGTATTTCTGATACCTTGCTCTATCCATGAACTGTTTCTTCTTCACTGTCTCGTGGATAAACTCCATGGACTGGAACACTGCAGTCTTCTATTAAGAAATATGCAAGGTATTTCCTACATTAAAGATGCATGTTTGTTTTTTTGTTGACAGATCCTATTTTATTAAAGTTCTATTAATATATCAATTTATAATTATTCTTGTTAAAAGAAGATATTCATTGAATTTAGATACTGATTTTATTATTTTTATTTTTAAAGTTGCCCGAATGCTTAGACCATGTTTTGCAAGGTGCTCAATTTTGCCTTTTGGTGTATTATCATGAAGAAACATCAGCTAGCAAAGTTGTTTGGGTTTTAACAAAGAACGTTTTGCGGTCACAATGTTTCCTGCAACACTAAACAATCGTTCCTCATTGGGTCTAGACCATCCTTCCCCATTCCCCCCATAACGTTTTTTGTTCATATGTGAGTTGCCAATTTTGTTTGGTCCAGAGTCTTGAATACGATGATACTTGAGTGGATTTCTTAGTGAAAATACATGTTTCATCCCCTCCTCATACCCGGTGCATCTCTTCCTGACATGCTTTATGAACACACAAAACCTCCCCTAGAAGGACAAGTGAGATACCTACCTACCGCGAACAAATCCCTCAACAATTTCTTAGGGGATGCCCCAGCAAATAGTATGGCTGCTGCCCCCAACATGAGGTTACCGGCAGGAAGGTCAGCCATGAAAGGCTGGCTATACCACTGACGGGTATAACCACAGTTTGGCTTGTGCATGCATCATTGTTTTATGGCAACCAGACTCCCTTTCCTATGGCTGACCTCACCTGCTGCCTCACCATTGCACAGCGGGCAAATTTCAAACGGCTGCAACAAGCAGCTTTCGAATCCCATATATTTTGTATTCCATACCACAGGTTTTCGTTATGCTTCTGATAAATGGTATTCTTTTTTGGTATTCTTTTTGGCTGCATCAATGTCATACTGTCATCTAAGCAAAAAAAAACATTGTTTTCTTATATAAATTTTATCTGAAATTGGTGTAGTAGTTAAGGTTGCTGAGGAACTTCTTTTCATAGACCACTTCAACCATTCTTCTATGAGGACTGCTTCCTGGAGTCGGCCACTCCTCTCTGTCCTCAAGAGGTCCATGCTCACACTCGTCCCATACCTGACATCCAGGTGTGTATGTTGGTGACATGATGTGTCAGACCACGCCACTTGGCCTGAAGAAAGGTTGATGTTAAAACACATCTATACAGGATAAAACTGCCTGAGACACCTTATCATTTCTCCAAACATGTTGGGTCCTGTGTTGGTGCGCCACATAAATTCGTCCAAATATGAGGGGAAAAGCGCTCTTGAGGTTCCTAGCTGTCGTCCCAGCTTACTCTTTGCAAGGTTCCACTTGCCTTCGATCGTGTTGGTATGGAGCCACTCGTGGACAGAATCGCCAAAATGTTCTTCATGAATCACGACGTCATGGAGGTCGACCCCGCCGTTCAGTTGGTCCAGCTGCTAGTAGGCTCTCCAACCATCGCTTATGATCTGGGTGCCTTGTAGTAGCCACCTCGATATTATCGGTTCTAGTGTAGGGCCTGACCGGTTAGGCACTATTTCTAGCTGACACCTTCCTGTTGCCCTTTCCACTGCGCCAAAGACCCAGAACCTCTCGCGCAGTAGGCGCCCCTATGATATTTCCTATGGAAATATTTACTTTCGTCGATCTCGACCACGGTCGCTTGCCCATCCACGTCAAATCCTCCCAGCTGATGGAAATTAGCTATAAGGTCCTGCCCACAGACTTCACGCAACATGTTTGCCCAAGTCACTGAGGTGACATCCGTACTGAGGCCCAATTGTCTTGCGATAAAATTCAGTGGCAAATCCTCCGCCCATAAGTATATAAAAAGCAACATATCGCAAAGACAGATATGGCTCTTGCTGAAAAAAGATCCATGCCGAACACTCTTCTTCCATTGGCATCACAGGCATTTCCATATGTAGTTATCAATACCTTGGTGGGCAACTAGCCCACATGGTTCATGACACCAAGCGCAAAGATGAGAGCTTGCAATCAGACTCGGCTTGCAAGCCATCTAAGAGTATCTTCAACTCTGCAATGGAGACTTCATGATCAGAAAGATCGAGCTCCTTTTTTGTTTTCGATTAAAAGATTTGAGATTGGCTGCTGTTGCTCTAAAATCCTTTTTCAGCGTGTCATGGGTGGAGCCCCATCTCGTTTCAACGTCTTGAATTAGTGTATGTTCTGGAAACTCGAGGATTCTTTGATGGTTAGCTAAGCTGTACTTAGATTTTGCTAATCTATGAACAAACTCAACTAGTTTTGAACACCTAGCAAGCATCGAATAGATGCCCCGACATTTCAATCCGGCTTTAACAAGGGATATTTGCTGCAGTTGCCGGGATGATACTTGGGTCGGCTACCCGTATAGCTCTAAAGGGATATATGGTAGGTCCAATCCTTCGTGCACTTTCTTTGATGGATTAAAATTACACTTGAAAGAGAATCTCTTTGATGCATACATCAGGATATGATTATTAATCGACTCTAGCATGCTGGTATGCCTGTAAAAATAAACAACCAGTTGTATGAAAAGAGGAATTGTCATAAAATCAACATCTCTCTTACAAGTAAACAACAATATCAACTACATTCAAACATACCTACAAACTGTGTTATTTATCAGTGTATTGATCAAGATTCTTATTATCATATGTACTGATATCAGATTGGATCAAAATATGATTGATGTCTGCACTTTAGATGCAGCAAAGTCTGTCAAACTGTTGCTTTATTTGATTTATTGCCAAAACAAGACAATACAAAAGAAATCTCACTCGATACTGGATCATGGATGGAGCCAAATCGAGCCAGAGTTGAAAATATAATCACTTTTCCTTTTAAAAATTGTCCTTTTGATGTACGTTGGCACTCTGGTTAGTCCACCTGTATCCACCCCAGGCTCCCCGATGGAAGTATGCCACGGGGGGAGCTTTGGGGTCCACTTTCGTCTTCTTAAAGGAATTCACGATATTGCGAAGGAGGGTGTGACGTCGAACATTTAAACGAAACTGAGGTACATCGTCGTCTACTTGAGCAATCCTCTAGCTGTCCAGGCACTCTATCACTCTAACATGATAAAGATGCTGGTGATGTCATGAAAAAGAACGCCATGAGGGGAACTTTGGGGTCCACTTCCCTCTTCTTGAAGGAATTTAAGATATTACGCAGGAGGGTGTGTCGTCGAACATTTAAACGAAAGTGAGGTACATCGTCGTCTACTTGAGCAATCCTCTAGCTGTCCAGGCACTCTATCACTCTAACATGATAAAGATGCTGGTGATGTCATGAAAAAGAACGCCATGAGGGGAGCTTTGGGGTCCACTTCCCTCTTCTTGAAGGAATTTAAGATGTTACGGAGGAGTGTGTGCCTGCGTACATTTAACCGAAACTGCGGTACGTCGTCGTCTACTTGAGCAATCCTCCATGATGAAGATGGTGAAGAAGAACGAGGTCGATATGCACCTGGAGGGTCCAGAACAGGTGAAACCCTACACTGGAGTTTCGAGTATATATTTAATTACGCTGTGAGGTAATTACATTTGTGTTCCTTGAGATTGCCTTGGTAAAAAGCTGTGTATTGAAGATTTATTTCTCAGATTCATTCTGACCGAACACAGGATTGATTGTGGCAGGGCGAGGCCACGTGCAAGTACTTGCTGAATGTTTGTTGGTCGCATAATTTGAATTTTTTTCCATTATAAGAATCCCATCCAGATGAACAATAACCCAGTATGCGTCTCACACTCTCACTCATGTCTTGCATTTCCTTGATGTGTATTGAACAGTTCAGTCTTACAAATACTACGAAAATGCCACTTGAAACTGGTTTGTTCGAAATACGTCGTTCCCAAGCAGCTGCTTCCTCAGCTGACTGGCCATTTCTTTGATTTGTGTCAGCCCTCGATCCTGCCCCTTCTTTCTGATTAATTTTGTTTTCTGTGGATAAGTACAGACAGTCATTGGAACATGAATTCCAAAATAAGGTAATTAAATTTGTATTTGTGAGATTGCCTTGGTAAAAAAGCTGTGTATTGAAGATTTATTTCTCAGATTCATTCTGACCGAACACAGGGTTGATTGTGGCAGGGCGAGGCCACGTGCAAGTACTTGCTGAATGTTTGTCGGTCGGCATCATTTTTATATGCCGCAGTTGCAACAGTTTTTCTGATGACTCGTGTGCTAATCTTCCCTTTCAAGCCCAGCGTGGTCCAGGTCTTCTGGAGCACAACGCTGGGCTTGTCGATCCTCTTTCCAGCTTGGAGGAAGTATGGTGCTGTGTCACCTCCATCTTCTCCCTCTTCTCTGATCTGCTCCAGATAAGTTCTGAAGTAGGCCCACTCCTCAGCATTAACAATCATGTTCTGACATCCATATGTCGAGCTCGTCTTGTGACGTGGTACCTGTGCAATTTGTTTATATTAATTAGTCCATTTTAGTCCAGTCGCCACTGTTTTCCTGATGGCTCTCGTGCTGATGTTGCCTTTCAAGCCCAGCTTGGTCCAGGTCTTCTGCAGCACAACGCTGGGCTTGTCGATCCTCTTTCCAGCTTGGAGGAAGTATGGCGCTGTGTCACCTCCATCTTCTCCCTCTTCTCTGATCTGTTCTAGGTACGTCCTGAAGTATGCCCACTCCTCTGCGTTCACTATAAAGTTCTGACAGCCATACGTGGAGCTTGTTTTGTGATGTGTTACCTGTGCAGTTTTGTTATATTAATTAGTCCAGTTGCCACTGTTTTCCTGATCACTCTAGTGCTGATCTTGCCTTTCAAGCCCAGCATGGTCCAGTCTTCTGGAGCACAACGCTGGGCTTGTCGATCCTCTTTCCAGCTTGGAGGAAGTATGGCGCTGTGTCACCTCCATCTTCTCCCTCTTCTCTGATCTGCTCCAGATAAGTTCTGAAGTAGGCCCACACCTCAGCATTAACAATCATGTTCTGACATCCATATGTCGAGCTCGTCTTGTGACGTGGTACCTGTGCAATTTCGATATATTAATTTTAACAGCAGAGATCAGTTGCCGGCTTTGCAGACACCACATACGGCAGGATGTTGCTCCACAGATTCCTGAATGTTGACTGCGCCACGACGCCATGCTCTGGAGCTCTGGAGTCTTTTTATACATACAACCTCCACGCGTACAACAGCCTTAGTGATGTAGGTTGGCAGCAGCTTGATGTCTGGAGACTTCACCCACCCCCGCGATTCTCCCTGGCAGGAGAATGCAGTTCTCTGCTGCAAAGTTCAAAATGAACTTGATGATTGCCTCCACCTGCTCTAGCTTTAGAAGCTTTTTGCCTCTTCATCCTCCTGAAAGAAAACAGAAATAACATCAAGTGTGGTACATATTGTGTCAGACTCGTATAACACATTCAGTGCATGAAATAGATGTCAAATCATCAAAAACTTTTCATGTAATAAAAAAAAAGAAATTGTTAAGCTAAGCCATTACAAGCAATTATTTGTTTAATACAAATATTTTAGGATATATCCAAAGTATATTCGTATTTCAAAGTATCATGAACTCAAGTTTATTTTTATGAAACGATATGTGTTAATCACTGCAGTTCATTTCTAGTAAGCAAGCTTATTAAAGCAAATCACCTGTCTTCTTTTGCCTTGGGACTTAGGCCTTGGGTTTTGTACCAGTTCTTGAGGTTGGTGAATTTCTGTGGGCCTATCTCCAGCAACAACAAAAAAGTGTAGCGGCAGATCCTCTTGTTGCCATAGCTGAAGTTCCTCATCCTTGCGAGCTTCCGTACCTTTGGCTTGGATTTTTTGCCTAGCGTCATGTCAGCATCATTCAGGGAGGATGAGATTATGCCCAGGAGAAACAGATCTTTTTCAAATTCGAACATCTCTTTGGTCGAATTGTGAACTGCTCAATACAGTGCTGCCCATAATACAGAGTACAGTGGCACTTGCTCTGGCAGTCTTTCAGCGGCTCCAGCTTGCTGTCCATCTCTATCGCCGAGTATTTGTATATATATATATTATTTACTATATGAAATCCGACATGATTAGAAACTGATATCCTTAAAATGAAAACCAACTCTTGAATGATGAAGAAAAAGTGTTAACTTTATTAATACAGTAGGTAGCGGAGGAATATCTGCATGACCATATGGCAAAGTATTCCCATTTTCGAGACGGACCCTCTTCGTGAACACAACCTGATAATTCTCAGATCTTTTCACCGTAAGGATTGTCTTGGTTTTCACATCCCTGATTATTTTGGATTTGTGAATTGTACGGATGGCCCCTTGTTCTCTGTGTATGAGCTCATTCAATGTGTCATGGTTAATGACCAAAGAGTTCATGGCATTCAGAGTGAAACCTCTTACTTTACATACAGTTATCCCCTTGGAAGTCCTGTAGCTGTAATTCTTAGGGCCACCACATAACCAAGATTTTATGAACTCGTCGCCAGTGTCGTCGATCTTGTTGGTTAGATCACCAAGAAAATCTGTGGTGACCGGGTCTGTCTTGAATACCACACTGTCCATATATAAATTTTTTAGAACCCCATCATCCAGCTTTTCCAACACGCAATACATTTTCAAGCGCGCTAACGCAGCTGTAAAGCTGGCCATAATAATGTTTCAAAATGATACATTTCTAGTTTAATTAATGATTCATCAACAAGAGGGTAATTAGTACCTACAAGACTAGCATCACATTCAGCATTAGCATTGCTCCCAAGCAGCTGCTTCCTTAGCTGACTGGCCATTTCTTTTATTTGGGTTAGGCCTTGATCTCCCTTCTTGTTTACTTTAGTTTACGCAGTTGTAAAGCTGGCCAAGATAATATTTGTGTTGACATTTTGTTGTCAACAAATCCCTCTGTTTGTGTGTAGTGTAGCTCTACCATATACTTGTTGTGTACGATCAAGTCTTCTACTACTATCGATTGGTCCCTTTATAGATAGGTGAGAATTTCATCGGTTCTTTTAACATACACCGTTTTTTGGCAAATTTGGGCGCTCTGCAAATTTTCCCCACAGTACATTGACGATTGCTTTAGCAATAGCGTGCAAACCAGGAGCGGAGTAGAGTTATACCCTCGTGTTCGAAATAATCGTTGATGTACCGTTGTTTTTCTGCCTCTGACTGCGCATGCACGGGGGAACCCGATAACTCCTGTTTAATTTTTATGAAGGAGTCGATGTAGGGTGCAAATAGACCCCCTTCCCTAGTTGACTTGTCATACACGGTTGAGCTCTCAAAGTGCTAAACTTCCTGCATTCTAACGTTGGTGTAACCCTTCTCAACAGCCTTTTTGATTTCCTCACTAACCCAAACACCGTCTAACTCCCGTTCAACATCCTCGTGCTTACACGTTCCCCGGTTCATTGTCTCGGCACAAGTACAGCAGAGGGGAAAGGTCAATTTCCCCTCTGACCTGAGTGGCAATACAGGGTGGAATAGATCCTTAGGAGGGATAATTTTAGATTTGATCAACCCAAACATGTCCTCGAGAGGTGGGAAATCGGACAAAATGATACGAGGATGTCCAACGGGATATTTTGAAAATTTGTTTATGAAAGGATACAAACTTGTGAAGTCATAGTAACGTATCTTTTCATGGGGCCCAGCTTCGTAAAACAAACGGCAACCATCCATCCTCCCCCCAAAAAAGGAATCTCTAGGATTCAAAGGATGACGTAACCCGGCGCTAAAATGCTCGACATTCGGTAGCAAATCCCTAACTTTGTCACTCTTTTTTTTACGGTCCCAGTCGTGTTCCCAAATGACGTGGACCTTGTAACCCGCCTGTTTTAGGAGGCGGATTCGGTGCATCGTATTGTTGTACAACACACCCATCTTTTTGTTTAATTTATGATGGACGAGATCCGGCGCCCAGCATGTCTGACAACCATGAAAGTAACATCCTAGAAACTCCCATACATGTTTCTCCTCACCTATGGTGGCATAACCGTCCACAAATCTACCGTGCACCATGCGCTCTCCACCGTTGAAGGCGTGCTGAATAGCTATACCCTTTTTGAGGGATTTATAATGCAGCCACGCGCCAGCTTTGATCGATTGCTGTTTTGACCCTGTGTAGCCGTCTTGGGGGATTAAGGCTATTGTATCCGGCTTCAGATAGTTAGTCCTGAACAAAAGATTGCACGCGCTAGGTAATGTAAGGGATTTAAGGAAAGGATCTATACCTCCTTTGTTCGTGGGTGTTGCGGTGATGGTCTTAAAGTGTTTCCGGAATACTTTACAACTTTGATGTAATATTTCAACATCGCTGATGCAGTATTCCTTCAACTCTGTTTTCATATCGAAAACATAGTTTACGCTACAAAGTTCACCATGCCACGACAGAAATTCAATTTGAGCGCTTTTCATCATACTTTCGTACCCGTACCATCTTTTGTCAGGTAGAGGTCCGATATAATTTGCATTCGCTCTCGTGTTGAACAAATGTGGGAAATATCCTTTCTTCAATTCTGTCAACCTGAAAGTTTTAGGGAGTTTGGCGAGTGCCATCTGAAAAAAGTTCAGAGAATCCTTGACAACTCCACATGGGTCTGAAGTTATAAGGCTTATGATTTTACCTCCGTTTAAAACAACTTGAGGTATGATACCTTCCGCAACCAGGTGGTTGAGCAGAAAATAAGAATCGTAAGCCTTACTGTTATGTGCCAACGCGATTGAATTGTTATGCTTTTCGCTAAAAAGCCACGCGGCAAAGTTTGATAGGGTATTCTCCCCCTCAAACGTGATATGTCTCGCATCTGGAGGACCGCAGCGCTTACACACTGAATTGTCCTTATCCATACACGATTCACATTCCCACGATGCATGCACAAAATTGGGTTTGTGAACACCCGTGTCCTGAGTACATTCGAAATCAAAGAAGATGTACTTTGTACAATTTTCAGGTTTTGTTTTCTTTTCTTTCGCGGTTTGCGTACATTTCTTTTTTTGTTTTGGTACTCCTTCATTTTCCCCGAGGAGTTTCTTGACCGTGGTGGTTGGTGTGTGGGAGATTTGTGGACGGTTTAACGGTTTTTGAGGTTTCATCGGCACTCTTAACCTCGTAGTAAGGGCTATTGGATGTTACCTTCATGAAGCACGCATGATCCCTGCCGTCGACAACCTCTTTACAGGTTCTACAAAATATATTCGAACATTTATGATTAGCGGGATCACACCCTATTAGATCGATGTCGAGCACTTTTTCGCATTTGTCACATTTGTATTTTCTTTGGCAGGCTGTTAGTTTTTTATGCAGGGTTACACTGTGTAGCTGAAAACAGCGTTTCGTTAGAAATGTCATTCACTTTTTACACACTATGGTAGAGGGCTTACTCTCACGAAACGTACCGCTATCACAATCTGTTGCATAACAATCTGGGCATTCACAACAACACTTATGCGTGAGGGGATCGTTGTACGTTTCGTGACAGTCCTAACACAACTGAGAAGCACACAGAAAAGCAGAGGGATTGGTTATGACGTTATAATGGGACCCAGACAGGTACAGGTAGATGGCTTTACCTTCCGTAGGTCCTGCATATATCAATGCCTCCTTACGTCTACCTCTATATACCATAAGCCTGAACTCTGGAGCTAACACAGCTTGAAAAGCAGTGTACGGGCGTGAGTCAACAATACCCTCTTCAACATTCGCTCAAGCGTGAAGGTCGCGAGCCATTCTCATAAACTGTTTGGTTGGCGCGCGGTCTTGTTTATTTTTGGTCCATGTTCTATATCTTTTGCAACATGGCAATCACGAGCGCTTTTACGAAACAAAGATTATCATCGGAGGGTGGTATTGTGATGATTGATCGCTTTTTAAGCGCAGCCAATTGTTCGGGGGGTCCATCAAACTTACGCGCGCGCCCACCCGCAGGATTCACGATATGATGTAGCCGTATCGTGAATCCTAGATCTAGAAAAAAAAATTGATTGCTATTTAAAACTTCTTCAATCCTATCCAAAATTGCGCTTATGTCGAAATGTTCCAGTCGCCCAGGGAAAGGAGACGGGTACATTTAACTGCGCAGAAACAAGAATGAGTCTCACATAGTCACGGGGTGAAGTGTCGCGCAACACGATATCCTTGATTTCTTCCAAAGATATTCGGAGGTAATCGAGAACTTCGGATATCGTGTTGGCGTTATGGAGTTGACTTTGGTGGTCGTACCATACCTCTCTACTCCCAAACCGTTTAGAAATCCTTTGACCAATGAACTCCCAGTTTGGGGTAGAGGGTAGCTGCGAGGGCAAGTCATGAAATGGTTCATCGTCATCAACATTTGGAATGGGATCTTGATCCTCGGACGAGGAAGATTCCGATGTAGAGCAAGGTGGACCCCTATTTTTTGTTTTAGTTTTCCTCTTACCCGTTTTAACGGTATCAAGAGGAGTAGGTGTAGTAAGTCGTGAAGGGGGGGGGGGGGGGGGAGGTAGCATCTGAGAGTTTCTTTTTTTTGGGAGTCACTACGGAATGTACATTATGTTTACGTTTCTGCCCACCTTGCTGTTTCGTTCTATTAACGACTACATCGGAATCTTCCTCGTCCGAGGATAGGACGATATTGACATGGGGAGGTGGAACGTGTGATTACCTGTTAAACCCCTCCCCACCTGGACCATTATAGCGAGAGCTACTAGGTCCGGCAGGGTGTGACTATGTGACGGTGAGCGACCTTCACGCCCGTTTGTTACAACGCGCTGTCCTAAGGCATTACCCGCATCTCTTGAATGGTTAGAAATAGTTCGTTCACTTACCTTGTCTTTTGCTGATTTTGATGTGGATGGTTGTTGCTGGCCACACCATGTACAAAACCCTGACGTGCAGTCTGCTAAACAGGTTACGCAGTGCGATTCCAATGGTTGTTGCTGGCCACACCATGTACAAAACCCTGTACCCGTGCAGTCTGCTAAACAGGTTACGCAGTGCGATTCCATGGCTGTGCGTTTGTTTCTCTTTTCTTCTTAAAACAGCGTGTACGTATACGTAAAAATAAATAAAAATGTTAATAACAGAATTCTTTAAGGTAACGGGTTTAAACGTAGAGTATTTTACAAAAACAGAGGTCAGAGACAGAGCTATACCACAGGGTCTAGCAACTCTCTCGTGAATGAGGTAACAACCGTGGACCGTCTATTTATCATGAAAAGACAACAATAGAACTAGTCTCTACAAGCCCCCCTCGCCTGTGCTGTCAGGATAATGTACTTGAACGTTAAGAGGATAAACTTAAGAAGGATTAAGAAGGATTAAGATTATCTAACTAAATACATGTACAAAGCGTTGAACATACAAAGCCGACCCCTAGAAGTTGATTTGATGGATATGGCATCTGTCATCCATAGTGTAATTAAATTTAGTGTAGTGTTATTTGGGCAAAAAGAATTTCCGTTTCGGTTTAATAAAATTTGGAGTGAACTATTAGGCTATTATTATATTATTATTATATTAATACATTTTATTATTTCTATCGCCGGCCATGAAAGTACTCGTCGTACTCATCACGGTCTCTTGTATCCGGGAACTCCTCGGGGGCTACTACATCCGCGATGTCCTCCTCGATGTCCTCCTCGATGTCCTCATCGCTGTACTCCCGGCCATACACGTTGTCCTCGACGGAATAGTCTGAATGATGGTCCGGTTCATAGTCTTCTTCCTCTTGTTTCTTAAGGCATACGCGGACGAGGTATTTCATGTCACCATTTTCATGCCTTCTGTTATTGATGTCTTCCTTATCGCAGTCCTCTTCATCATCGGCAAACTCCATTTCTTTCGCGGCTTTCTTGTCGGCCTCTGCTTTGCGGTAGGCCGCGGCCGCCTGCGCCTCAGCGGCGTCCAAGGCTTTCTCGTTGTCAATTTCGGCCTGTATCTCTTGCAAACATTTTTTTACAAATACTGACCTGGAAAAGGGGTGGGTATAGCATGTACCGCCGTTATTTGCCCCCTCAATCAGGCCTTGCTGTAGCAATACAAGGTCATACAGGCCATAGTCCATGTGATGGAACTCGTCATCCTCTCCAAGTACTACATCCCGTTCCGCCCTTGTCCGGTTCATAATATCATCGTGTAGATTTAGAAGTGTTGTCCATGCATCTAAATACATGCACATACCGTTGGAGGTATTGAAACTTCTATCCTGGTCTTTAAGGACCTGCCGTATGTCCACGAACTGTTTTCCTCTAACGACACCGGTTTCTATGTACAGGGATGTGTTTTCATATTTGTTTGATAGATTTTTATGACGGTGTGGGCGATCATCACCGAGAACATCAACTTCAATACTGCAATTACCCCCAGCATGGCCATCGTATTGGTGTGTAGTTGGTCATCAATCTCATCTAGAGAATTCAGTTATATCGATTATCGATTAATATTATTCCATTTTAATTGATCCATGATTCATATCGACAAGAGGATAATTAGTACCTACCAGACTAGCATCACACTCAGCATCAGATCCACTTCCACTTCTTTGGCACTTTCATTGTCAAAGTGGGTCCACTTATCTTGTACAATCAGGGAGGTCCAATGGCTGCTGCCACTGGACATACATGTAGTTGAACTTGTTCCCACATGCATCATGATATGAATGAAAAGAGAGATTTTTAAAATAACTGTATCTTGCAGGCCTAATAATTTTCTGATTTGAATTGGGAAACGACTGAATCCTGCATGTGGATAGGACATCTATGCACACAATTCTCCCAAGTCTTAATTCTAGTCGACGTCTGGAATGTCTTTTTTTTCCCCCAAATATCTTGCCGCAGACCACTCAAATTGCAAAATTATACATTTCTAGTTTCATTAATACCTCATCATCAAGAGGATAATTAGTACCGAACAGACTAGCATCACATTCAGCATCAGCATTGCTCCCAAGCAGCTGCTTCCTCAGCTGACTCGCCATTTCTTTGATTTGGGTCAGCCCTTGATCCTGCCCCTTCTTTTTAACTACTTTGGTTTTCTGTGGTTACAGATGAACTCCATCAAGCGTGGAATCCCGTATTCATCGCTCAAATGGACACCCTCCCTCGCCCACAGAGTTAGCTCCCCCTCTGGGAAGGATGACCAGGGGTCCAACCATTCCACATTTTCCTCCCGGCAGATCCTCTCGAAAGCACCGTTCCAAACGTGCACGAGTTCACGTTTAGTATCGAGTCTTGGCAGGATGGCAACCGCAACAACCAACAGTCATCCACTCTCCCATGTTCCTCATGTACTGTCCTTCGCCCCCTTTCGCAGACGTCATTAATTGGCGAATGGCCGAATCTACGTGAGCCCCAACGCTGGTAAAGTCCAGATCTGCCCGCTGTTTCAATGTAGCAAGAAAACCATATAAACATAAGAATACATGATTTGGAAACCAAGTTACAGTGATATTTGTATCAACCATTAGGTGTAAGAGGATGACACAACATTTTACCATTTCTGTATCCGACCCCAGCTATCTGGAGCGATGCCAGATCCACTTCCACTTCTCTGGAATTAGCATCGTCAAAGTGGATCCACTTATCTTGTAATTGGGAAAAGATTGAATCCTGTGTGTGGACAGGATATCTATGCACACACGTGAAAGGCAACAAATCCATTTATTACTCCTAACTTACAAAACATTACATAACATGACCCCTGAATATTTGAAAGACATATTTGAGTTTAAACCCTCTCCATACTCCCTCCGTAATGCACATAATCTCTCTTTACCTAAGCCAAGAACTAATTATTGTAAAAGAACTTTTGTGTACAGAGCTTCTTTTCAATATAATAAATTATCCCTTGATTTGCGTCAACTACCCACTTTTGCCACCTTTAAGACTAACCTAAACAGACTATAATCACCTTGTTGTAGTACCTCTTTATGTATGTTTATATGATGTTTGTTTTGTTTGTTTTTCCTTTAAGTATTTGTATTAAGTTTTCGACTGATACTTTGTAATTATTTATTTTTTTAATTTGTAATATTATGTATATTTTGTATATTGTAAACTGGCCCCATGGAAGACCAGCAGCAACAATTATCGTTGCAGCTGAATATGGGCAACCAGCCGTATATTTGTATTTGTATATGATTATACTCCCCAAGTCAACATCTGGAATGTCTTTTTTCACCCCAATTTTGTAACCAATTATTTTTTCTTCCAATTTTATCCGATTTTTTGGGGGGTGATTTCCAAGATTTCTACAGTTTCTTGCTGTATACATCTCCCTGGCCAGAAATTTGCCGGATTGCATCTCCGTCCCACATCTGACCATTTCGTGTATGCGGTATCATGACCCGATGGTAATAACTTTGACATACTCGAATCTTGGCGGAAAGAGATCCTTTAGTTGCTTCTCAAAGGCACTTTAGATCCTTCTATTTCATCTTTCACTTCAGCTGCGGGAACTACAAATTGTGGTAGCCTGCTCGGTTACCAGAACCCTCTCCCTGTCTGGTCCTAGGGTAAGTCTTTGATAGACCTCCTGAAGGGCCAGACGAAGGAACTCCTTGCGGAGGCCTCCGAGATCCTGGCCCCTCTCCACCATGAACTGTACCTCGAGGGGGAGACGAGGCCTATATGAGGCAGCTGAAAACTCATCAACCATACCAAGGAAGATGTTATAACGGGAGATATGAACGAGGTATGTGTCTCCTTGCATGGAAGCATCCAAGTCTGCCATGTCTTCTTGCAAGTTCAGTCTTCTACCGTTCAGATAGATATTTCTGAATTGATGGATCACCTCCCCAATGTCTGTCTGCTCAGACCTTGATAAGTGGGATGAATGGTTTCATAAAGAAATGCCGAGAGATTCTCTAGAATCAGTTCAATCAGTTTTGCATAGTGCTCCCTGATGCCCCTCATGATTTCCGCAAACTTGTTGGGGCCGGTGTTGTTCCTCCACATGAACTTGTCAATGTAGGAGGGGAACAGCGCTCGCGAAGTGCCGAACTGCCGTCTCGGCTTTCGCTTTGCCAAGTTTCACTTTCCTTCGTTGGTGTTGGTGTGGAGCCAATCGTGCACAGGGTCCACAAAATTGTCCTCGTGGATCACCACGTCGTGGATGTGGACTCCGCCGTCCAACTGGTCGATGAGTGTAGGCTCTCCATCCATCGCTGATAATGTGGGTGCCAGGGGAGAGCCACGCCGACAGGATACCTTCCAGGGTGGTGCGGCTGCGATCCAGGACCACTTGTAGTAGGTAGGCACCTCCCAGTTGCCCTCTCTACTGCTCCAAACACTCATTGCCCCTCGCGGTAGGCACCACGGTGGTACTTTCTGTGAAAGTATTTACTCTCGTCGATCTCTACGATTGTCGCCTCCCCGTTCTCATCGAATCACCCAAGCAGCGTGAAGTTTGCGCTGAGGTCTTGGCTGCAAACTTCCCGAATCATGTTTGCCCAGTTGGTCGCTGTCCCCTCAGAGTGTATCCCTGCTTGCCTTTGGATGTAATGCAGGCGCAATTCCTCACTCCACAAATAAACAAACATCGGTTGTCTCAGGGAGATGTAGCTTCGGCTGAAGAATGACCCCTGTCGAATGCTCTTCTTGCGATGGCACTCCGGACATTGCCATATGAACTGGTCGATTCCAGGGTGGGCAACTTTCGAACATGGCACTTGGCACTGGACGCACTGACGCGAGTTTCGAATGAGACAGCATCTTGCCATCCAAGTTAAGGTTCCCTAGATGGTGGCCAACTCCGGAACAAAGTCTAGTAGAAGCACTAGGTCCTCAACTAGCATATCTGCGACTGGCATGATTTCCTGTACAGGAACGATCTCCGTATTTGCTCTTGGTCTACCTGCCATTTTGCGACAGGCATAGATATTTCTGAAACTAAATCTTCCTAATCGCTGTCTCAGCGATTAAATGTAAAAATGCACTGTACAAGTGAATTACATAAATAGCATTGAATACTCCAAATCATGCTGACATAAATTATTATATACATGTTTATATTTTTTTTCTAAATGCAATTCAATCTACAACACAATACATGTACCGGTATGCATGATACGAACACACACACACATGCACATAAATTCATATTACTTAGGGTCTGTATCTGTGCTGGTTTCTTTAAGCCAAGTAAAAGAAAAAAAGACCAGTTTATATAGAAGTTAGTCCATGTGCCAAAATTTACTGTCTATAATGATTTAAAGCCACTCTAAAGTGTTGGTTGTAATGACATACCAGGTACTCTTTCACATTATACAATTCAAGCGACATTTTGCCAATGATACTCATTGAATAGTCACTTAAGCTGCTGCGTTTCACACCCCAAGACTTAATTTCATCCCTGGAATTAGTAATCATCATATATGATCTATCAAAGATGAGAGTAGTAGTAGATCTACAGTCTGTCATGAATTAAATAAATGATGTATGCACTCATGTGATAACCTCAAGATCTGCGCCTTGTAATATTGATCCTCCTCCAACTCCATGTCCACATCATGATCATCTTCAGTACTGGCACTGTCTGTAGCTGTTTTACTAGCTGGTTTGTCGTGGGTCCATTTTACTCAGTACGATCTGTCGGGGTCGATGTCGTGCGTTGCGGGATTGAACCTTTTAATATCCTCGATAGGGACCCTTCTCATGAGGTTGTCATCTATAAACCGGACATATGCGAAGGAAAACTTCCTCGTAATGATGGCCATATTGATGATGCAGTAACAACACCTAAAAATTCTTTAGACTTTACACAGACAGTCAATATAGATAGATTTAGTCTATATGAAATAACTTTGAGCAGTGTAGGTGTCGGTACTATAGGGCAATTCCACGGTAACGGAAGGACACTCAGACAAGATTTTTGAACTTCAGGTTCATACTAAAAGAACTGTTTTATTAGTATAAGATGTGAAACAGTACAGATATAATACCTATATAAGTGCCTTTAATTCTCCCAAAAAAAATTGTCATTATAGTTAAGTAGTTTAAGAATGTGCATATTAATTATCTCGTTAACGGAAGGACATAAAAATGGACATGGTTTTTCCAGTTAATTAGTGTTTATCCAAACTTTGTGAAGTTGATGAAGCTTTCCACTTGACTGAAACACATTTTGTTCCCCATAGTTTAATACATACTAATAAAACAGTTCTTTTAGTATGAACCTGAAGTTCAAAAATCTTGTCTGAGTGTCCTTCCGTTACCGTGGAATTGCCCTATAGTCTATGATATATTGGAGCTTCCCGGAGTTAGTGCGCATGCAGAGATGGATGATGAGAGAGTTTGAAAAGAGGCGCGAAGTACGAACGTTAACGAACGGTTGGAGCGCGAGATGTCGTAGACTTGATCGGTCAACAACTTTAGATAAAGTTCGTCATCACGAAAAAAAATAAACAAATGAAATATAATTTAACTTTAGAATTGTACCTAAATCAGTAAATAAAAATGTTTCATTTGAATAATTGCAATATATGGATACCTGATACAAGAAAGAGCGAGAAATGGTAAATTTAAAGAGAAAACAGCTTAACAACTCTATGCAAAGCACTACCTTGATCCACTTTCACAAAAGTACAAGAAAAGAAGAAAAATGAAATTTAAAAATACAAATATACAAACAAATACATATTAAATTGGTCATCGATTATAAAATATATACTTATTACAATATACCTTTAGTTCATGAAAAGATGGAATATGGTCTATTTCAAACATATAAAACAGGGCTTGGCACTACCTGGCCCCCTGGACACCTATAAATAAAACAATTTTTTACAGAGGGCATGCGTACATACCATAAACATTTGCAAATCATTATTGCTAGCCTGGGTCTGATAATTTACTTAAATGAATAAATAATTTTTTTCACTTACAGATGGCTCGGTACGTCAAATAATAGAATGATAGTTTATCTTGTGGACATCTAGATACAAACACTTCGTCATCATAGTTACATTATAGAAAAATTAATTACATTAAAGAAATTAAGAACCTACTATTTTTGCTGCCTTCTCATTTAGAGCACTGGCAGAATACACCTTTTGTTTTCGTCAAGTTTTCGTGGACGCTTGACCAATGTTTTTTGTCCCTTTCTTGAAGCTTTGCTTCATGCTCCTCGTCTCTTTTGGCCTCCTTCCATCTTTCTCCGGCTGTTCTCATGGCAGCAATTCGCTCCTCACCTGCCAAACCATTTAGAGCACTGGCAGAATACAACTTTTGTTTTTCTGTCAAGTTTTCGTGGACGCTTGACCAATGTTTTTTGTCCCTTTCTTGAAGCTTTGCTACATACTCCCCGTCTCTTTTTGCCTCCTTCCATCTTTCTTCGGCTGTTCTCATGGCAGCGACCCAATCCTCTCCAGCCACACCATGAAGTGTCTCTTGCATGAATGCATAGTATCCACTGGATTTTGTTCCTGTTGGAAGGGTATTTCTTTTCCCCTTATCTTGCCGCCTCCTCCTGTTTGATATCCATCTCTAGATATTTTTCAACGAACATAACAAAATTCCAGACCAGATTGGTTTAACATTATTTTGGTACCAACATCTGGCTTTTATTTAAAAAATAATATAACGAAAATCATCAAAATTATGACAATTTAAAATTTTAAAATTTTCTCATCAAATGTATCACTATTAAATATAGCAAACAAATTTACCCAGACATATATCATCAATTCAATTTTAATATACAATACGAATATTATTACCACTGTTCTGTTACTACATACATAGCATTACTGATTAACAGGCTGAATAAGGCATAGCATTTCTGACCTACCTATAGCAAAACTGCAGGTCTAGACAAAAGGATCCGTCTTTGAGCACATATCCTTCTGAATCGTTGGTCTGCAGCTCAAGTTCCATTATGTTTAGCGCACTGGAAGGAGAATGTCCTTTCCTGAACAATTTCTAGATGTCTCTGCCTGGACATCTCTAAAATGTAAGTGCTGCTCGGATTATGATCACATGATTGTGGTTTCATTCGATGTGCACCAGAGTGGGATGTGCCATCAAATGTGGGAATGTTGATTTTCGTCATGAAATTCATCCTTGCAAATGTTTTTTTTTGTCTTGTCAAAATCTTGTCAAAATTGTTCCCGGAGAGGAGAATCGCCGATGAGATCATGATGTCTCCCACATGGCTCCTGCCAGTCGTCTCCTGAGAGCAGAATCCCCTCTGGTGGCCTTCAGGACACACCTATACATAGGGATAAAGAATATGGGTTGAAGATAACAAGGATTCAAAGCGAGGGGAAAAATTACATATTTTGTTTTCATAAACAGCAAACGTTTATTCAAGGCCAGGTTGGAGAAAGTTCACTGTTGAACTTTAATCATAACTATCTAGGCTTTGAGATTTTGGCTTAACCTAACTGTATAGACTTTCCCCAGTCATTTTAACAACTACTTGTATCAGTGAAAAACAATAGAATAGAAAACAAAAGGGAACATTTTTTGAAGAAACAAAATAATTTTGGTGCCCCCCGATCTGTCCGACTACGCAAAGTTTGTTCTCGTGAAACGTTGTTGAGGACTTCCTCTAGGCTGACTGTGTACTCATTACTCTCTGGGAACTTTGCCTCCAGAATGCTTCGGAAAATGAATTCATAATCCAATATATGATATACCAGCGTTGGCTGGTAGGCTTCTCTGATTATATCTGGCACTTTCTTGGCCTTTGATATACTCTGCTTAATCACAAGAATATAATAGTTCTTAGTTGCTTCGTTTTTAGTGCCCTTCGCAGCCTTAATCGTAATGTAGTCATAACCATCACATTCTTTGAAGAACGACTTTTTGTGTTGCGGGGCTGTGACTTCTTTGTTCTGCCTCCAAGATTCTCAATTTTCTCTCTCAATTAAGGTTTCCTGTGCTAACGTCAGCCACCTACGTGGAGGTACACAATGGCGATTACTTTGTACTTTGTACTTTATACTTTTGTCGTGTTTGAAGGTGCATAAAAACTTCTTATACATGTACATGTACATGGATATATAAATACAAACAAAATAATTACATTTTAACATAACATTTAATATTCATCACAATTAATACAGAGAAAAAAAAAAATTGATTTACGTGTGTACACATCAAAACCTTCCATGTTAAATAAGCCACATGTATATCCCATGCACAGTATTAGAAAGCCAGCAATAAGTTACACAAATTGTATTATCTCACTTACCACACGCCACCACAGGAGATTTCTTGTGCTTACTCCAAATTTCAGCCTGCATCCCTGACCACGTGGTCTCTACAGTTGGGACCACATACTTCCGCTGGTGTGCATGGAAAGTAGGGTTTAAAATCATGTTGAGAAGCATGAACCTGGCCAGTAGACTGATCTTGCTGAAAATTGTTGCCAGTCGGGTCATCATAAACATAGCAGTAGAACTACTGGACATTCCTTATCCTTCTGCCAAATTTCAGCCTGTATCCCTGACCACGGGGCCTCCACAGTTGGAACCACATACATGTACTTCCTCTGGTGTGCATGGAAAGTCGGGTTTGAAATCATGTTGAGAGATATGAACCTGGCCAATAAACTGATCTTGCTAAAAAATTGTTGCCAGTCTGGTCATCATAAACATAGCAGTAGAACTACTGGACATTCCTTTTCCTTCTGCCAAATTTCAGCCTGCATCCCTGACCACGTGGCCTCCACAGTTGGAACCACATACATGTACTTCCTCTGGTGTGCATGGATAGTCGGGTTTGAAATCATGTTGAGAGATATGAACCTGGCCAATAGACTAATCTTGCTAAAAAATTATTGCCAGTCTGGTCATCATAATCATAGCAGTAGAACTACTGGAGATTCCTTATGCTTCTGCCAAATTTCAGTCTGAAGCTCTTAATTTTCACGTGGCCTCTACAGTTGGAACCACATACTTTCTCTGGTATGCATGGAAAGTCAGGTTTGAAATCATGTTGAGAGACATGAACCTGGTCAATAGACTGATCTTGCTGAAAAATTGTTTCCAGTCAGGTCATCATAAACATGGCAATAGAATTTCAGACATTTCTTTCTTGTGGACCTGTTAGTTTTAATTGTGAATTGATATTGACATCAAGGTGCTAGCTGTATTATTAGGTGATTCCTACTTTGCTAATAGCTTTATAGGAGAAATAAGATTATTTGCTTTTTCATTTGCCACACTCTAAAGTGAGCAATTAGAAGTTTGACTCCAAACAGGAGTATCATCAATCCTGGGCCCGACTCATGGGCCCGACTCATTGGCGCCCAAAACTCGGGACTGGACCCGCAAAACATCAATATCTGTACATAGGGCTCAATGCAAAATGGACTGGAAAAATTTCAATCTGGACCCCCAACTATAAAATCGTTGAGTGTGGAGGGAGCCCTTCCTTATCTTGGCCTTGACAGCAAACTCTTCAATAATCTGTACACTTTAGCTCCTACCTCTTCAACAGGATTCCATGCATTTAAGAATGTTTTCTTTTGATGATAATGTCCGCACTTTATAAGTTAACCAGTACAGTATTAAAAGTAGGAAGCTACGCTGTACAATTTGTTGAATAAGATATTTCACGTCATGTAAGATTTTTTTGTTGAATAACATTTTGGGGTTAAATAGATAATTTGCTGCTTAATAATATATTTTGTTTAAAATGAATAAGATATTTAGTTGTTGATTAGATATTTTGCAGAAGGGGGGGGGGGGTGAAGAAAGTTTGTTAATCTTTGAAAATAATATTTGTTTAGTTTTTAAGAAAGTGGATGAATGATTATTTTACAGAATTCACAACTTTCCAAGAAAAACATGATCGCAACTATTTTCAATTTCGAAGGCAATTTCAATGCCCTATTGTACGTCCCATGGAAATCATTTTCGGATTACAAGATATAGCAACGTCATTGTCATGTTCGCACTTTTCATATAGGTGACGCACAAGGCTATTGGAATTGCCTTCAGGTTTATTTTCGAAATTGATTGCGATCATGTTAAATAAACAGAACTGGTTGTTTATTATTTATTCATCTAAAAAAACTGAAAATATTTGGCTCAACTTCCTCTGAATTTTAAAATGAAAGGTGCATTTCATAGAGAACTCTTCCATTTGATACATGTAGTTTTTTATAAAAATTGAAAATGATGTAACAAAGAAATAATGTCATAAGGTTACCTCAATTTACTTGTGAATATTCAGTGAGTGATTAACTGTACATTAGTCTTGGTAATATAAATGTAGTCAAGACTGCAACAGGTGCTCAATCTGCCCCACCCCCACCTCCCCTCCCCTACGATTAAAAGCGTACTTGTATTTGAAGAATAGAGAATCTAGCTGTAAACTTAATTCATTTAGTAGGGCTTTTGTCACTGCTGTATACTATTGAAAATGAAAGTACTTACCAGTATTACCTGTTGACATTTTAAGTGCTTTTCACTTTGAATTGAAGTTTAAAAGGATGCACTAACATCACTTTGAAAGTATTGAACCTGGAATACTTGTAATTGTATATTTGAAATTTAAATTGGAGGTACTATTTGTGAAGTCTTCTTTTTTTACTTGAAAACAAAATGCTGACATATATTGTTAGGTGTTTTGGAATGAATCGGAAAGCGATACCTTAATTTTTGTCTCGCCTGCGTAGCAAAAAGCGAGACATAGGCGCCGCTTTTCCGGTGACGACGGCGGCGACGGCGGCGGCGACGGCGGCGGCGGCGACGGCGGCGGCGGCGACGGCGTCAACATCAAAAACTTAACCTAAGGTTAAGTTTTTGAATTTTTGATATAATTTTTAAAGTATAAGTTCTTAGTCAATGAAACTTGGACTATAGGGTAATCAAGTATCCCCAATCATGTGAGTAGAATTTCAGATCACAAAGTCAAGGTCAAAGGTCATTTCAGGTCAACAGACTTGGACTATGTTGTAGCATCATCATCGAAAACTTAACCTAAGGTTAAGTTTTTGAATTTTTGATATAATTTTGAAAGTATAAGTTCTAAGTCAATGAAACTTGGACTATAGGGTTATCAAGTCTCCCCAATCATGTGAGTAGAATTTCAGGTCACTAAGTTAAGGTCAAAGGTCATTTAAGGTCAACAAACTTAGACTTTGTGGCATCAACATCAAGATTTTCAAAATGCTTCTTCTTCGTTATTTTTCGACCGATTTTGATTCTGATTGTTTCATATGGTAGGGCTAGGAGGGGGATTTAAAATTTCTACACAGAATCGTGAAATTCATTATCTATGCTAATTTATGCAAATTTATTCGAAATCACAAAAAAGGCTTCTTCTCCTTCATTTCTCGACCGATTTTGATTTGGTTTGCTTTATATCGTAGAGCTAAGTTTGGTACACTAAACCTCCACACAGAATTTTGAAATTGTTCTCCATTAATTAATTATGGTAATTTATGCAAATTTATTCCAAAAATAACAAAAATTGCTTCTTTTCCCTCATTTCTTGACCGATTTTGATTTGGTTTGCCTTATCTGGTAGAGCTAAATTTGGAACACTAAACTTCTACACAGAATTGTGAGATTTTGCTCCATGATTATTTATGGTACTTTATGCAAATGAAATGAAATTATGTCCCTTCCAGGGCATCAAATTTTTATTTTTTGACCAGTTCAAAAGTGTACCACATAAAATTTACGATATTTGTTGTTGCGAGATGCGGATGAGAGCTACGTCATTGACGTTCTGGTTTATTGAATTGCGTTATGCAGGCGAGACCGCCGAGAGCGTTTCCCTTGTTGTTTGTCCATTTTTGCAAACTGAGACAATCAGTGTAGTATGTGATACTCATTTTTATTCAAACTTTATTTTGTGGTTTTGTATCCTTGCTGCCAGTGGGTAACAAAACTTATTTTCCGTTATATAATTTCCAAATGCTATAGAGGAGTTTTATTGTACAAGAACAGTACATATTTAGAATTATGACATGATTGTGCAGTTTGCTGTGGAAATTACAGGGAATGAAAAGCCATTGTGAGTGTAGAGTTTACAGAATAATGTGTATGATGTGTTATTACAGTGTCTCAATGAATCAACTGTACATGTACCGGTGTATGAAACTAATCACCTTGTTTGACGTTGTGTGCCATTGTATTATTTATTTATCGTTTTAGTGTTGTAATGAAATAGCTATTTTTGTCATTTTAATGAACGATGTTGTTAGTACTATGTTGTATTGATTTGCTTTGCAAGTTCTGTTAGTAAGCATTGTATTAGTATAAATCATCTTTTCACTGATCAGAGAAATGGTAAAACTTTAATTTGGGAATTTTTGTGTATATTATTGATATGTTTTATTGCATTCCATTGATGATTTCATGTGGTGTTAATTACTTTGTTGAAGTACTTTTGAATTTTGTAGAGCATTGATTTATCTCCATTTGTGTGCTACTTTACAATATATAAGTATACATCTGTAAATAGAAATTGTATATATATAGCAACTGAAATAAAATATTTGTTTCTCTTTAGACAAACGTGTATTGTGTATTTACTTTGATGATCAGGGCGCTGTGGGGTTGGTTAGTTGATTGAAAATTTAGATTTTTGGCAAAAAATGATGAAATTAATCCCTTGCAGTATATGTCCAAAATTTGTGTTTTTCCAATTTTCATGAAATTTACCCCAACACCCTTTTATGATAAACTGTTGCCACATTTACTCTGGATAGATGGAGAAAAAAATTATAACAAAATCGGCCCAAAATGCTGAACATTTTTGATGAAATTCATAGTTTTTTCATTAGATACCCATTTTCAACCGGTATACCGTGAGTCAAAAAAAGTTTACACCTCTATAAATGGTAAATTATTATACATCATGTGAAAGAGTGTTTTATCCCAAATCATTTGGTACAGCATGTATTATGTTGGGATTAGCGGAGAGAGAATCTTATATCTTACATCCAATCTTATATAATTACAGTCAAACCTGTCTACAGCGACCGTCCGAGGGAAACCCCAAAAGGGGTCTTTGTAGACGGGTTCCTTTAGTACACGTTTCAATGAGAAACCATTTTCAAGGTAAACAAAAAATGTGCTTGTTGTAGACAGGTGGTCACTAAAGCAGGTTTGACTGTATCTAAATAAGGCTTCCAAGTGGTACAATAAATCGGTGTATTCAATATCTTTAGCGCAGTACCCCGATGAGTCATCCAGGAACTTGAACTATCGATATCGCATGAAAACCAGCCATATTTGCCGAAATACTGAGTCAAATTTGATATTTTGCTAGTCAGCCTGATATAGATAATAACACTATATGGCTTTGTTTTTGTGTGATATAAGAATATATTGCTCTCGCTATAACAATATTGGTCTCCGACTCGTTCAATATTGTAATAGCTCGAGCAATATTCTTGTATCACACTCAAAGCCATCCAATACTACATTAGTACTTACCCATTGGTTGGCTGGTTGGTCAGTAATTCGGTCGATACCAAAGATATAACGGGCTAGACACAAATGGATTGTGATATCCACATATATTGGTATGAAAATAATCATTACATTTAATTGTGAAAAATTGTAGTTTCATAATATGCACATTTGCAATAAACCTACTTCGCACTTAAAGACATTTATTAGTGCACTGTATCCACGATTCATTACAAAAACAAGGACAAAAATTGTGTCACCAAATTAGTCAGTGGCATTTTGCACTTACGATTTACATGTTCATTGTCTGTGTTAAAATTCAAATATCATGATTAAAAATGAGGCAAAAAAAATGTCAATTTTTAAAAGAATATACATATCAATGATGATATTTACATCAACAACATACAATTTGAAAGACGGCATCTTATTGATTCACTCTCATTTCAATACAATTTCTAAAGAAACAATAGCATAGAAATTCCTGCAAAGGCTTGTTCAGACATGAAAAAACCACTGTCTAATACTTTAATGGCCGTCCAATATCACTACCCATATAATATCTGCTTATTCAAATATCAAGCAGCATACAGCCTCTACACATTAAGTGTACTATTTCAGTTTTTATGGTACAAGTTTTTATTTCAAAACCATCCCTGGTCCTAACCTCTATTCACATGGGGCCGTTGTAGTTTGTCAAATCTCAAAATATGACCAATGATTCATTTAAAGCCTATCTGCACTAGTTTGGCCAGGAAGGATTAGACCTCCCTGTATGGTCACTGATTAGGCATTGTTTGCTATATAGAGGGCGCACGTAGCTACAAGTAGTGCAGCGGGCTTTAACAATCACAAGAGTCCACATTTCCAGGTACATGACAATAAATTGTAATAAAGATAAACATGATTCATAACACAGCAATTACATGATTGTCCAGGTACACATACAGGGCAATGAAAAATATATGTTCAAATAAATGGTATTTAGTCTAATACTGTTTCTTCGTTGAACCATTCACCTGAGAGAGCAAGCAAGACATCAAAAGATAATGATATACATGTAGCAATGAAGCAATAATAGGCTTCCATATGTATTCATAGCTTTAATTAGCATAGCAATTTTGGAAAATGCAATATATGTCTGAGTATTCATAATAATAATAATTACAGTGCTTATATAGCGCCTAACACTTACTTTGTCAGAAGTCTCTAAGCGCTCTACAATAATGTTTACAATCATATCATAATTCAGTCACTTGCAAAGTCTGCACATGCAAAGTCTGCACATGCCAAGTAAAATAGATTCCTCATTCATCATCCATATGTTTCTTTCCAATGACAAAGTTCAAGTTCCTTTGACAAGATATTTCACACTATACATCATTTCACAAGATTCCTATATTTTCCTTTGATGGAGTGATCCCCCAGGTGACTACTAGTATCAAATAATTCATTCAACAGGTAGGCAGAGAATGCCCCTCCCCCCCCCCCTCCCTCCAATTATCATGCACCCCCTTCCTGAAAAGGTAGTACATGTAGTACTGAGAATCCAAAATAATTCTATCTGGAAAAAAAATGTCATCCTTTTTTATCAAGCATTCCTACAGCTCCTTAGGACACATTTCCACAAAGTCGTACAGCACAAGAAGTCATCATGAGACCAGTTTGTTAACAGTTTGACAGAGTGATTACCGAGTACTGATGTCAAATAATTCATACAATGGAAGGTAGAGACCCTCCTCCCCCTAGTTCCTTCCCATTCCTACACTCCTTCCATGAAAAAAAAAACAGATTTAGGCATCAAGAAATGATTCTGGATGGCAAATTATTCCCTTTTTCTGAAAAGTTCCTACAGTTCCTTTGGACACATTTCCACAAAGTTAAAGTCGTACACCGGAGGAAGTCCAACGTGAGACCAGCCTGTGAAGGGGGCGACCCACTTGAACGGGGGAAGGCTTCCATCTCCCCGGGTAGGCCCATTGATGACGTAGCTCGTCTGCTTGGCCGCCATTGCTAGGTTGGTCACCTGAAGGAAGACAGGGAGGAGTTTCATATAAGTTGAGAAAACGATATGGAATAAACTGGACAAATATGGCTGAATCGCCTATTACCATCTGCCACATATTTCATACATGGGCGATTTAAAACAATTTGAAAAGAGGGTACCAAAAAGTCATTTGGTGGAAGGTATCTGACTTCAAAGAGAAAATCCCATTTCTATAAAGTTCACTTTTTGCCCTCTCATATGACACCCCAATCAGGAAAAATGAGCCAGGAATAAGAAAGTTCTCTTTGTTTAAAGTAATGCTTGCATTTCAATAATTTGATTAAACAAATTGGTTTTTACTGGCTGCCTGCCGTAGCAACAAACAGAGTTGACCAAAGACTTCACTCTGTTTCGTTGACGATCAGCCATGCACAAAGAAGACGAAATAAAAACATTGAGAATTCTCGGTTTTTGTTTTTTCTGGGACGCACTGTATATAGATCGATGCCAAAAATATAGTTGTAACTTAATGACATGCTCTGGCAACAGCACCAGTCGATTCCCTACACTTAGCAAATTCTTGACCTCATCCCCCAGCCCAACACTATACTTCTACTATACTTAATCCTAACCTTATCCCCATATTTTTACCATATTAAACCCGGAGCAAATATTGTCAAACCAACTCCAAATCAATCCTCCAAATCTGTATCATTTTTCACTGATTACGCCTTTCTTCATTCTCAAAAGTATCAAACTTATAAGCCAATGTTTACCTTGGTGTCATAGCAACCAACTGGCATAGGAGAGGTCATGAGGTCACCACGCATGCAGATTGATTTGGACGGATCTCCCTCTGAGTATGGGTCATTCTTGTAATCTAGGAGCAAAACATGAATTACAGGTGATATAAAATCTCCATTGGACGGATCTCCCTCTGAGTATGGGTCATTCTTGTAATCTAGGAGCAAAACATGAATTACAGGTGATATAAAATCTCCATTACACGGGTGATAGTGAGCACTAAAAAAATTTTTATTTTTTTCGTCAACTTCCCCACCTCGAGTACAAAAAAAAGGATTTGGGAGGAAAAAAATTGGCATCTAAATTTTGAGTAAGAAAATTTGAAAAAAAATAGGGGAAAAAAGAAAAAATCAGGAGAATAAGGGGGAAATCAGGAAAATATGGGTGAAATCAGGAAGAAGGAAAAAAATCTACCCTCGCACTGCTTTCTACACTCAAAGTCATACTGAAAATGAAAGAAATATCAAGCTATGAAAGAAAAGTTTTTTACCGACAGAAATCAGGTCTTGCTTTTATCTCTTTGAACGACAAAGCTTAATCACTAACTTGTTAATGTGTCTGACTACTTGCATACGTGACTATGCGCTTGCCTTCCATCCTTCAAAAAAAAATCAAGCGTTTTAGACAGATTTCTGCACAATTCGACCACAATCATACTTTACTCATCATAAAGGTTAACTCAAACCTAGTGGAGGGGTTGTGGAATAGTGGTTTATTTGCTTGATTCCCAAAACACAGGGCCGAGGGTTCAAATCCCAGCCTGGCACTGACATCCTTTTTCAAGACATTAATCCACATTTGCCACTCTGCTCCACCCAATTGTCAATTGGTACATGATTTGCTCGAACACTATATAATGGGCGGTTCAGCTATAATCAGGGTAATTACAGTGGTGGATTAATTGCCACAAGAGCATCACACAAGAAGCCTGCATTATGAAAATATGTAAACCAGTCTGTACTAGTTTGGCCAGGAGAGATCACTGACAGGTGGCTATCTCATCAACTCAGCTCTCAATTAACATTAAAAAAAGAGGATCATGGGGGACTAACTCAGCTCTCAATTAACATTAAAAAAAGAGGATCATGGGGGACTAATGGTCACCGCTTTGGCATTTTTTTCTATAAAGAGGGAGCAAGTAGCTACAAGTAGTACAGTGGGACTTTAAAGCAATATTTTTCAAACTTACCATTGAACCTCATGATCTTCTTGAAGGACTCCATATCGACCACTTTTCCTTGGTCTCGCCTGAATATCTTGGCCCTAGGAGCAAGCTGATACGAAATGTCTGCTCCGCCCTTATAGGCGTACTCCGGGTAACCGCTGATGTTGTAGATCTCTTCGTAGAACGGTACGTTGTAGGAGGGCCAGTAACCTGGTTATGTATAAAAGAGACGGGACAAAGATCAATAGACAAAAAGACACGTAGAGACAGCAAGAAAATGAGAGGGGGTGAGAGATAGATTAAGATGGGGTTGGCAAGATGCGGAAAGAAAATTCGAGAGATGGAAACAGAAAGAGAGATCAAATCAATAGAAGGATAAAAAAGAGTTGATAGGAGAGATAAGAGATTGAGAGAGGGAGAGAGATAGGGTGAGGAGGATGTAAAGGAGAAAACAGACATGGGTGAAGGAAAAGGAATAGAGAGGAAAAGATAGAAAAAGAGAGAGGGAGAAAGGGAGAGAGAGATAGATGGAGAGAGAGGTACATGCTTTGGTGGCTATGTTATTGATATACTCTTTCAACTCTCTGCCATGCATTTATAATACGATTCTACGACAACTGCACGTACCCCCGTGGGGTGGTTCACAAAGATCCTAAGTTGTAATTAGAATCTTTGTGAAACACCCCCCTGGACTATCATCCAGGAGTAATGCCCCCTGTCAGAGGGAAGGAGGGGCTTGAGATATATTTCAGGGTAGTAATCCATGGTGCACATTTAGTGTCCGTAAACCATACAATACAAACATTACAGTGGTACAAAAATGTGACTAGCATTTTATATAACATCTAGCATTCAATACAATAATAACTGCGCAATGCGGCTTCATATTATGATTAAATATTTCAACTCTTTGGTGAAAAAACATTTTGGGTATAAAATTACTTTATACATGTTTACATTCTCATGAACATTCTTCCCCATTTGACTACACTATCAGAGGTACACTAAAATAAAGAAAGAAAATTACTATTTTAACAAATTCATAACTTCCTAATTTTTGTCCACTTTCATTCAAACTTTAACTTGTGTGTTTCTCTGATTTTTATGCTTTCCTTTAAAAGTAGTTTGCTATCAAGGTTGGATTTCCCTTTAAGTGGCCACCTGTCTCTAGACCACACTGTTTTCCTTGAATATATAGTTTCCCATTGAAACATGTACTAAAGGAACCTGTAAGTAAAGACCATCTGTCTATTAAGACCGTTTTTTTTTTCTTGTGTCCCTTGACCAGTCTTTCTTTCCAGGTTTCACTGCAGTGCATTTACCTTCCAGATTTGAATTTTTTTCTTCCCTTTTTTACTTCACTATAAAATTGTCCATCAAATGCAGAAAACCTCTTTGCACAGATTACACTAAAGATTATAACTTATCAAATCTTTTCACATACCTGCTCTCAAAATGTTGGTTTGGTCTCCTGAAGCTACAAGCGTCGGCACCTGTTCAACTACCCACAATGCATCATCCAAGATGGCCACATTGGGTTTGATCTTGGTTCTGTCGATGACCATGTACTGATTGTTGTAGGTTCCTGAAATAAATGATAAGCCAAGACAAAAATGAGTTGAAACAGAAGTTGTTTTGTATACAGCAGATTATATTTTATATGTCTATATTAAATCTCTGAACTAGAAGTATGCTTTCCTAAGAATTTTCGCTTTTATTATCAAAAAGAAACTTGTTTTCTCCCTCTCTTGTCTCTTACATAACTTGTTATCAAGCTGATATTTACATATTAGGCCTAAAAGGAAAAAAAGGTGCTGTATTGCCATAATAGGTGCCAAAACATGGGTTGGTCGATGGGAAATCTTTATTTTTTTTTACTTTTTACTTATTTTTCCTCCCTCTTTGGATATATTTCTCAGTTTTGAATGCTTTAATCAGGGGTGATAGTGAGCACTAAAAAAAAATAGGTTTTTTGTTTTCCCTTCAACCACGCACCCCCCCCCCCCCCCCCCTTGAGTGAAAAAAAAAGAAGAGGATTCGCGGGAAAAAAATGGCATCTGACAACATTCCCCCCCTTTCGAGTACCGTATTTGCCGGCGTATAGGCCGCAGTATTTTTGGAGGAGAAAATATCAAAAAGTTGGGGTGCGGCCTATGCGGCGAAAGAGTAATTTTTTTTTTTTTTTTTTTTTTTTTAGTTTCAATTTATGGCGCGTTGCCTGGCAATGTCTCCCAGCTCAGTAATCAGTGTGTTGACTCACCACTCGGAAACTACAACAACACTAAAATTTGTCTGTCATCTTGGTTTGAAAGTAATCTTTCTAATAGATCTCAATATGTAGTTTATAATAATAATTCCTCAATTTTTTTTTATATAACAAATGGTGTACCACAAGGTTCTATCCTAGAACCTGGTACTCTATTGTTTTTAATTCACATTAATGATCTTACACATTCTTCTAAAAACGACATTGTTACTATTATTTGTGACAAGTTTACAAGCACAAATCAGCGCCTTTAACTGCATCTCTATGTTAAATGAAGGTCCTTCCCCGCGTGGGTTTTCGGCAACAAATGTCAAAATCGGGGGTGCGGCCTATACGGCGCTGCGGCCTTATCGCCGGCAAATACGGCAAGAAAATTTGGACAAAATTTATACAAAATAGGGAAGAATAGAGAAAATAAGAGGGAAATCGGGAAAATCAGGATAAAATATGGAAGAAGAAAAAAAAAAATGATTAAAAAAAATAAAAAAAAAAAAAAAAAAAGAAGAAAAGCTGGATTTTTATTTTTTATTTTTTTATATTTTTATAAATCGGGAAGAAGAAAACAAATCAGGGAAAAGTTAAAAAAAATCGGGAAACCGATTTAAAAAAAATTACCGTAAATCTCCGTGTATACGGCGCACTTTTTTTCCGTCGGCAAAAATCAAAAGTCGGGGGTGCGCCGTATACACAGGTACAGGATATTTTGAGTCCTCAAAATGCCACTTTTTAGTGGTTTTCGAAAATCTCTGTGTCTCAACATGAATTACATAATGCAAATAAAGAATAGGATCTAGTATTTGAAGTTAAACTACGTTCCTAATTTGAAGGGAAGAGAGTTTTTTTTTTTTTTTTTTTTTTCAGTCACAATAAATTATGCCCCTTCACAAAGCACTTTGCCGGCCGAAGCTCTCCCATGTCTTTAGCTCACTCACCTGTATCATGCAGCTCACTCACTCACGAAAACTAGCCTGTCCAAATTTCTGTTTGGATCGCGAGGAAATTTTTTCTGTCATCTTTAGTTTTAAAAACAACATTGTTACTAGGTCTAACTTAGTTCACAAACACTTCAACTTTTTGTTAACTAAAGATGACAGAATTTTTTTTCCCCGATTTTTTTTTTTCCAGAATTTTTTTTTCCCCGATTTTTTTTTTTTGTCTTCAAAATAGGGGTGCGCCTTATACACAGGTGCGCCTTATACACGGAGATTTACGGTAAGCAAGCCGACAGTAGTTTTCAAGAATTTTGGGTTGGTCGCAAAGGGCAATACAACATCTTTTTCGTTTACGCCTTACCTGAGTTGTATCTGGCTACGATGCGAGCCCAATCCTTGCCGCTTCGCGCCATCATGTTGGCAACGCGGACCCGTTGCCATGCCAACAGGGACTGGGGCTGGACGTACTTGTAGAGTGTCTTGTTGAAGATGTTGTTGGTGGTCTGCAGCATGGAGAGACCGCTGCTCATGATGTAAAAGTCATCCAAAGACTCCAGGAACCCTGCAAAGAAATGAAAGTGATGTAAATAAAACAAACTAGATGGACCTTTGACCTCGTGACCCCCAAATCTAATCAGTTCATTAGCTCTGCAAGATACATACATGACCTAAGTTTGGCAGGGATCTATTAATTGGTTCTTGAGATAACGCGATCACGAGCTATTTTTGCATACATAATGAGCCCTGTGACCTTTGACCTCGTGACCCTAACATCTAATCAGTTCGTCAGCTCTGCAAGATACAAACATGACCCAAGTTTGGCAGGTATCCATCAAACGGTTCTTGAGATAACGCAATCACGAGAACAGGACGTACGAACGGACAACCTGAAAACATAATGCCTTCCGCTATTTCGTAACAGAGGCATAAAAACCTTGACAACTGTGTTCTAGATCAGACCTTCTACAACATTTCCTGAATTTTTATTTTTTTGCTAAAACATTGACAATAACTGCTAGCTTTGATGGTTGTAAATCATGAAATTTATCATTAACCCTCTGTCCCCGCCCCTGCTTATGGCCTGTGACAATTGCTATAGACCTTTTGTAAAAGATATTAAAGCTTACGGATAGGGTTGAAACATGGAAATGGTTTTAAGGTTTGTTTTAGGGTATGAGGCAGGGCACGACACTAACAGGTGCTTAGTACGGGCCCAATATTTAATTTTTTATTTTAAACATAGAGCTCATGCGAACTCAAGTTCATTAAAACGTTCTAAAACGTTCATTTCTGACCCTGTAACGTAGTGTGAAGCTCTATACTGTAAACAAGCTAAGTCGGTGTCCGCGAATTTTAGAACCCACGAAAATATAAAAATGACTTCCTACGCGTGTTCTTAACGGGCTGAATTTGGTACAACGCAAATTTAAGAACCAGCGAATATATTTTAAGGTAACTCAGCGCGAAAAATTAATCGCGCGAAAATAATACCGTTTACAGTATTAGGATTAGGGTTAGGTATATAGTCTGGTCCAGTGTTTTGAAGTAAGGAATTACATTGGATTAGTCTAGCATAGTAATCATGCCGCTTTTGTCACGAAAGTATGTGCCAGAGAGCCTACATAATTGCCTCCCTGGTACAACTGTGAACTACGTACAAGAATAAATCACGCCCTCCTCCCCCCCCCCCCCCCCCCCCCCCCACCCATTACCTTCAATTCCTGATAATTGGCTAAAACGACTATTTAGTTTGAGAATCGCCCAACTTTTCGATAAAGACTATGTATAAGGATAATTAATTTTTAAAATAGTCGGTACAACAATGGTAATTAATAGTTTGTTAACACAATGAATACTATCATCGTACAGTGTAGATGAATCAAACACAAGCACCCGCAAACTACACTGACACCCTGATGTAGTAATTGGGTCCAGGACATTTCCAGCGAACGAATCTAACGGAAAGAGTCTATTTTGTTTTCTCGGAAGGATTATGAAACATATCACCTAGTGTAGTAGGCTTGCGGTTGCACTATGTAAGAGAGGAGGAGGATTGGGAAGATCTGGAAAGGACTCAGTAATCTTTCTTTCTTGAGGGTGTGTAGTCCTGAAATGGACTATTGGTAGTCTTGAAAAAGACTGTTGGTTATCTTTCTTAGCTTATAGTTCTAAGCCAGTGGCGGATCCAGGGGGGGGGGGGGCCCCGGGGGCCCGGGGCCCCCCCCCCCCCCCCCCTTGAGAAAAAAATCATGTAAAATCACGCGATTTTTACCTTTTTGGGGGGTTGGGCCCCCCCCCCCCTGGCGCTCAAGGGGGGGGGGGTGCAAATTTTAAAATTTTCGAGGACCAAAAAAAAAAAAAAAATGTGCTCACTACCCCCCCCCCCCCCCCCCCCTCCCACTGAGCGACTTTTCGGCCGGCGCGATTTTCAAATTTTCGGGAGCAAAAAAAAAAGAAGGTTGGGCCCCCTCCCCTAAGAAATCCTGGATCCGCGCCTGTTCTAAGTAGAACTATAGCGCCGGTTGGAGAGGATGGGTGGTAGCAGTGTGTTATCATGAAAAGAAATATCTACCTGGGTAGCTGGAGAAAGAAGTCACTTCGGCGGCATTTCCTTCAAAGTCGAGCTTGAAATGATAATGCTTATAGATCCTTAGGGTATCGCTGTAGGTGAACCAGCTCGAGTGAGACATGAAGACGTCTTCAAAGGCTGGCAGTACCTGTAACAATTAAAGGGTATAAACATGCAACCAATAATAATAATAATAGAGTATTTTATTATCTTGTGCCAATTTCACAAAAATAATGTGCTCAAGGCGCAAGAGAAAAAAAGGAATACAAGAATATACAATGGTAATCTCAATGGTAATCTCAAGTTAAAATGTTACGATGGTCTCACGGCAACTGATTCCACAGGTAAGGTCCAGCATGTGCAAATGACCAACCCCCCCCCCCCCCCCCACTATTTCTTATTCTTAGGAAAAACGAGTCAGTTGAATCGATGGTCTTGGGCATCTGGGAGGATAATAAGGATTATTATAACTAGACAGTTAATAGTAACAAAATCTTAGTCTTGTTCATATATAACACATTTGCAGACTACCATCACTGTATTTAATCAATTCTCCAATCGTAACACACAGAGAAGAAGCCATGAAATCACTAAGATACGGCTAAGTATGTCAGAAAAAACATTCACAAGGAAAGATTCAAAAGAGTTTTGATACAAACAGATAACATAAAATAGGAGAGGGAGGGAGAGGAGGAGGGAAAGTATTACAACTGTGCAGAAATCATTATGAGGAAGACAAAAAGAGGATGCAAATCTTACGACATTGACAAGTGCTGAACAATGACCAGAAGTGGAAATCTACCTTTAAACATGACCTCAGCTAAGGGCAGAAGCACAAATCTACACCTATAATGAACCTTGATTAATTAAAATCTAGTTCCTCATCGATGGTCTGGGATGCGAAAAATCGGTACCAACGAGAGCCTTCACAAGGAGACGTGATGGCTCAGTGGTAGAGCAGTGGTCTCGTAACCCGGA